>SJYF01000810.1:4305145-4322957 GCA_006410515.1 Procapra przewalskii | reverse complement strand
CTATCCCTCTCCTGGGAGTGGAGGGAACTGTGGACTTTGCTGTCTTTTGCCCTGAGCCCTCCACCGAGGCAGCCTGGAGCCGTTAATGCTGGTCTCCAGGACACACCCCTGGCTTGCAAGCCAGGCTGTGAATCAGCAGATTTTTTTTTTAAAGGCCGCAGTGCCTGTCTCCTGCATGTGTGTACTCAAGTATTGTTACTTTACCTTTTGGTGCGGGAGAATTTAAACACATGAGTCCTGACGTTCCATTTTCCCATGAGCCACTGTCCGCAACTATCAACTCACAAAGATGGTACACGAGTGCCGTCACTCTCACGCCCACATCGGAATCACTTAGAAGTCTTGTCAAAAAATGCAAACCCCCGGGCTCTCTGGTGGCTCAGTGGTAAAGAATCTGCCTGCCAAGGCAGGAGCTACGGGTTCAATCCCTGATCCGGGAAGATTCCACATGCCTCGGAGCAGCGAAGCCAGTGCATCACAAGTACTGAGCCTGTGCTCCAGGGCCTGGAAGCAGCAGCTGCTGAAGCCTGTGTGTGTTAGAGCCTGTGCTCCCCCAAAAAAGAAGCCCTCGCAATGGCGAGCCCACGCACCGAAGCGAGACAGCGGCCTTCGCTCGCTGCAACCAGAGAAAAGTCCACGCAGCAACCAAGACCCAGCATGGCTAAAAATAAACAAATAGAAAATTTAAAGACTGCAAACTCTCAGACCCTACTCCAGACCAAGTATATCACCATTGAAGGGGGTCAAATCCAAAAATCTGTAGCTTCCCCATCCATCCCCTAGAGGATGTTCGTCGACAGAGAAGGGTTTATCAAGTGTGGGGAGAGAACCCTGGCCTGGGTCCTTGCTCTGCCATTCACCAGCCGGGTAACTTGAACAAGTCTCTTTTATTTCTCAGCTCATGTCTCCCTCTGAACATAGATAAGACGATGGTGTTGTGAGGAATAAATAAAACAGTGTAAGCAAAGCGCCTGACACACAGTAAATGCTCATTAAACATGTAATGCTATTATTAACATCCTTCACTTCTGTTTGGTTTCGAAGCCCCAAGAAAAATGGAGACCAAGCTGGAGATTTTGTAAGGGCTTCCAAGAGAGAGGCTTCATCTGAACACAGCCATCTCTTGGTATGAACATAGAGCCATATATGATTCTGTTTAGGGCCACTGACCAACAGAGAGACAAACAGTACCCAAGCAGGTTGATATTCACCCCCAGTGGTCAGATGTGGCACCAAACCCAAGGTTCTCTTGTCCTTGAACTCAGAGATCAAAGGGGAATACACGTGGAAATGTTTACTGTTGGACACATAGAGTACGTTTGCCAAGGCAACGGATAGAGACCTTGGTCTGGTAAGAATGCCTGGTCATTCCAGCCCCATTTGTGACCCAGAGCGTTCATCAGAGAAGCAAGGGCTGGTCAGAGCAAGCCTCCCTTGTCAGATGGGGACTGAACTCACCAACCCTGGTCTCACCAGTTCAGGGCTCAAGACACCAGAGCCCACCAAGCATGACTTGAACGCAGCCCAGGCCTGCACACATCAGTTACAAAGGCAGGTGGGGGACACGGCTCCCATCAGAGACGATGTGGACAGTGAAGCTGAGACATGACCAAGCCTGCAATGTGTCTCCACAGAAATTCATTTTGCAAGGCAGGTGGCTCAGATGGTAAAGAATCCGCCTGCAATGCAGGAGATGGGGGTTCCTTCCTGGGGTCAGGAAGATCCCCTGGAGAAGGAAATGGCAGCCCACTTGAGTATTCTTGCCTGGAGAACTCCATGGACAGAAGTGCCTGGCAGGATACAGTCCGTGGGGTCTCAAAGAGACCTACACTACTGAGCGACTAACATTCACTTATTTTGTTTAGGGATTAAAAAGCTCAGTCATGCCTGACTCTCTGCGACCCCATGGACAATATAGTCCATGTATTCTCCAGGCCAGAATCCTGGAGTGGGTAGCCTCTGCCTTCTCCAGGGGATCGTCCCAACCCAGGGATTGAACCCGAGTCTCCTGCATTGCAGGCAGATTCTTTACCAGCTGAGCTACCAGGGAAACCCTAAGATTCTATCAGACAGTGGTCTTAATTTCCCTAAGGAAAAATTTCTAAACACTATCAGAAAACATGTAGACCTGAGGCACACAACTGATTCAAAGATATGAGCCTCTATAGGGCACGTAAGGGCATATACTGACCCGGGGGTGGGTAGCAGGAAGGACAGTAGGTACGCCTTCAGCAACCATAACCTTTTCTAGAAATCAGTGTTGGCAGTAAGCTAGAGCAGCAGTGACTTGCCCCAAAAGTATCTGGGGAAACAGGAGAAGGAACGACATTGCCCTTATAAAGTTAAGTTTTGAAAAACATAAAGAGAAGGTGTAATCAACCACCGATGGCTGCTAACCGAGAGGCTGTGATTATATGGCTTAAGCATTTGGGAGCACCCGTAACTCCACTCAAAGTGACCTGAATCACCTGCAGGGAGTCAGAAATAATATCTTACTCTAATTTAGTAAGAAGAAACTTTTTTGGAGAAACTCCAGCAGAAGAGAATGGAGGGAAAATGTTCATCCAAGGGCACAAACGCTGTTCCACCCATGGTCTGTGGGGCGGGTGGCGGGGCTCCAGTCCTGTTTTGTATCATTCTTGCAATTCCTCTGCAGCTAAGGGACTGGGTTCCCCTGTCGCCCAGCTGGTTGAACGCTGATGTACACATGCTGGTCCACACATGTACCTACTATCTGTGCTTTACAGATGAGAAAACCTTAGCTCTTGATAGTTTCTGTGAACCAAGAAATAGATCTGTTATTGCTGTGCTGGAAGACAGTGAGGTTTTATAGCCTACAAAGCCAATCACCCATCTTGAGACCATGTCTCTGGGCAACCTTGGGTCTCAGCCTTGTTGGGGACCTCACTCACACTCACTGCCCTGATGCTGGGAGGGCGCCTGTCAGTTCTTTTGCTCACCCAGTATCTGCTACATCTTCCCTGCGCTTGGCCTCTAGGATGATGGAAGGGGCTCAAAGACTCACCTCTCCAGCCCCCGGCGGACCCAGAATGATGGATGGACATTCCGGGCCAGGCTCAGCTGCACAGAGCTAGCTGCAGAGCAGGATGCCCTGGCTCCCAGAGATGCCGGGGGCTGACTTGGTCTGAGCGGCTGCCCTCACACAACACCCCAGACTGCGTGGATGAAACACCAGGACTTTATTTTCCCACAGTTCTTGAGACTGGAGAGTCCAAGATCAGGTGCCAATGCAGTCAAGTTCTGGTGAGAGAAATCTCTCTCTCTTCCTCTAGTTATAAGGCCACCAGCCCTATGGGATTAGGTTCTCATGCTATGGCCTCATTTAACCTTCATTATCTCCTAAGGGCCTTATCTTCAAATTTTGTTGTCATTTAGACTTCCCTGGTGGCTCAGACGGTAAAGCGTCTGCCTACGATGTGGGAGACCTGGGTTCAATCCCTGGGTCGGGAAGATCTCCTGGAGAAGGAAATGACAACCCACTCCAGTATTCTTGCCTGGAAAATCCCATGGATGGAGGAGCCTGGTGGGCTACAGTCCATGGGATCACAAAGAGTTGGACACGACTGAGTGACTTCAAGAGACACTAAGTCGTGTCTGATGCTTTGTAACCCCGTGGACTGTAGCCCTCCAGGCTCCTCTGTCCATGGGATTTTCCAGGCAAGAATACTGTGGTGGGTTGCCATTTCCTTCTCCAGGAGATCTTCCCGACCCAGGGATTGAACCCCATCTCCTGCATTAGCAGGCAGATTCTTTACCACTGAGCCACCCAGGAAGCCCTGTCTTCAAATATCGCTCCATTAAAGGTTAGGGCTTTAACACATGAACTTGGAGGGGGATTGGGGAAGGACACAATTCAGTCCTCACCAGTGGTGTGCCCAGGGCCTGGCACAGCACTGTGTTCAGGTCTGTGTGGGGGTCCGGTATCCCCGCTCTGGACTCTGGGCACTTCTTGGGAAGATCTAGCCTTGTTCTTTGCATGCTGGGGATTCTGTGAGCTACTCAATACCTTATTTTATTTTTAGCCTCGTGGCATGTGGGATCTTAGTTCCCTGGCCAGAGATCAAATATGCACTTCCCCTCCCCGTGTTGGAAGTGTGGCGTCTTAATTACTGGACTGCCAGAGGAGTCCCTCAATACCCTTTAATACATTCTGGGGTCCATTTCAACAAGGGAGATCTCATTTCTAGCCGGCTGGTAGGAAGGCAGACTGATGCCAGGCCCAACGGGACCCCCTTGCAAGGAGTCCAAAGCTGATGTCCCAGTGGGATTCTCCAGTTCTCGCCCACCGAGGGGGGCACGGGCCTGCACCCCTCCCCCATCCCCTCTGTTTAAGAACTCCCGCACTGTCTCTCTTCTGCATCAGCTGCTAGAGTCTGAAAGGGCTGCCCTGTTCCCCTCCGCCTTCTGAGCTCCAGCCCACCGGGTGACCAAGGGTTTTTCTCATCCATGGGGGACTCCTGCTGTCTCCGGGCACAGGGACATCATGGGTCCCTCCCCTCGATGACTAGTCCCCAAGGCCCTGAACAGAAGGCCCTGAACTTGGGAAACGGGGGGTACAGAGATGCCCAGAATATCGCCCCTGCCCACGGGTGTCTTCGGGAGAAGAGTCAGTGCCAGATGGCAGAGTTCTCCAGCCCAGAGAGGGCTCCGCACCCCATCTGTGGGCTCAGCTGGGGCCCAACTTCCCCTACAGGCTGTCACCATGGGCAGGAGGATGCGGGGCTCAACCCTCCTGCCAGGGACCATGGACCCCACTCCACACAGAGGCCGAGCCCTTGCAGCTCTCGCTGGCTGCTCCAGGGCCGCAACAGGTGCAGAGGCAGGTCTGATCCCGCAGGGTGGGAAGTGGGACTCGACACGGCAGCGCCCGCCCCCTGCTCCGAGCCTCGTCGGAACCAGGCGGCCCTCTGGGGCGCTTGCTACCCCGTGTTCCCGCCCCTTGCCCCCAGGTCAGTCCTATGAGCCACCCCCGGCTCCCGCTCCCTCGATTTATTCTTCCTGGGAGGTCACCCGAGGCGTCCCTGGCATGCTAAATTCCATCTGCTCCTCGATTACGTCAAGGCCCCCGCTTCCCTGCCGGTTTCTGCCTGCTGTCCATGCCATTACCCGTGTCCTGGAGACCAGCCCCTCTGGGGGCCTGGGGCTCCACGTTGCCTCCACCCGGAAGCGGCGGGGGTGGCTTTGCAGGCCTCCTGGGGGCCCCCCACCTCGCCTGTGACACAGCTGGCATCCTTGGGATGGCTTCCGGGAGGGGTCACAGCATTAGCCTGGGCAACGGCTCAGAGTGCCCCTGGCTGGCTGGGCTTGCTTTGCTTGAGGGCCACGCAGCGGCCACTGCCTACCCCACCCCCCACCCTTCTGCTGACTCTGGGCTCCAGAGCACCCACCCAGGATGGCCGGCTTGGCTAACCGATGGGAGTCGGGGAGGGCCTGGCAACTCCTCCTGGTCCAGGGTGAGGGTGGCTGAGGCTGGGCCTCATGCCCAGGTAGGGGATGGGGGGTCCCCCTTTTTCTCCTTTCCCTCCTCCCAGGCCAGCAACATGGCTGCTGGCAGCACCGGTGACCTCCAGGAAAGGTGGCCGCCAACCAAGGGGACGCAGAAAGCACGCGGCCGCACCCAGGCCTTCCTGGCCCGAGATGAGCGCTGCCGCTGTTCAAGCGGGCAAAGTGGGGCTTTCTGTTGTTAACAGGCCCTGAGCCCCAGAGCACGAGGCTCTGCCTGATAGGTGCCACGGGCCTTCAGAGTGAGCCCACACTGTGTGTGTGTGACACAAACTGGGTTCTCTCTGCAACTGTGTGTGTGTGTGATACAAATTGGGTTGTCTCTGCAATTTGTGGAAAGCAATTTTCCTAAAACAGATAGAACAGACCTGACACGCTCAAGTCAAGTATCCAGAGTGTCCGTTTTTAAAGCGAAGCTGGGTCCAGCTCTAGAAGGTGTGTGCTGGTAAGGAAGATCCAGGAGCCCGGTCCAGAGCGGGACAGCAGCGACAGAAGCGGGACAGGGCCAGGCTGAAGCGGACGAGGGGGGCCACCCGGCCGCCTCTCCTGGGGAGGGGGGTGTGTGGACGCAGGCGTCCCCCCGCCGGGCCACCTCTGCTCCAGGGCAGCTGTCGTGGACGGTCCCCCAGGCAGACAGGGCCCCCTGAAGCCACCAGCGCGGCTCAGTCCACAGCTGAGCCCAGCCCTGAAGCGTGGGGGGTGACATCCCCGGGGTCATCTTCCAAGCCCACCTGGTGACCACAGTGATGCTCTTGTGAGCCCCTCCCTCTCTCTGCCCCCTGCCCCCCTCCCTCCCTGCTTGCTGAGGTCACCTTCCGAATGAGAAGCAGGCCCCATGTCTTCTCTGCCCCACGTCTTCTCGGTCCCTGTTTTCCAGAGTAAGAGAAGAGGTATGGGGTTTTTACTGTTCTCATCACGGCATCCAATCATTAAAGAGACACAATTGGAAACATACGAGCTGGAGAACAAACAGCTCACACAGCATCTGGAAGGGCCCAGTGTCCCGGGCATGGGTGGCAGCCGAGGGGGGCTGTGTCCCTGTGTGCCCACAGTTCAGGGCCCTCGCTGCCCCTGGTCCTGGCTCCTTGGTGTCCGCCTACTTCTAGTCTCCTTCCTGGGCCTCCTGCCTCCCCAGGCCTCAGCCTCAACCCCACTGGGCACAGGAATGGAGCCCCAGATTCAGCCCTGTCCCCACCTCACACCCAATCAGCCCTTTCCCTGCAGAGCTGGCATCTCTCTGATCGACCCCCTCCCCGCTGCCTCCACGGCTCAGAAACGCCCCCTTCCTGCCCCCTCCACCCTCTCATCTTTTTCAGGATGGGCTTCCCATTTAGGACTGAGTACCAGCTGAAGCCAGGGCCAGCGCCAGGGGCAAGCAGAGTGATGTCGTGTGGCCAGGCAGCTGGAGATGACCTTGTACTTGGCTCCCGAGGGCATTCCCTCCTGTCCGGGGGCCCAGGGAGACCACCAGTGCCGGCAGAAGCGGTGCTATTGCCATGCTGCACACTCCAGGGAGTGTGGCCAGAAGTGGGCATCTGCAGCGATCTGCCCTGGTGAGCCTGGGCACAGCGGGGAGGGCACCTCTAAGATCCAAAAACAAGCTGAGTTTGTCTGGGGGGGACGAACGTGAAGTATTCCCAGCCACAGGCTGGTGGCCCATCATCACTCACTGACAAGCAACTGTGTCTGCTTCAGTTGCGCTCATAGATGTGGTCTGGCCCGACTGTTCCTCTGGGGGCCCTGGCTCCCTGGTCTCCATGGCAACCGTGCAGAAACTCCACACACGGTGGGGCCATGAAGTCGTCCCCTCCTCTGCCGACTGGTCCTGCTGCCCCTTCAAGGCCCGGCTCTCGGGCTGCCTCTTCCTCCCCGCATCGCCCTTTGACTACGCATGCCCACCTGTCGCCCTCGCAGAATTCCTCAAGCGCTGGCAGGAGTGCTTGATGGGGAGCTGGCCGCTGTGCATGCTGCCTGTTAATATCACCCACATTACAAAACCCTGCTGGCATGCCTCCTCTGGTCAGGCCTAGCGGCTGGAGCACCGGCAACTCTGAATACCTGTTTTAACTAGCTGGTTATCTTTTGGATCCCTAGATTCTGGTATAACCAACATGGACTCAGACCCAACTGAGACAGCAGGGCAGAGAGGTCTCCTTCTCACTTTCAGTTCAGTTCAGTTGCTCAGTCGTGTCCAACTCTTTGCAACCCCATGGACCGCAGCACGCCAGGCCTCCCTGTCCATCACCAACTCCCGGAGTTTACCCAAGCTCATGTCCATTGAGTCAGTGATGCCATTGAACCATCTCATCCTCTGTCGTCCCCGTCTCCTCCTGCCCTCAATCCTTCCTAGCATCAGGATCCTTTCAAATCAGTCAGCTTTTCGCATCAGGTGGCCAAAGTATTGGAATTTCAGCTTCAGCATCAGTCCCTCCAATGAACACTCAAGACTGATTTCCTTTAGGATGGACTGGTTGGATCTCCGTGCAGTCCAAGGGACTCTCAAGAGTCTTCTCCAACACCACAGGTCAAAAGCATCAATTCTTTAGTGCTCAGCTTTCTTTACAGTCCAACTTTAACATCCATACTTGACTACTGGAAAAACCATAGCCTTGACTAGACGGACCTTTGTTGGCAAAATAATGTCTCTGCTTTTTAATATGCTGTCTAGGTTGGTCATAACTTTTCTTCCAAGGAGTAAGTGTCTTTTAATTTCATGGCTGCAGTCACCATCTGCAGCCCCCCAAAATAAAGTCTGCCACTGTTTCCACTGTTTCCCCTGTTTCCGCATCTATTTGCCATGAAGTGATGTGACCGGACCTTCTGACCTTGCTCTTGAGAACTCGCACTTGGCTCTTGCAGAAAACTCTGGTTTCCCTGGTGCCCCTCCTTCTCCTGGGGAGCTAAGTTCAGGGGACATTGGCTGGCTATGCCCAGCCTTGACCAGCCCTGCCTTAGAGGCTGGCCGTGGGGAAAGAGTGAAAAAGTGCGAAAAGTGCGTGAAAGAAGACAATCGCCGAGGCCACGTGGAGAATGGTTCCATTTACACGAGATGACCAGATGAGGCGAATCCATGGAGATGGAAGTGAGGGATGTGGTGCTGAGCGCTGTGGGGCGGGGTGCTGGCTGAGGCGCCCCAGCTTCCTCTGTGCGGTGATGAAAAATGGTCTAAAATGGACTGCAGTGCTGGATACACAGCCATGAATACAGACAAGCTCCAACTTAACGCTGGTTCGATTTACGATTTTTTGACTTCATGCTGGTGTGAAAGCGACACACACGCAGTAGAAACTGTACTTTAAGTTCTGAATTTTGCCCTTTTCCTGGACAGTGCTGTGTGGTCCAACCCTCTCTCATGATGCTGGGCAGGGCAGCTCCCAGTCAGCCCCCTCGGTCAACAGGTGAAAACATGATACATGGAGGACCCTTCTGGACCCAGAGGGCCATTCTGCTTTTCCTTTTCAGTATAGCACCCAATACATTTCATGAGATATTTAACACTGTATTACAAAATAGGTTCTGTGTTAGAGGATTCTGCCCACCTGTTGGCTACTGTGAGTGCTTTGAGCACATGTAGGGTGAGCTGGGCTAAGCTGTGAGGTGTGGAAGGTTAGGAGTATTAAATGCACTTCGACTTTTGGTATGTGTATTGGAACATACCCCATCATAAGTTAAGGAAGATTCCTGCCGATACAACCACTGAAATGGGCATCAATTCCCCAGTGGGGACAAGTGGCGGGGAGGCCAGGGTGGGGCTGAGTGGCTCGAGGTCTTGGGGGACCTTGAGATGAAGGATGTAACCAGAGGGGATGGTGTTGATGCAGGACCAACATTCCACAGAACAGATTCAGTTCAGTTCAGTTCAGTCGCTCAGCCGTGTCCGACTCTTCGCAACCCCATGAATCGCAGCATGCCAGGCCTCCAGAAACTTTCAAATCTCCAGAGTCCCCCAAGTTCCTTGAGCCAAGCAGGAAGACGGGGCCCTGGGATCCACAGCAGGATGTACTTCCTGGAGCAGAAGGAGCCCTTGTTTATTTACTCCATGAACAATCACCCACGGGCCTCAGGGATGAAGAGAGGGGGACAAGGATCCAGCAGGTGAGTAGGGGGCTCAGAGGAGGACACGAGGGAGGAGGACACCTTAGAGGAAGCCCTCGCACGGGAGCACCGTAGGTGGCCGGGAGGAACGCGGATGGGGGGTGGTGTGGCTTCCGGGAGCGGGGGCCAGGAAAAGTCCCAAAGTGGGGGGCTGGGTTGGACTCAGGCAGCATCCCCTGTGGGGGCGTCCCTGAACCCCCAGGCACGCAGAGGAGGGTAGGGCATTTCAGGCGGCCTGCAGCCTGGGTTAAAGAATGCTGGAGGTAGGAGGGGAGGGCTGAGCCCCTGAGGCTGGGTTGTAGAGTTTTCTAGCAGGCTTCCAAGCCTTTGGAAGATCCCAGGCCACCCACAATGGCAGGCGGAGCAGCAAAGATTCCTGCAGGTGGCAGACTGTTGACGGGCCCATGGGTAGCCTCCTGCGTCTGCCCTTGACACAGGGGGTGCCGCCTTCAACTCACAGTGTTACCAGGACCGCAGTGTTTCAGGTCAAAGTTAAGACATGGAATCCCTGGACCACCTCCTTTGTTGGGGGGAGGGGGCGGGTGCTGGGAGGACCTGTGGGGGCAACACATGTGGAAATACGGCAGTAGCCCCAGGAGCTGTCACAGGATGGGGAGGGGCAACTCCGCTGTGACACCCAGAAACACTCATGATCCCGGAGAGGGGTTGGCCCTGCATCACATCTGCCCCCGTCCCGGCACCAAGGTTCTCTATCATGGATCAGTTCTGAAACCACCACAATGACAGAGATCAAGGAGCACTCATCTCTGCATGTGTGGAGGATGTCGGGAGAAGGCGTGCTTGCCGAGCATACGCGGTACGGCCTCCGTGCAGGGCGATTCAGCAAGAGCTCTCACAGTAAGAATCCATGCACTCTTGACCCAACCAACTCCTAGGCATTTCTTTCTTTTCTTTCTGGCAGCATGTGAGATCTTAACTCCCTGACTAGGGAATCGAACCTGCAGCCCCCTGCAGTGGAAGCTCGGAGTCTTAACCGCTGGACCACCAGGGAAGAAACTCCCACACCTAGGAGTTCCTATCACAGATATATTTACACACATGCACGAGAAGTACCTACGATAATATCCTTTGCAAGGCTTTTTACTGCAAAGGATTGAGAATGGCTCCGTTGATGGAGGACCAGTTCAGGACATAACAGAGCACCCCACAACCCTGGAAACGAACAGGGCATCTCCTGACGGGCCACCAGGAAGGACTGCTAGTGTGAGCTGCCTAGGGGTTAAAGCCAAGGTGTAGAAATGAAACAAAAGCTCAACAATGCATAGACTGTCTCTGAAGGACATGAAGCAGCTGTTGGCTCTGGGTAGAGGGACCAGGTCCAGGGTGGAAGAATTTTTTTTTTTTTTTTACTATATGCCTTTGTGCTTTCTGAATAAGGCTCAGTACCGAAGAATTCATGCTTTTGAACTGTGGTGCTGGAGAAGACTCTTGAGAGTCCCTTGGACAGCAAGGAGATCAAACCAGTCAATCCTAAAGGAAATCAACCCTGAATATTCATTGGAAGGACTGATGCTGAAGCTCCAGTACTTTGGCTACCTGATGCTGGGAAAGATTGAAGGCAGGAGGAGAAGGGGGCAGCAGAGGATGAGATGGTTGGATGGCATCATCGACTCAGAGAACATGAGTCTGAGCAAACTTCGGGAGATAGTGGAGCACAGAGCCGTTTGGCGTACTTCAGTCCAGAGGGTCACAAAGAGTCAGACATGACAGCGATTGAACAACCATAACAAAACTTGCACACGTATTAACTATTCAGTTGCATACGTATTAAACAAAACAATATTTTTCTAGAGACTGAAACTATTCTGAGGACTCCGGCATAGGTGGTTGCTTGGTGTTTGTGCAAATAATCTGAGCTCCAGGTGCCTCATTTGTGAGCCAGGTGCACTGATCTTGCACCTACTGGAAAGCCGGAGGCTGGGATGCAGGCCGTTTAGATTCCTTCTGCTCCGAGATCTGTTAACATACCCAAACTGTAGGAGATCCGGGTTCGATCCCTGGGTCGGGAAGATCCTCTGGAGTAGGAAATGGCAACCCACTCCAGTATTCTTGCTTGGGAAATCCTATGGACAGAGGAGCCTGGAGGGCTACAGTCCATGGGGTTGCAAAGAGTCAGACATGACAGAACAACTAAGACTTTCAGTTTCCTGTGGGCACAGCACAAAGGCTGTGCATCTTGGCAGGGGCCCCAAGATGTCCTTGGCACGAGTCCTCTCTGAGCAAAGCTAAACGCTGCTCCCTATCTGTGGCTGGTGGGGCCTAAAGACCTGCACTTGGTGGGGCCGTCAAGGTGGTAGGACCACTTGAAAACTTCCTTCTCCTGCCTGCACGGACCCGTCTCTTCCTCCCCCAAACACCAGGGTCCCTTTCCTGCCCTGGGCATCACACCTGCCCGGGACAGGCATCTACTGTCAGTCATTTGCAGGCTCTCCCTCCTAGCGGCCCCTCTTGGCGGCTCATAAATGAATGACAGGTAGGAAGTGGTGGGGTGGGCGGAGGCATTTCATCTGTCCTCTTGAAACCAGCAAGGCTCTGGTGGGGACAGACAGATGCTCTTGGGGTTCTATGCCAGTGAGGGTCGGGGACAGAGAGCAGGCACCTCGGGCCCCCATCAGCCAGCAGCTCAACACCAGGACCGCCCCTGGGCTGGCCCATCACGGGCACGTTCTTATTCTGGACGTGCTACTAACACGCACCCACGCTGATTAGATAGACGCGGGCCACTGGTTCTGATTACAGAACATTCCTCACTTCCCCAAACACCTCTGAACCTTCCAACAGCTCCTGCTTCTGAGCTTCCGGCAGCCCCAGCCCCACAGCCTCCCCTCCCGCCTCTCCCAGGTCTCCGCTTCCAGAAACAGGGAAACTGAGGCCTGCCGAGGGGAAAGGCTTTCACCCTCCACGAGGGAGCAGCAGAAAAGGCTTTCACCCTCCACGAGGGAGCAGCAGAAATTCTCAGCTGGAGTCACCAGGCCCTCCTCCTCCCTAAGCTCCTGCCGGGGCCGGGTGGGACACAGCAGTGCTCTGGGTCTCCTGGGGTTCGTGTCAGCTCAGAGTCAATGTCCACTCACCTCTGAAGAGTCTAATTCTCACCTTTTTGCCAATGCACTCACCCTGGTAAGAAGCCACAGGCAGCTTCGGGGAAGGCCAGGGAAAGGACAGTAGTCTACCTTTTTGGCTCTGGGTCTGTTAAAACTGGCAGATTAACCAGATTAGCCTCGGGATTAATTTAAGAGGTCACGATGCTCTGGTTTTTATGATTCAAGCTAGACTGTTGTTCACTGGACCTAGAGCTCGCTGGTTACTTATTTTCAAGTAAGAATTGAGGCCCCCATCAGTCTCACTTCTAGGACGGCCAAGATCAACCAGCCATGGGTCTGCCAGAGTCGGACTGTTTTCACTGCACTTGACCCCGCTGTCTCTATGGTCACCACGCCCGCCTTGTCTTTAGGGCTTCAGTGTTGCCACATGGCCCTGCTGCCCGGGGTCCCGTGATCAGTGCTGCATTTAGGATGATGCCCAGAGAAGTGGCTGCGGTTCCCCCTGTAAACTCTGATCTCCCAGAGAGCGGCCACAGAGCGTGTCAAAGTAGTGGGCCTTCCCTTACAAACCGTGTGCCATGGTCCTGCTGAAAGGACCCTCCCGTGTGTGTGTGTGTGTGTGTGTGTGTGTGTGTGTGTGTGCAAGCGAGCAGGTCCTCCATGAGAATCTAGGCAAACTTTCCAATCTCCCTGAGCCTTTGGAGACCTTCCTCTAAAATGACCACAGTTCAGCCAATCCAACCAAATAAATGGTTGGCCTTTCTGGCCTCGGAGGTCTTCCCACTCCTCCTCTTAAGCCCGGGACGGAGGATTTCCATGGTGCATCAGCTCTGTCCTGCCCCTGAGGACATCACAACTGGGGAAGAGGTGACTCCAAGCCCCTCCCTGGCCCAGGCAAACCTCTAGGCCCCTCAGCAGGCTGAGCTGGTTCCCACTCTCCTGTCACAACACCAGGCACTTCTCCAAGGCCCATGCCTCCTCCTGGAAGTCCTCCCAGCTTCTTGGGCCCTCTCTGCCATTTTTTCCAAGAGCCCTGTGCCCTCAAACCAGCTCCCCGGCCCAGCATTCCCAGCCGCTGCGCAGCTCCTTGCCCGAATGACCAGTCCTCACCCATCACTATCGCTCGTTGTAGTAAGCCAACTCCTGCCTGGGTACTGGTGCCAAACTGCCCAGGCTGACAAGGCAGAGCCCCTGGGAGGGTCCGTGGGACAGAGGGCGATGCTGGGGCCAAAGCGAAAAGTGAAATCTAGTCACTCAGTTGTGTCCGACTCTTTGCGACCTCATGGACTGTAGCCCATCAGGCTCCTCTGTTTATGGGATTCACCAGGCAAGGATACTGGAGTGGGTTGCCATTTCCTTCTCCAGGGGATCTTCCAGACCCAGGGATTGAAGCTGGATTGGATTCAATGTCTCCTGCATTGCAGGCAGATTCTTCACCATTTGAGCCCAAAGGGACCAAATCTGGTACCTTGAGAAAGTCAGATGATGGGTCCTGGGGGTGCTCACTGTCCCTGGATTACATGGCATGGGGCTGCCCCTAAAGTCCCCTGGGGGCTGAGCCCCAGCAGTACCTGCTCATCGCCCATCAGGGGAGGCATGGGGCCCTCTCGGCGTGGGCTCCTGTGCAGCCCCAGGAGGGCCCACCAGGACGTGAAGTGAGCTCGTCCAGGGTGAGAGGAACAGGCCGTCAGTGTCTCGAGGGGCTAGCCATCAAGGCAGGGAGAGACCATGTCCACAGCAGATGAATGGGTCAGTGAATGCAGCAGTTACACACAGTGGAATACAAAATGAAGGGCGTTCTGATACACGCTATTCCACCAGCCACAAAAGTACAAACACTGTATGGGGCTACTGAGCTCGTGCTTGATCAGCCGTGTCTGACTCTGTGACCCCAGGGACTGCCAGGCTCCTCTGTCCACAGGATTCTCCAGGCAGGAATACCAGAGTGGGTTGCCAAGCCCTCCTCCAGGGGATCTTCCCCACCCAGGGCCTGACCCCGCATCCCGAGTCTCCTGCGTTGCAAGCCAATTCTTTACCATTAGCACCACTGGGGAAGCCCACACGAGGTTCTGAGAACAGTCAAATTCATGAAGACAGAAAACAGAATGGTGGTGGGGCAAGAGATGGGAACTGTTGTTTAACTGGGGACAGATTCCGTTTTGCAAGGTGACAAGGTTCTGGATGGATGGTGGTGATGGTCGCGCGTCAGTGTGAAAGTGCTAACTTGCACTGAACCAGACGCTTAAAGATGGTTAAGATGGTGCATTTTATGTTATCTTGACTGCAATCAAAGACTGAGGAGAAAGGAGTGGCTGTACCAACGCCTGCCATCGTCTGTGGCTCCCAGGCAGTCAGGGCTCCACTGGAGCAGAGTTGGGGGGGGGGTCTCCCCAGCAGTGGCCAAGCCCAGGCTCCTGAGTGCCCCTGCCTGGCCTCAGCCCGTGCACTGGGGGCTACCATCTCACCACCACTTCACGTTTCCAGCTGATCTCTCATTCTCACCCACATCTGTGCTCCACTCCTGCCAGAATCGCGTAGCTAGGACCTCAGCATCTCCATAAACCTCCCATCCCGTGTGAAATCTCACCCTCGGCTGGAATGCTCCCAGCGGTAACGATGCACCCGGCTGAGTGCCAGCGGTGTGCAGGGCAGGGAGCCCTGGACGACACCCTGAGTGTCCACTGCCCCCTTTGAGGACAGCCACCCCACAGGCTGACGGAGTGCAGCTGATTGGGCCCCACCCATCCACACTGGGCACCCCCGCCGAGAGCTGCACCCCCTCCACCCCCAGAGTCTTGCGGTCCTTCAGTTCAGTTGCTCAGTCATGTCCGACTCTTTGCAACCCCATGAATCGCAGCACGCCAGGCCTCCCTGTCCATCACCAACTCCCGGAGTTCACTCAAACTCACGTCCATTGAGTTGGTGATGCCATCCAGCCATCTCATCCTCTGTCATCCCCTTCTCCTCCTGCCCCCAATCCCTCCCAGCATCAGGGTCTTTTCCAATGAGTCAACTCTTCGCATGAGGTGGCCAAAGTATTGGAGTTGCAGCTTCAGCATCATTCCTTCCAGTGAACACCCAGAATGGACTGGTTGGATCTCCTTGCAGTCCAAGGGACTCTCAAGAGTCTTCTCCAGCACCACAGTTCAAAAGCATCAATTCTTTGGTGTTCAGCCTTCTTCACAGTTCAACTCTCACATCCATACATGACTACTGGAAAAAAACATAGCCTTGACTAGACGGACCTTTGCTGGCAAAGTAATGTCTCTGCTTTTGAATATGCTATCTAGGTTGGTCATAACTTTTCTTTCAAGGAGTAAGCGTCTTTTAATTTCATGGCTGCAATCTCCATCTGCACTGATTTTGGAGCCCCCAAAAGTAAAGTCTGACACTGTTGCCACTGTTTCCCCATCTATTTCCCATGAAATGATGGGACCAGATGCCATGATCTTCGTTTTCTGAATGTTGAGCTTTAAGCCAACTGTTTCACTCTCCTCTTTCACTTTCATCAAGAGGCTTTTTAGTTCCTCTTCACTTTCTGCCATAGGGTGGTGTCATTTGCATATCTGAGGTTATTGATATTTCTCCTGGCAATCTCGATTCCAGCTTGTGTTTCTTCCAGCCCAGCGTTTCTCATGATGTACTCTGCATAGAAGTTAAATAAGCAGGGTGACAATATACAGCCTCGACATACTTTTCCTATTTGGAACCAGTCTTAGGCCTTAGAGATCCACAGAGCTACTTGCGTGCTGTGCAGGCTTGTCGCTATACAGGCTTTCCTCAGGTCAGAAACATTTGGAATTGTCCTTTCACTTTCATGATTTTAAAAAATGCAATAGAAAGAAAGATACGTCTTTTCATGGGGGGAAATATTTCTCCGCCCGTGGAGCTGAGTTCTGCGTTCCTGGGGCATGAGAGGAACAAGGAAGTCCCTCGACACCAGGACAAACATCTGAAGATTGTTCCCACCCGGCCCTCCCAAGGTCCCTCTGCCCGTGCCAACATGTCCAGTTCTTTCAACTGCTTCTCATAGGGCAGGATTTCGAGTTCTCATACCACCCTACTAATTAAGTCCTTGACCCTGAAAAATATTTACAATCCCAGAAGAATTGAGATTAAAGATTAAGATACCGAATAAAGCCCAAGAGAAATGACTTTATAATTATGGATTAACTTCTGTGGTTCAGCCTATAAAGGATAAGACCAGACAAGGTCAGAGCAGGGGCAACGCCAGTGTCCCCACCAGCTGGAGAAGCCCAGCAGGGTGGACCTGCCATCCCCCGACCCCCAGCCCTTTCTGCTCTTAGGTGGGCAGTTAAAGAGACCCCAAGAGCTACATGGCTGCACCTCAGAATCCGTCTGGGGTCCTGCAGCTGAGCACACAGGCCCTCCCCTACTTCGATTTTCTTTGATTTTTTTTTTTCTATCCCAGGGATGAAGAGGATCTATTTTTAGTGGTGTAAATGAAGAGTTGCCATAGCGACAGCTGGTGGTTACAAGCCAGGTCCTGCTACAGTTCCCAGTCATAAATAAACCCCCAACCGCTAAGCCCCAGGAAGAAAGGGGCCTCAGAGATCACAGCTCCTCCCGATCCACCGGTCCGGCCTGCCCTGCAGTCAACAAGCTGGACCTGAGTCCCCGCTGGTGGGGGAGCGGATCAGGGTGCGGGAACTAGCCTTCAAGGGGCCCTGGGGATGCTACAGCTCAGTTACCAGGTGAGGAGAACACCTGCCTCGGTGTGGAGCTGGGCGATGGGCAGAGGAGGCTGGGCGCGCCAGGTGGCACGTACGCGCGCTCTCCTACCGCGGACCTGCTGCGGGTCCACCGGAAAGGCGGGAGGACGAACAAGGGGCACAGCGGCAGCGGGAACTATCAGAGCCCCAGACTGGAGACCAGGGTCCGCCCGCCCTCCCGCAGGTAGCGGTGCAGGGGGCGTGGTCTATGCAGAGGATGGAG
This sequence comes from Procapra przewalskii, assembly GCA_006410515.1. NCBI lineage: Eukaryota > Metazoa > Chordata > Mammalia > Artiodactyla > Bovidae > Procapra > Procapra przewalskii. Next base: position 4,305,321 of record SJYF01000810.1, on the reverse strand, counting down.
ACCAGCGTCCACAGCCCGCAGGTGGGGGTGGAGGGGGCGTGGTCTACGCAGAGGACGGAGCGGTCACCCAGCAACGAACGAATGAACTTCAGCCACACTGTGGGCGGGGCCGCACCGCTGGCGGTCAGGTGAAAGAAGCCAGACAGACCCATCACATGAAGGTCAAAGCCAGACAA
>SJYF01000810.1:4284758-4298505 GCA_006410515.1 Procapra przewalskii | reverse complement strand
CGAAGGCTCCCACCCACCCTTTCCCCTGGCTTCCTCCCCCTCCACTGACCCTGGAGCTTCCCCACGTGGTCCTGCAGGGCATGGGTGGGGGAGGCTGTGCCCCCTCCTCTTGGGAACTGAGAGTGACCAACGGCCTTTCTGTGGCATCCAGTCCTGACCTGTCAGCGTCACGGCACCAGAATAACAATGAAACCGACATTTAAATATACCTCCGATGTGGAAGACCCGGGTTCGATCCCTGGGTTGGGAAGATGCCCTGGAGAAGGAAATGGTAACCCACTCCAGTATTCTTGCCTAGAGAATACTGGACACCATGGACAGAGAAGCCTGGGGGGCTACAGTCCACGGGGTCACAAAGAGTCGGACACGACTGAGCGACTTCACTTCACTTCACTTCATCATCTTGGGACTTCCCTGGTGGTCCAGTGGATTAGAATCCACCTGCCAATGCAGGGGATATGGGTTCAATCCCTGATCTGGAAAGAGCCCACTTGCCACGATTACTGAGCCCAACGCCCTGGAGCCTGTGCTCTGCAACGAGAAGACACTGCAGTGAGAAACCCGGCACAAAGACTAGAGAGTGGCCCCTGCTCATCGCAACTAGAGAAAGCCCGTGCGCAGCAACCAACTAGAGAAAGCCCGTGCGCAGCAACCAACTAGAGAAAGCCCGTGCGCAGCGACCAAGACCCAGAGCAGCCGAAAGTAAGCTAGTCAATTAACAAAAAATAAGAGTACAGCTCCCCATCGTCTATGCTCGGTGAGTTTCTTTCTTTGCTCTGCACTGGCAGACATAAGGACGCTCCATATCCACACAGACAAAATCTTCTGTCGACAGAAAAGCTGCAAGAAAAACATGCACTCGACTCTGACTAACAGGGCCTTTCTCAGAAGCCCTTGCAGAAGCACCTGTGCACTTGACCGATTTCCCAGGTGCGAGCGCAGAGGAAGGAAGACAACCGACCCGAGGCCTGAGGCCTGGGGCTCGGAACGCAGCAGGCAGGGGCTTGTCCTCCTTCTCTCAGCCTTGTCTCCCCGCAGAGCCTAGCGTCTCGAGGAGGCAGGGGCTGGGGTTGGGGGCATTGGGAATCTTAAACAAATCCTTTCTTTCTTTCTTTCTTTCTTTCCGGCTGTGCCGGGTCTTTGCTGCTGTTCCGGCTTTTCTCTAGTGGTGAGCCTATTCTTTGATGCTTGGGCTTCTCATTGTGGTGGCTTCTCTTGTTTTGGAGCAGAGGCTCCAGGGCGCTCAGGCTTCAGTAGTGACGGCTCCCGGGCTCCGGAACACAGGCTCAGTAGCTGTGGCCCACGGGCTTAGCTGCTCTGCTGCACGTGGGATCTTCCTGGATCAGGAATTGAACCCGTATCTCCTGCGTTGGCAGGTGGATTCTTCACAACTGAGCCAAGCAGCGAAGCCCAGGGATGCGGATTATGGACGTGAACGCGGCAGGACAGCTGAAGGCAGGCGAGGCTGAGCCCTGGCAGTTTTATTGTTCATCTGCTGTGCATCTGTGAAGTCACTAGTATTAGCTGGTTTGTGCTACCTCTTTCGGCAAAGCCTTGTAGCCATTTGAGTCACCAAAATGCCCTCTGAGCCCTCCACGTGTCTGTCTCAGAAGTGCCCTTGGCTCTGGAGCCCCCGGCGGGTGTCGCGTCCCTGCTTCCGGCCTGGGTTTGCTGGAGGACCTCACCACACCTACCCGCACAGCTCTGAGGACACCAATCACCCCAGACTCCACGGGCCACACACAGGTCTGAGGTGGGGCCTCCCCGGGAGGGGACACACTTTCTCCTGGGGATTACGCCCTGACCACCACCACAGTCAGGAGACACCTGTGGAGGCCAGCAGTCCAGGGCCAAGGGCAGCAGCGGCCCCAGAGGTGTCCTGGTGCTTGAGTTCTCGACAGGGTCTGGACCACGTGTTTTCCCTCTCGATCATTAAAGACAAACTAAGAGTTGAGGAAAACAGTGGAAGCAGTGACAGATTTTATTTTCTTGGGCTCCAAAATCACTATAGACAGTGACTGCAGCCTTGAAATTAAAAGATGCTTGTTCCTTGAAAGGAAAGCTATGACAAACCTAGACAGCATATTAAAAAGCAAAGATATCACTTTGCCAACAAAGGTCCATGTAGTCAAAGCTATGGTTTTTCCAGTAGTCATGTATGGATGTGAGTTGAACCATAAAGAAAGCTGAGTACTGAAGAACTGATGCTTTTGAACTGTGGTGTTGGAGAAGACTCTTGAGAGTCCCTTGGACTGCAAGGAGATCCAACCAGTCAATCCTGGAGGTAGTCAGTCCTGAATATTCATTGGAAGGACTGATGCTGAAGCTGAAACTCCAATACTTTGACCACCTTATGTGAAGAGCTGACTCACTGGAAAAGACCCTGATGCTGGGAAAGATGGAGGGCAGGAGGAGAAGGGGATGACAGATGATGAGACTGTTGGACGGCATCACTGATTCAATAGGGATGAGTTTGAGCAAACTCCAGGAGATACTAAAGGACAGGGAAGCCTGGTGTGCTGCAGTCCTTGGGGTTGCAAAGAATTAGGCATGACTCAGCGACTGAAGAACCACAACAAATGAGTTGAGGACAGAAATCACCGTCTCTTTAAATGTCCCAGGTTCTCAATCTGCTCTGGATGCTGGAAGCCCCAGATGCTGCTCTCTTGGGTGCCGAGCCCCCTGGGCCCTTAGACCAGCGGGAGGGTCTGGGGGACAGAGCAGCAGGTGTCATCTGACCCCGGCCAGGCTTTCCAGCCCCGAGGCGTCTCCATCACCGAGCGGGGTCACTTTGTGAGGTCTACCCACTCCCACCTTACTTCTTTCTCCCTTATTCCTCTATTCACTCCACCAGGCTCTGCGATCGGGTCCCACTGTCTTCACACACACCCTCAGTCCTGGAGTTACAGACTCGCCATGTCTGGTGTCAAGGCTCTCTGCCCAGAAGCAGGACTCCCCGGAGCCACGCCTCCTCCAGGCAGCCCGCGAGCCCTCACTCCACTGTCTCCATCATCACTCGGGCCTTGTTTCTAGAATGTTCCTAGTCTGCCCCCGTGGGGGCTGGGAAAGGAAGGGGCACTGAGAGTGAAGGCCGGTTGCTGCCGTCTCCTCCATCCTCACCTCCACCCCTGTAGGGGGCACAGCTGGGAAGCAGGCGTGCAGTGAGAACACGCCCAGCCCCGCTGCGCTGTGCCCGCCTGTCAGCGGGTGACTGGCCGGCGATCCAGGCAGCCGCTGGGGGCAGATGAAGGTGAAGTGCTTAGCTAGGATTTCCCCGGGAAGCCCCTTGCCTGGGCCCCTCCTTCCACCTGTCATCCTTGGATGCTGGGCCAGGGCTGCCACGCAGCGTGGCGACGGCCACACGGAGGAAAACTGGGCAAAGGAAGATAAGCCCTCCCAGCTGGGTTTGAGGTGTGGAGGATGGGCGGGAAGCGGTGAGCCAGCCTCCTCTGACCGATCCCGAATTCCAAACACCTCCCCCAGACATCATAGAGTCCGAATCCCCGACCCCTTCCCCTTGCAGACGAGCTGCAGGCTCTCTGGGGTCTCCTGTGTGGGCGCAGGCTTGGCAGAGAGGCTGGGAGCCAGGGCCAGCCACTCTGGGTGGGCACCGGGCCTGCAGAGCTCATAACCCCAGCTCTGTCCTTACCGTTCCATGGCCTCGGGCAAGACCCCAGCCCCCAGAGCCCAGCAGTGCTAGCTCAAGACCCCCGGGGGCTTCACCTCACACCCCCTCGCCCCTCACCTGCCTCTGTCCCCACTGCTGCTGGCCCCCCCGCCTAAGGGCTTTGCCCTGCTTCCTGCCGTCCAGTCACACTGGCCCCTCGGTGCCCCTGGACCCAAGGCTCACCCTCCCCAGGGCCTGGGCCTTCCATCTGTCTGGAAGGACCTGCCTCAGGGTCCACACGGCGCCTCCTCCTGTCCCCTCCAACCCCCCGTCCTGCCCTTTCCGCCACAGCGCTCCTCACAGCCCAGCATCACAAAGGAAAACTTGCTCAGCTGTTGAGCAGGCCAGACACAAGGGAGGAGCACCATGTGGTTCTGCTTTGAGGCACCCGGAGCGGTCACTGGAGAGAGGCAGGGAGGAGAAGCGGGGGGAGTGCCAGCACCAGGGGGCAGATGGAGTGGCCAGCTGTTAAAAGGGACAGAGGTCTGGCTGGACGTGCTGGGAAGTTCTGGAGATGCCGATGGCGATGGTCTGCTCAACAGTGTGAATGAGCTTAAGTCCAGTGAAGAGTACGGGTGAAAATGGGCACGGTGCTAAGTCTTACGTTCCACCTATTTTGCTGTACTGGTTGGGTCGCTAAGTTGTGTCCGACCCTTTGTGACCCTGGGGACTGTAGCCCCCCAGGTTCCTCTGTCCTCCACTATCTCCCAGTTAGGCTCAAACTCATGTCCGTTGAGTCGGTGATGCTACCGAACCATCTCATCCCCTGTCTATTTTACCACAGTTTAAAGAACCATCTCAGTGGCTTGCCCTGGGAGGGCGCACTGGTGTCTGTACCCCCAGTGTTGGCACCAAGCAGCTCAGACACTGGCGGGACTGGCAGAAAGTGAAGCAAAAGTGGAAATGTTCATTGCTAGTCATGCCTGACTCTCTGCGACCCTGCGGACCATAGCCCGCCAGGCTCCTCTGTCCATGGGACTGGCAGAGCGCTTCTCACCACTGAGCTTCAATACGGACACCATTCCCCCATTTTTCCCCCTTCTCTGGATGCTTGAAATGTTCCATCATAAATAACTAAATACATATATTCAAATGGGTGACCGAATGAATACTGGGCTCTCTCAAGGCCACCCCAGTCTGGACACTGGAAGCTAGGTGGGCAGGCAGGCACCCAGAAGCAGCACGGAGATAACAAGGGGCTGGGCAGGGAGCAGAGGGTCCCGGGGTGGGGGGGATACTGGGGGGAGTCAGGACAACAGCCGTGCCTGCTGCTGAGGCAAAGATGACCACGGTCCCCGCAGGGGCACAGCCCGCTGCCGGCTCCCCTGGCATTAACAGGGGATGAGAGACTGGGACAGGCAGCGTTGGGGTGATGCATGAACTCGGGCAGGAGGAACTTTGGAGTTTCGTTCCAGAAGTCGCTGCACATTCATCACAAGGAGGGCTAGCAGGAGGAGGAGGCTCAGTGCAAAACAAGACTTGTCGGGGGCTCTGGTCTCCAGTGTCCCCTGGACCCCAGCCGCGTGGGGACACAGCCTCCTGACACACCTAGGGGCTTCCTGGCTCTAGTGCTGCCCTCAGAGGGGGCCTCTTAAGGCTCCAGGCAGCTTTTGTTTAATCACTCACCTCTTACTACACAGGGCAGAAAAGTTGCTACCGTCAGTTTTCTGAACTGATGAGCAAAATCCTTTCCTAATCTGCCTTCTACATTTCTATTACTATTGCTACACGTTCTTTGTCCACATCATCTGGACCTCTGTTGACCAAAGAGGCCGAAATTGAATGCTTAAGTCCAAACCATCGCTGCGTTTGCCCAGAGAGTACGACATCTGCAGCAGGAGGTACCCACTGAGCTTGGTAGGGGGGTGGGAAGCTGGGTGGGCCCTAAGCTCTGGGCCAGAAGGGGCAAGCTTCTCGTGAATCAGAACTTTCCAGGGCATTTTGTTACCAGGCTCGAAGTGTTTAAAACTCCAACCAGAGCCACAGGCTTCTAAACAAACATGCCGGCCAGGGGCAAACATACATGGATTAAGTAACTGCCGATCTGCCAGGCCTTCATTTCCCTCCTGTGGTTGTTCTGGCTGCTCAAGAGCCTAGGAGGGGACTTCCTTGGTGGTCCAGTGGCTAAGAAATCTGCCTTCTAATGCAGGGGACGTGAGTTTGATCCCCTGGTCAGGAAACTGAGATCCCATATGTTGCGGGACAACTAAGTCCATGCATGCACAACAACCCACGAGCCTCAACAAAGACCCAGCACAGCTGAAATTAGAGGGGAAAAGGAGGCTACAGGGATGGCTGTGTGTGTGTGTGTGTGCAACTGTGTGTAACAAAGAAGACGCATGTGTGTGAGGAACGACCCCACCTTGAAATGGAACAGAGGATACAGTGAGTGGTTCCTGGAAAAGACTGACGGGGCCACAAAAGCGGCCAAAGAACACACAGAATCGTGCTGACCACCTGTGTTCACCTGATCCGGGGAAGATGGAGGGTGGGTAAAAGGCAGACATCCTCCCAACCTTCGTGGAAGCTTTCTTAAAAGAAGAGAGAAGACTTCTCTGAAATTCTTAAGCTCCAGGGTTTCGCCAATGGCTCAGCAGGAAAAGAATCCAAGACACAGGAGATGTGGGTTGGAGATATGGGTTCAGTCCCTGGGTCAGGAAGATCCCCTGGGGGAGGAAATGACAACCCACTCCAGGATTCTTGCCTGGAGAATTCCATGGACAGACACAGTGCATGGGGTCGGCTGCAGTTGGACACCGCTGAGCACCTACATAAGGATAACCATAGGGAGGAAAGGGATCGGCTGGAAGGGAATTAAAAGAAAGCAAAGTCCGGAAACAGTGCCGCTGGAGAACCATGAGTAACTGTGGAGGGACCCCATTTCAATCTGCCCCATAGCCAGCAATTCTCTAGTGAGAACCTGGGACGCTTCAAGGCATCAGAGTTGGAAGATGGCTAGAAAGCTTCCTTGGGGACGTGGTCTTTGTCCCTAAGAAGCCCGGAGGTCACTGAATAGGCAGGTGGGATGGTTTCAGATAGGAGTGGTTGAGTCTGGTCTTGGGGAAGGGGTAGGTGGCAGGCAGGGAGCTGGGAGGATGCTCAGTGCACACTCTGTTTTTTTTTCATCTGATGTATCCACACCACACATGACTGAGGGGCCAGCACTTGCTGCCTGCCCCTGCTCGAAGGCTCTCACACTGGGACTCTGACAAAAGGAAAACTGGATACATGGGCTGTATCCCAAATCCCAGAGCAAGGTTCTAGAAGATACTCTGATTTTCCTGACCCTGCAATCAGAGCCGGCATTTGCATGTGAGCACTTGTAAGGCCTGGTCAACATGCAAATATTATTTTTCATTTCAGAAGCAGAACAGACAGGATGACAGATTTAAAACACAAGGGAGAAACCACTGTCTGGCAAATAACAGGCTTTTTTATTTCTTACTTAATGGGCCCACCCATGCTCATTAGAAAAACCAGACTTTTAGTTAAATAACAGGTTTAGACTTAGCTCTATAGTAAATGAATGTTTATTACTTTATTATTTAAAAGAAGAGTCTTCTTTTAAAACTACGTCTAATTAAGCCTGAAGCTGAAGCTCCAGTACTTTGGCTACCTAATTTGAAGAGCCGACTCACTGGAAAGACCCTGGTGCTGGGAAAGATTGAAGGCAGGAGGAGAAAGGGGTGGCAGAGGATGAGATGTTTGGATGGCATCACCGACTAGAAGGACATGAGTTTGAGTAAGCTCTGGGGACTGGTGATGGACAGGGAGGCCTGGCGTGCTACATGGGGTTGTAAAGAGCTGGACACGACTGAGCGACTGAACAACAGGTGGGTGTCTGTCACCCCCCACCTCCTCCCCTGCCGTGTCAGGCTAGGCACTGTTCTGCTCCAGCAATTCACCTTTGCACACGGTGCAATCAGATACTGCTCTCTAATTCCTTCACAAGACTGAAAACTCCCTGAACTTCAGAGCTGCTGTCTCCTTTGCTTAGCCTCCCCGGGGTTATCAGTTGCACACTGGGTCCATAAGAAGCTTCCAGAAGTAATTGGCTAAACTGGGTGTAGCAAGCGACGTTGGCAGGTTTTCTGTTTACCTTTTTCTTTTCTTACTACAGGCACTGCCTTGGAGATACTGCAGGTTCAGTTTCCAACCCATTGCAATAAAGTGAATATCAGGATGGTGAAGGGAGCCACACGGATTTCTCAGTTTCCAAGCGCATATATGAGTAATGATCATACAGTAACATAGCCTGCTAAGTGTGCAACAGCATTATGTCTAGAAAACAATGTACATCCCTTAATTAAAATACTTCACTGCTAAAATATAAGGCTAGTCAGGCTAGTCATCATCTGACAAAACAGGGGCGCCACAAACCTTCAATTTGTTAAAAAAAAAAAAAAAGAGAGAGAGAGAGAAATGCAAGGAAACGAGGCACGCCTGTATTCTAGGCTTCCCAGTTGGCTCAGTCGGTAAAGAATCTGTGTGCAATGCAGGAGGTGCAGACAGACCCGACTTGGATCCCTGCTTTGGGAAGATCCCCTGGAGGAGCGCAAGGCAGCCCACTCCAGCATTCTTGCCTGGAGAATCCCACGAACAGAGGAGCCTGGTGGGCTACAGTCCACGGGGTCACAGAGTCGGACACGGCTGAAGAGACTGAACACACACACATGCCTATATTCCAGTTTCCATGTACTGCCAAGATGTTTGGCCAAAGTCATTTCCTTACTACACAAAACGATTATTTTTGGCCACTTACCATGTGGCCTTCTACCCAAGGAACGCAATTGAGTGCACCTGTCAGCTTCCCCCTCCTTGCTACCACTGGGCTATGTGAGGGGGCTGCTGTTCTGTCTTAGGGGAGAGTGTTCAGGAATGCCCGTGTTCTGCAAGCAGCAGCCTTCAGGGCAGGCAAACTCCCAATTCTTAGGAAGTGGGCAGGCCTTAGCCACCCTGGGAAGCCCTGGCTGCCTTGAAATCCACCTGCCCGACACCAGCCAGACAGGATGCCTCCCTCACACCCGCAGGCCACTGGAAATACTGAGCTGCAGATGGTCCACCCCACGAACCGGGCACACTGGTCCCGACCCCCTGTTCCCGGAGAGGCCACAAGGAGGTCCCAGAAGCCAGGGAAATCACACAGCGAGCTTCTCCCCCCACCCCACCCCACCCCCAGCCCCGGGACAAAAGTCAAGGCAGGCGTTAACCCTTCCCTCCCATGTTAACCCTTGACCGCCTGATGACACAGCTGTGGGCCCAAGGGGATGAGAGAAAGGCATCCTCTGTCATCTCCAGCGCTAGTTTTCTCTGCAAACACATCTCGTACTTCATAGTCGCCAACAGCAGCTCTGGTCCATTCTTACCTGTCCCCAGGCCGCTGCTTTTGCAGAAACAAACGCCAGTCCCATGGATCACTCAACCTCATCAGGGCCAGTTAGAGAAAACAGCCTGGGGGAAAGCACTGCTGGGCCGTCCTGGACAGCGGGGGGCAGGACTGTTCCTAAGGACACACGTCCCCATCTGTCCCCTCTGCCTGACAGCCGTATCTGCACACAGCTGTCACCTGGGAGGCTGTGCGCGCGTGCACGCACACACACACACACACACACACACACACACACACACTGGCCCTGGGACCAGCACAGGGCTGGGCAAAGGGAAGGGTCCTACCACAAAGGCCATGAGGCTCCGACTGCCGCCTCCCGGTGCTCCGGCTTGGGTCTTTGCGCTTTCTGTTGCCCCTGAGGCTGCCAAAACGCTTCATGGGGAGCTGGGGGTGCCGCGGGAGCCGGGCCAGGTGTGCATGCCAGGACTCGCGGTGGGCAGCGTCAGCCCCGGGTGGCCGGGGGCCAGGGGCGGTGCTGCATGGGCTGGCAGGCGTGGGGCCCGAGAGCTCAGAGACGCCACCCGCGCGTGCTGGCCACAGCCTGGGGTCGCCCACGGGGCCAGAAGCCGCTGGACAGGCCAGGTGGTCCTCACCTCTGCACCCACCCGCCGGGGCTGCAGCGAAGCCGGAGCAGCCGCTGCCCTTAAGTAGGCAAGAAGCTGCCCCGGAAGCGCAGGCAGGTCTGTTTATATAGTTAAGGTCAGCCACACACTCAGGCGCTCGGGGCTTTTTCCTCCTGAAAATGGAAAAAAAAAAAAAAAAGGGAGGGAAGACGAGCTAGGCAATGGGAGGAGGGCAACGCCGGCCGGTCATGTGTGGGTCTGCAGAGGTCCCTTTAAAAAGACTGTAAAAGGAAACCACCCGGTCCAGACAATTCCTGGCACCGGTTGGCCGGAGCACATTCCCATCATGACGTGACATCACACAACTATTTTGATTCATGTGTTCCAGGGCTCCTTGGGGTCAGCAGGCTCCGGCTGCTTCTCGCTGAAGAAGCTGCAGGTCCCCGGGGCTGGAAGTCGCTGAGCTCGCGGCTCCCTGAGATGGAAGAGGAAGTGACTGCCTCTGAGGAGGGGACACGGGGTCCCCAGGGACTCACCAGGAGGGTCTTGAGCTCATGTCAGACCAGGGACTGACTAAGAACTGCAGAATGATAGGACCCAAGGGGACTTCAGAGATGTGATCCAACCCCTCCCATGACCGACAGGGAAACCGAGGCTCCAAAAGGGGGCATGATTTGCTCCAAGTCCTGTAACCACTGGTTAGAATTCCAGCGTCCTTGACCCCTAAGCCAAACCCCTGACCTAATAAAAACAGAAGACTTCTGGTGTGCATGTGTTTTGCAACTAAGAATAAAACTTTTAAAAAGACAGGGGAAAATGTTCAATTCCTTTTGCTGATACCTTCACTAGACTGAAGGGACCTGCCACTGATTAGCTTTGTGACCTTGAGAAAGTCACTCCTCGTCTCTGGTCCCAGTTTCCTCCTCAAACCAAGGTGAGATCTGCTCATGTTAGGAATTCATCTCCTTCCTGTTCAGAAGTCTGAACATCTAATGGCTCTTTGCCCTGCCTTTTCTTTCTGCTGAGACGGACAGATGGAGATCCAGTGATCAAATCTTTATAGCACGATGCATTGAAGGGACACAGGAAATAGGTCTTGCCCTCAAGCTATGTGAAAACGACTCAGAGAGACAAAGAAAAATTATAATACTAATCGCATAAAACAGTGAAATGTGCTCAATGGCCAGTGGCCAGAATGGACACTGTCATCAGCACAAAAGGATAGACAGAGAGGGGCAATCACAGGACCCTGCTTGGAAAGCAGAGCTTGAGTTGGCCTTGAGGGCTGGCGGGTCTGCAGAAGAGAGGAGAGGCCAGGCCCCCATTGCACCTGTGGAGGAAGCTACAAGTCATGGAATAAGTCGCAAAACCCACCTCCACTTGGGTTCTCCAGTGCACTAGTTGAATTGTTATCTGTGTTAAATACGGCAGCCCCGACTTATCTGTGTTAAATACGGTAGCCCACACTTAAGCTCTGAAAAAGTCTAAGAAAGTAGGTTTTGGAGTTTCATATTTAGATTTTCTCTTTTTAAAAGAGGGAATCTAACTTTTTCCTGGTAGCTCAGCTGGGAAAGAATCTGCCTGCATAACGGGAGACCTGAGTTCAATCCCTGGGTTGGGAAGATCCCCTGGAGAAGGGAAAGGCTACCCACTCCAGTATTCTGGCCTGGAGAATTCCATGGACTGTATAGTCCATGGGGTTGCAAAGAGTCGGACACGACTGAGTGACTTTCGCTTTCTAAAAATATCAATTCAGGGACTTCACTGGGGGTCCAGTGGCTGAGACTCTGCACCCCCAATGCAGGGGCCCAGGTTCTATCCCTGGTCAGGGAACTGGACCCCATATGCCTCAACTAAAGGTCCCATGTGTTGTAAGACCCTGTGCAGCCAAACAAATAAATGAATATTTTGAAAAACTAAAAAATCAATTTGGCATTTTAAAAAGATGGAAATGTTCTTCTGGTTTAAAAATGAAACAAAGCAGAGCTTCCTTAGAAAAGATTCCTGAACAAGAATTCTGGTGAGAAAGAGCCGTATGTGATTAAAGAAAAATGAAAGACTTTGTCTAAACCAATGCAAGATTCTCATACTATACGAGAGACTGTGTAGAAGGAGAAAACACTTCAGAGTTTAGCGACTAAAAGGGAAGAGTGAGCTTAAATTCGTGTGGGAAATAAACAGCAACCTGGGCACACCCAGTGGCCCTGTACGTAGCTGATACAGCCGTTCACTCACCAAGTAGTTATTAAACCTCTACCAAATGAGCGGGACAGATGCTGATGGAGGGGATTAGAGCTACAAAGAATGCAAAGACATTCCTGTCCTCTAAGAACTATATTTTAATTAGTAAGATAATAAGTACTGTTTGGGGAGTGCCTACCGTATGTCAGTTGGAGTGCCGAATGTGAATTTATTTCAACATTCCCAGAAACCTATGGGGCAAGTGTTACGAACACCATTTTACTTAAAGCTGAATAACTCTCACTGTGCCATCTGCAGAGACGTGGATGGACCTGGAGACTGTCATACAGAGTGAAGTCAGAAAAACACATATTGTATATTAACACATACATGTGCAATCTAGAAAAATGGTAGAGATGAACTTATTTGCAAAACAGAAATAGAGACATGATATAGAGAACAAACGCATGGGCACCAAGGGGGCAAGGGGTGTGGATGGACTGGGAGATAGTGATTGCCATATACACACTAGGGCTTCCCCGGTGGAGCCGAGGTTAAAGCGTCTGCCTGCAATGTGGGAGACCTGGGTTCCATCCCTGGGTCGGGAGAAGGAAATGGCAACCCACTCCAGTATTCGTGCCTGGAGAATCCCATGGATGGAGGAGCTTGGTGGGCTACAGTCCACGGGTCGCAAAGAATTGGACACGACTGAGCGACTTCACTCACTCACTCAATACTAAAGAAAGCTGAGAGCCAAAGAATTGATGCTTTTGAACTGCGTTGTTGGAGAAGACACTTGAGAGTCCCTTGGACAGCAAGGAGATCCAACCAATCCATCCTAAAGGAAATCAGTCCTGAATATTCATTGGAAGGACTGATGCTGAAGCTGAAGCTCCAATACTTTGGCCACCTGATGCAAAGAACTAACTCATTGGAAAAGACCCTGATGCTGGGAAAGACTGAAGGCAGGAGGAGAAGGGGCGGCAGAGGATGAGATGGCTAGATGGCATCGCCGACTCAATGGACATGAGTTTGAGCAAGCTCCGGGAGTTGGTGAAGGACAGAGGAGCCTGGCGTGCCGCGGTCCATGGGGTCTCAGAGTCGGACACGACTGACCGACTGAACAGCAACAGCATAAAATAGATGACTAATGAGAAACTGCTGCAAGCACAGGGGACTCTGCTCAGTGCTCTGCGGCGACCTAAATGGGAAGGAAATCCGAAAAAGAGAAGATACGTGTATACACAGAGCTGATTCACTTTGCTGCGCAGCAGAAACTAACACAACACTGTAAAGCGACTATACTCCAATAAACAAAATAAATACGTAAAGCTGAGCAAGTCTCTGCAGGGCCGGAGCCCACTGCTGCTGCCCAGCTCTGGGCTCCATACCCTCTGGATTCGTCCAGTAGGAACGTTTGATGCCTTCGGAGAGGACAGTCAGGACGTGCAGTGTAGGCAGGGTGGATGAAGGAATCCCTGGGTCCTTCGGGGTCACGGTTCCGTTACTGAGATGGCCACAGAATATTCTGAAAAGACCCAGTAGAACTGGCCTGATCGAGCAAAAAGTCGTTTGAGGCCCAGAACAGTTCTCTGTCCCACAGGACGGACCCTGCGGAGCTCTGGATGGAGGGAGCTGGGGAGCAGGGTTAAGCGCAGCTCTAAGACAAGCCTGGGAGATGAGCAAAGTTGGGAAGCCTGGCGTGCTGCAGCCCATGAGGTCGCAAGGAGTCAGACACAACTGAGCAACTGAACAACAATAACAAAACAGATGATGCCAGACACGACGACCTTGACTACAGCTACAAGGCCCCAGCAAGACCCGGACCTCACTGACGTGTGCCTTTGGTCTCACTCAAAATGCTCTTTCCAGGGTCAGCTTCACCCAGGAGCAGAGAAGATGGCTGTGCAGACACTGGAACTCCGGGGTGGAGACGCAGGGTGTGCG
>SJYF01000810.1:4270048-4284498 GCA_006410515.1 Procapra przewalskii | reverse complement strand
GGGGGGCAGGGAGGACTGGCGGGGGGCAGGGAGGACTAAGCTGTAGGGGCTGCCACTTGCTGTGGTGAAACCTCCCGCCTTGGTCCATCTCAGGGCACCGATTGGCACGGATGGGCTTGCAGAATTCCCAGACATTTTACAATCGGCTCTCTTACCACTGTGTCTCCCCGTCGATTCATATTTGCCTGAAATTCCTTAACTTAGGACACTTTTGCACAACTGAGATGAGTGCATATACATAAGGATGAGGTGACACTCGGGCTGCAGGTTGAGTGACAAGGACACTTCCTGCAGGACATCTGACCTCGGGGCTGGGAGCGGTGGCCACTGTCAGGAAGGCCAAACACCCCTGTGTCACGGTTTCCGCAGCTGACGGTCCCAAATGAACAAGAGGTGAAGCCCTTTCATGCGATCGTGACTCAGCCGGCAAGAACACATCCTCATGGAATGCTTTCCACACTTGGGGGGTTTTTTAAAGGGAAGGGCTGAAAGAGAAGGAGCCAGTGGCTTCCAAGATGGAACTGTGTTTATTTCGTTTGGCCCCACCATGCAGCACTTGGATACCTTTGTTTTCTGACCAGGGACAGAACCCACTCTTCCTACAGCCCCAGTGTGGGATCTTAACCACTGGGTCACCAGGGAAGTCCCGAAAAGAGTGTTTAAAATGTATTGCTGGAGCATATTATACAAATCACTCTCTCTGTTGGTGCTATACCCAGAAGCGTGGAATAGGGCCATGTAATGAGGGCAGTTTTCAGACTGCGGGGCTGGAAAAGACTCTTGAGAGTCCCTTGGACTGCAAGGAGATCCAACCAGTCCATCCTAAAGGGGGTCAGTCCTAGGTGTTCACTGGAAGGACTGATGCTGAAGCTGAAGCTCCAATACTTCGGCCACCTGATGGGAAGAGCTGACTCACTGGAAATAATACTGATGGTGAGGAAGACTGGGGGCAGGGGGAGAAGGGGGTGACCAGGGATGAGACGGTTGGACGCATCACCGACTCGATGGATGTGAGTTTGAGTGAACTCCGGGAGGGCAGCACACCACTCGGCACTCAGAGCAGGCTCCACCACCGAGAGAAGTTCAGGCCTTGAACATTACTCATTTCTCCTACTGCTCTTATCGTGTGACAGCTGGGAATCAAGGGGAGGGTGGACTGCTCCTCGGGGGGCCTGGCCGGCCTGGCCTTCTGCTGGGGGTGGGGACAGTGGGCCTGTCTCCACGGCCACTGTCTCTGCAGTCAGGGCCTTCTGCTGCACACGCTGGGGACGGGCATGCGGAGGGGCCAAAGGATGCTGAGCATCCACCACGGTGTCCACACGGCCAGTTGACAAGTGGGCAGGGCTGCCTCCTGGTTCAGCCTCTGTCCCCTGTGCTGTGGGAACGGGCCTCCCGGGTCAGCAGCCAACACCCGGTTGGAGCCCGTTTATTCCATTTCACCGAGACGGTCACCGGAGGCCTGGATGAGAGGCTGGGGTGGGGGGGCTGAGACCCCGTGCAGAGCTGTCCTGCTTGTCACCCCCGTGTCCAGACATACCCTCACCTTGGGCCCCCGGTCCAGGCCTGCAGGGCTGAGGAGGGCTGCCGGCGGGCAGGCGCACCCCGTGTAGACCAGGGCCTTCCCAAAGTTCTCCTCGGCCACGCCGTGAGGCAGGGAAGCCAGCCCTCACGACTTGGTTTAAGAAGCAAAACACACAGAGATTCAGAGAAGCGAAATGACGTGCCCAAGATCCCCCCCTGCGGGGACCAGCGGCATAGCGGCTGGCACCCTGCCGGTTTGCTCCCCCGAGACCTAGGTTCGATCCCTGGGTTGGGAAGAGCCCCTGGAGAAGGGAAAGGCTACCCACTCCAGTATTCTGGCCTGGAGAATTCCATGGGCTGTATAGTCCATGGTGTCGCAAAGAGTCGGACGTGAGTGAGCGGCTTCACTCTTTCACTCTCATCTCATGGTAGGGACACCCCCCCACACCCTGCCCTGCCAGGCTGCCTCTTCTGGGTTCGATGTTGGAAAAGGCAAGGAAGACAGACAGACCCACTGCCAATGCACTCGGAAGCTTTGCAGATCACGTGACAGTACCTGAAAAGCACAGGACCCCTGAGAGGCCGCGGGCCAAACCAAACCCCAGTTATGTAAGAGGCTCTGGGGGGGCACCCTCGGAGCGGCAGGCGGGCCGCACGCCCGGGAGCACAGAGTTGCTGGCGCTCTCCGGCTGGTTGCAAAATACCGTGTCGGATTTCATGGAAAGTTCTAAAGGTCACCGCAGCACTTGACTCTGAGTGAGACTGTGTGTCACCTCCCCAGGGCTTCCTTTCCTCATCCCCAGAGCTGTTTGTGAGGCCGAGGCGCCCAGGCGACCGTCCCCGCCCCAACTCGGGCGCCCACGTGTCGCCCAGCATGCCCACTGTCACATACACCTCTCGGCTCCTCCCGGAACTCTGAGCGACAAGAGGGTGATTTTTCTGGCAAAGACAGACTACCTCAAGCTGGAATAGTTCAAGTCGCGCCAGTGGCATCTAAGCCCAGTGACTCAGGGGGTAGCTTGATTTAAACAGACACTGAAAAGGACAGAGCAAATCAAACACCAGTGGCAGCCATGAATCTTAGCAAGCCAAAGTACAGCAGCCCGACAGTAAGGAGTCCCCGGGTGTTCTTAAAATCTAATGCCCCACGGAAGGACCCAGCGTGTGCTTCACTGAATCCCTTCTCATGGGCCCTGTAGTCCCCCGGGGATCTCTCGCCAGGCCAAAGGCTCTGAAGGCACCAAAGACGAGCTGCTGCAATTTGCTCTGACTCCAGGTTTCAAACTGGCCCAGGGTGAACCCCGGACTCAAGGTCACAGAGCAAGGCTTGCAAACACCAGATTCCATAGGGTCTAGAGGTCAAGCGTCTGGCTTTTCTATTTACTTCTTCCTCTAAGTTATGTCTTAGGGAGGTCAGAGGGCTAACGGAATGTGTAAAACTCTTGTGCAAGGGTGAAGACCCGTGAACTCACAGGCTTGGCAGAAAGCCAGACTGTGGTCCACCCGGCCCCTCGTCTCCCAGGAAACCAGGCACCGTCTCCATTTTCTGGAATCCAGGGCTTTCGGGAGAAATTGAAAAGTGTCGCATGGTAAAAAATCTGTCTTCAGCCAATGCAGGAGACAAGGCACAGAGAGGCAGGTGTGATCTCTGGGTCGGGAAGATCCCCTGCAGGAGGGCATGGCTACCCACTCCAGTATCCCTGGCAGGCTACAGTCCAGGGGGCCACAAAGAGTCAGACAGAACTGAAGCAGCCTGAGCACGGGGGACAACCCCTCCTGCCCCGGCGCTTCCTTCAGCTGGAAACCACTAGCTGAGAATATGAGGCCTGGGTGGAGATTTGCCTTGAGCTGTCCCTTCGGAATCGTGACATATATTCCCCAACGAGACAATACACAGAAAGGTTCGTAAGACTTGAGTCAGACACCGCAGCCACGCAGTTACCGGCGTCAGTTCTGCGCCGCTGTTCCTTCTCCCTCATTTCTCCCATAAGAAAAAAAAATCACAATACAGCCTGAGCCCATGTCACAGGGTATTAAAGTAGGAAAAAATACCCTGCCAGCCACAGAGCATTTTAAACACCAAACGGCATTGTCAGGACCTTAAACCAACCCAGAGGGCTGTCATGCACCTCACAGGGTGTCACCTGGAGGGCCTGTCTCCGAGGCCACCTCTGCTCGGCGGCAGCTGGCGCAGGGCTGGCTGCCCGGGCTCTGCACGGGGGACAGCGTGGGGCACTTGAACTTGAACTGGGAGCACCACGTGTCTGCAGTTCCTCTTCCAGCTGAACTGAGTCAGAGGTGCTCGGACAGAACCCCCACTCACGAGCCAAAGGCACTGCATTTCTCCAATGGGGAGCCAAGGGACTTTCCTCCTGTTCATTTACTTGTTTCAAACAACACGTGCAAAGAACCTCGGTTTCTTAGCAGCAAGTTTCGATCAGGGAGAGCCTGGGTGCTGTTCAAGGCAAAACTCCACCACAAAGCATGCAGCGGGAACACAGAAGGTAGGACCGGGGCAGGGTGGCCAGAAGTTCAGTCCTTCCTTGGTGCCCCTGCAGTTAAGACTGCGCTTCCAATGCAGGGGGTGCAGGTTCCATCCCTGGTCATGGAACTGAGATCCCACGTGCCGCGCAGCGTGGCCAAACGTTACCAAAAACAGCCCTTCAGTCCATAAGTCTACACACAGTCTTCACAGCTCAGGGGCAGTGGGGTGCGTCCATCCCAGGGAATCTGGTCAGGACCCCAAGCCGTCGATAAAGAGTGAGATGATATTTACTATCTTTAGAATAAGAAAACTGCCAAGTGTCTGAGGCACCAAACACTTGAAAATGCAGGTTTGGGTGCTCAAAGGCTTACGTTTCTAACGTCTAGGAAGTTCATTTCCATGGCTGGTTCATTTCTCTAGGTTGACCAAATATAAAAATAAATCCTATAATTGAGATCGTTTGTTGATTCAGATGGGCCTTACCCCCAGTGAATCAGATCTTACCGTAATCACTGACATCTCTCACCTCAAATCCCACTGACAGCATCATTCTCCTTGGGGGCAGTATTGTCTCTAAGGGGCTGAAAACTGGCTTAGGGGTGACACTTGGGGGGACAGCCTCTTTTAATGTATAAAGCACAGTTTCATGCAACACATAAATAATATGTAGTATATCTGTTTCATTAAAATTGTAAGGGGGTGATTAAAAATGCCTAAAAAGATTCCTGAGGGGGTGATAAAAAGAAAAGATTGATTAATTAAAAAAAAAAAAGGAGAACAGAAGGAAATTGAGGAAGACGTGGGGAAGAGAGTATTCACCCCCCACTGTGATAAGACCGCATGCAAGGTCTGCCACCGGTAAACGGTACAATAGGTGAAGATGGACATAATCTAAAGAGGTCCGTTATGAGGTTTAGGAGGAGTGGGGCTGGGACCTTCCCATATGGATCATTTTGCATTCCTTGATTTTTTATTGTTTTGAAAACCATGTGATTGAACTACTTCACTGAAAACGAAAATGTAAAGAAGAGAAAACAAAAGAAAAACAACAACAAATGAACCAACGGCGATTAGCGTCTTCAGCGGGGAAAAAAAATCAGCAAAGCACCTTTTAAGGCAACTGTTTTAGCAAATGCTTAAAAAAACAAAGATGAGGGACACTGTTGGAACCAGCACCTCTCCTGGGCCATCGGCTCTCTTTAGCCCAACCTGTCCTTGGGGACAACCCGAGAACTTGCCATTCACCAATGTTCTAGAGCCCAGCCTCCTGGCCTTTAGGTGACCTGGGGCTGGCTGGGGGTCCTCCGGCGTCAGAGGGTGAGGAGGACGGCATGGGAAGAGAAGGAAGCCTTCCAGCCCTCGCCGCCAAACAGAAATGCTCGGAGGAAACCAGACTCCCTGCGGTCAAGCAGGAAAACTTCCTGAGGCAGGATCAGAAGACGAAACCCAGACATGGATGCTCCAGAGAACTTGCTGTTTTTTCTCTCCCCTCACTCAAGGCTTTAAGGGGCCGTCTGACCCTCAGCCAGCCTTTCCTGACGAGGCGAGGGACCCTGAGACAATACTCTCGTCCGCCGGCCTGGCCTGGCCTCTCATCCTCCCTGGAGAGGCTCATTCCTGGAATCAGCGACCCGCGGTCAGGGGCGGCCACCTCCCGGGGCCCTGCTCCCCATTCTTCACGCCTCAGACCCCAACATGTCTGAGGATCTCTAGGGGCCAGGACCAAGGAGCAGCACGCCAAGTAATTCTGGTCATCAAAAGCTTGCTGTCACTGAAATTAAAAAATTTTCAGGACTTCCTTGGTGGTCCAGTGGCTAAGACTCCGCAATCCCATGTGTTGCAACCAAGAATGCCCAAGCCATGTCTAAAGTCCCCGCGTGCGGGAAATAAGACCCAGTGCAGTCAAATAAATAAATAAAAGATCCCACGTACCCAAGGTAGTCAAATAAATATCTATTCTATGCACATCAAAGGACACTATTAAGAGAGTAAAAAAAGCCACAGAAAAGAAGAAAATATCTCCAATCGTATATCCGATAAGGGTCTAGTATCCAGAATATATAAAGAACTCCTACAATTCAACAACAAACAAGACAACCCAGTTAAAAACGATTAGACATTTTCCCAAAGAAGACATGTCCATGAAAAGATACTCAATGTCATTAAAGCACAGCAAATCAAAACCAAACCACAACGAGATGCCACTTCAGATCGACTGCTGCTGCTGCTGCTGAGTCGCTTCAGTCGTGTCCGACTCTGTGCAACCCCAGAGACAGCAGCCCACCAGGCTCCCCCGTCCCTGGGATTCTCCAGGCAAGAACACTGGAGTGGGTTGCCATTTCCTTCTCCAATGCATGACTAGGAAGGCAACAGTACTAACAGCAACAGGTGGAAAGTAGCAAGTGCTGGAGGGGATGTGGAGAAGTGAAAACCCTCATCCGTTGCTGGTGAGAATGTAAAATGGGGTGGCCACAGTGGGAAACTGACATCATTCCTCGCCACGGTAAACAGGATGACCAAATGACCCAGGAATTCCACTCCTAGGTATCTACGCAGAAGAACTGAAAACACGTGTCTAAACAAAACATGTAGGCATGAATGTTCGTAGCGGGGCTAGCTACACCTTCAAAAGGAGGAAACCACCCAGGTGTCCACCAACGGAAGAATGGATAGACAGAACGCCGTTTGTCCAGATGATGGAATACTCTTCAGTTTCATTAATATCATTCATGAAAAGGAATGAAGTACTGACACACACTCCACCATGGACAGATCTTCAAAACAATATGCTCAGTGAGAGAAGCCAGACACAGAAGGCCGTATTTTGTATGATTTCCTTTAAACGGACGTTCCAGATCAGACAAATCCATAGAGACAAATAGCAGATCAGTGTGGCCAGGAGCTGAGTGGAGGGTGAGTGTGGAGCAATGGTTATTGGTACGAGGTTTCTGCTGGCGTGATGAAGAAGTAGTAGAACAAGAGTTCAACTACAGTAGATACTAGAGGAAAATACCGGTAAATTCTGTTGGGGTGGTCAAAAACCTCATTCAGGTTTTCCTGTAACAGAAAGACAACCAAATAAAAATGATACACATTTTTCCAAAGAAGACATGTACGTGAAAAGATGCTCAATGTCATCCCTTAAGGAATTTCTGGCCCACCCAATACAACCTGGGTTTAGGGAAAGGTTTCCTACTGACGTCTACGTGCCATCTTCATGTCTCTTGAGAACCTTCTTTTCATGTTTCTTGCTATATCAGCTCAAAGATACCATGCTTATATATTTTTACAGCTATATAATACTCTACCGTGTGGATGCACCTTTTTAATCTTATCTAACCACTCTCCTAAATTAAGCATATTTCCGACATGTCTGCTGAGAAGGCCTAGAAGCTGTGACATCTCAGTTGAACATACTTCGGCCCTTATTTCTAATACTAGTCACCATGCTGGGAGGGATTGGGGGCAGGAGGAGAAGGGGACGACCGAGGATGAGATGGCTGGATGGCATCACTGACTCGATGGACGTGAGTATGAGTGAACTCTGGGAGATGGCCATGGACAGGGAGGCCTGGTGTGCTGTGGTTCACGGGGTCGCAAAGAGCTGGACACTACTGAGCGACTGAACTGAACTGAACTGATTGACCGCCTGGAAATAACAAGGGCTGTCTGGAGAAATGGCTGATTCCAGGACTGGGGCAGGGAGAGTTCAGGTGAGGCTGGATACTTTTGTTGCATCAGAAAATAAGAAGTGTGTGCACGGACACAACTTAGTGACTGAGCAACAAGAGTGTGCTGGGGGGACAGACCCAGGACACAGGGGCCAGCCCGGAGGGGCTCCTGCCAGCCAACAGGACGATTTGAGCACCAGAATATGACAAGGGCAACTGAGACCTGTTGACTAAAGCACGAGCCCGTGATCATATCCATGCCTACAAACAAGGCAAAAAGGGAAATTTCTTCCTTCGTAGGAATTCCAACCAATCAACGCAGAATTAATGATCGTGTAAGAAAATACCCCACCCACCACTGCAGTAATAATTCAGGCAGAATAAATGACTGATGCTAAAATCAGCAATTGAAAGCTGGATGAGAAATAAAGTATTTACGTAATTCTAAAGGCGTTCCCCACGAAATCTTTACTGCTTACAAAGGGGAAAGGAATAACTTTCTTAACTGGGGTGGACACCTCCTCTAACCAAGTGATAGGTTAGCGTCACCCAGAAGAGATCATCATGACATCCCACGCTCCCCTCAGTGAGGCCAGCACATGACACTGGACACATGGCCTCATGCCCAACCAGCCAACCTGAATTGAATCCCAAGGAAACGTCAGACAAACCACAGTGAAGGACATCAGACAAACCAGAGGGAAAGACGTCAGACAAACCAGAGAGGACAGTCTGTGTGTGGGCTTGAAAAATGTCACAAAGAAGAAAAGATTGGGGGCAGCAAACCGAGAGGGACGGAGGAGAAGGGACATCCAAACACAGGGTGTGACTGGGCTTCCTCTTCCGAAAACGTCACCGAGACAGTCTGTGAACCGAGAATGCAGTCTGCAGCTTAGCAAAGACAGTTGTGTTACTGTTAATTTCCTGGTTTTGATAATTAAACTGCAATTGGTTTTTAAGAGACGAAGTATTTAGGGGCTGGGGACATTGTGACTGCAGCTTCCTCGTGACGGTTAAGATTTCATATAGACACCACACAAATACATATTTTATTGACAGGTGGGAGCAGATATAAGCAAATGTGGTCACAAAACATTAACCCTGGGGGATCTAGATGAAAGGGATGGGAGAATGCTTTCTACTGTTCTTGTGGCTTTTATATAAGCTTGAGATTTTCAAAATAAAATGTGATTTTTTAAAGAGAAATTAAACAATAGTCAGAGATGGGCTTCCCCGTGGTAAAGAATTCACCGGCTAATGCAGGAAAGTGAAGTGAAAGTCTCTCAGTCGTGTCCGACTGTTTGCGACCCCATGGACTGCACGGTCCATAGAATTTTCTAGGCCAAAATACTTGTGTGGGTACCCAGGTCTCCCGCATTGCAGGTGGATTCTTTACCAGCTGAGCCACCAGGGAACATGGGTTCAACCCCTGATCCCTGATCTGTGCTCCCCAACAAGAGAAGCCACCGCAGTGAGAAGCCGGTACACCGCAACTAGAGAGCAGCCCCTGCTTGCCTCAATCAGAGAAAAAACTCTCAGGGCAAGGAAGACCCAGCCCAGCCAAAAATAAATACACAGACTAATTTAAAAAAAAAAAAAAGAAGAAGCGGTCGCAGCAAGAATGTAGGGACCTCCCTGGTGGTCCCGTGGTTGAGATTCCATGCTCCCAGTGCAAGAAGGACTGGCTGGGGAACTAAGAACTTGCTCCTGCCTGGTGCAGACAAAATAAGTAAATTTAAAAGAAATGTTATCTAAAAACAAACAAACAAAAAATCCAGGGTTTGATGGCATCTCCTTTTATTGTGTCGCATGGTATAAAATAAAATAATCGCCGGAGCAGCCCTGAGAGAACCAGAGAACTCTACAGTTTGCCGACGGAAAGGTTTTTTTCCGTAGCTTCTCCCAGATGACAGTATTGATGGCCGCGCCCTGCAGCCCGACCCAAGCGGGCTGGTCCGCGTTCCTCTGCGTGGTGGCCAGCAGAGGGCGCTCTCGCCGGGGACCACGCGGGTGCCCGGCCACATAGCTCTGCCATGCGCTGGCTGAACTTTTCAGGAAACTCGGATGCCGCACATACTTTTCCTTTCTTTGCGGGCAGGCAGGCTGAGTCACGTTTTTTTCTGAAGTCTGCAGAGCCACGGGATCCGGACCTCAGCAGCTGCCCGGATCCAGAGGGCTCCGGCCTGGGCGGTGGACAGAGGATGGGGCCCTGAGCCCCGGGACCGGGCAGGGAGGATCTCGCTCAGCCGGGCACAGGGTTGGACTCCTGTGACTCCAGATCGCAAACAACCAGCAGGGCCAGGGCCGTGGGGACCAGTGGCCGCCAGCGGCCCCGGGGCCTGCCTCCTCTCCCAGTTCACGTGCAGCCTCACCCCGAGCCCAGATCCTGCCTCCAGCCCCAGGCACCTCTTCATCTCCGCATCCAGGCTACCCTGTCTTCCCTCCTACGGCCACTGGCGAGAGCGGAGGGCGGGGCAGCACCTGAGATGGACAGTGGCAGGGTGTGCTTTAGGGGCGCTCTCAGGATGGTCATCCACAGCAGGGGCAGGGGGACTGGGCCCGGGCGAAGTGCAGAGGCCGCGGAGACCTCTCCAGGCCCCCACCCAGAAAGCCCAGAGCACGGACAGCCCTCAGAGCTGCCCAGAGCGGGCTGAGGGGCTGGTCCTCGACAGCCAGGCCCCTTTGAGGACCCAGCGGGCAGGAGGCCAGGCGAGCAGTACAGGCTGCGGTCAGAGCCAGCCCAGGGCCAGAGCGTGGAGGGCGTAGCAAGACCAGATTTTCACTCGAACTGATCGGGGAGGCACTGAGGGGTCAAAAAGGGGACGCAGAGATGGCTACCATCCATTAAAACGGGGCCAGCCCTGCTAACCGCCTGCTTCTGCAAACAGGGATTCCCTGGGACACAGCTTACATTTTGTCTGTGGCTGAGTCCTGGCAGCAGAGACCTGGTGATCCACAAGCCCTAAAACACTTCCTACCTGGCCTTTATAGCAAGGGGCTTCCCTGTGGCTCAGATGGTAAAGAATCCGCCTGCAATGTGCGAGACCAGGGTTTGATCCCTGGGTGGGGAAGAGCCCCTGGAGAAGGGAAAAGCCACCCTCTCCAGTAATTTTTGCCTGGAGAATTCCATGGACAGAGGAGCCTGGACAGAGGGCCACAGTCCATGGGGTCACAAAGAGTCAGACAGGACTGAGCAACTTTCACTTCCCTTTTATAGGAAGAGTTTACCAATTCAGTTCAGTTCAGTCACTCAGTCGTGTCCGACTCTTTGCGACCCTGTGGACTGCAGCACACCAGGCCTCCCTGTCCATCACCAACTCCTGGAGTTTACCCAGACTCATGTCCATTGAGTCAGTGATGCCATCCAACCATCTCATCCTCTGTCGTCCCCTTCTCCAGCCTTCAATCTTTCCCAGCATCAGGGTCTTTTCCAATGAGTCAGTTCTTCACATCAGGTGGCCAAAGTATTGGACTTTCAGCTTCAACATCGGTCCTTCCAATGAATATTCAGGACTGATCTCCTTTAGGATGGACTGGTTAGATCTCCTTGCTGTCCAAGAGACTCTCAAGAGTCTTATCCAACACCACAGTTCAAAAGCATCAATTCTTTGCTCTCAGCTTTCTTTATAGTTCAACGCTCACATCCATACATGACTACTGGAAAAACCATAGCCTTGACTAGATGGACCTTTGTTGGCAAAGTAAAGTCTCTGCTTTTTAATATACTGTCTAGGTTGGTCATAACTTTTCTTCCAAGGAGTAAGCATCTTAATTTCATGGCTGCAGTCACCATCTGCGGTGATTTTGGATACTTATGATAGGCCTTTTTAAAAAGGATTTAATTAAGAAACCTCCACGAAGAACTGTGTTTTGCGTTAACAGGTTTTAAGCGTCCTACTCAAACCAAGTTTCTTCAAGTAAAAACTTGATGGCGTCGTCAAAGCCAGGTTGATAGAGCAGTTCCAACCTGCTGGTCACTGAAATAGCCTCTCCAAGAGAGGACTGGTGTTGGCATGGAGGTTCTGAGGCCTTGATGTCCAGACCCAAATACCAGGGACAAAATCCCCCACGTTTGACCCTACTCTAGGAGGGGGCACACAGGCCCCGAGCCCTGGCATGTGAATCGGCAACTCGGAGGCTCCAGACTAAAAACTTAAAAGCCCAAGTTTGTTCCTTCACACACAGTACAAAACTCTTGGCATTTTATGGGAAAACAGACTTTTATTTGAAAAATAAACTCCAGTTGCTGGGAGAGAAAAGAAGAGCGGTCTGTGATCCAGCACTGAGAGGAGCTAGAAAGGACACAAGTTTCACAAGTTCAATAAACCTCCTGGGAAGCTCATTCGCATTTCAAACAGCTCTCCTTACATCCTTTGATCAGACCCACACAGCAGGAGCGGGGGTTTAAAGAAGCGAGATGTAAATAACCCACAATCACGGTCACCCACAATAGAACGTTGGTATTTTAACCAGGAACAGAAAAGTAAATGTATTCGGGGTGTTCGAAGTACACATGGCCTGGGTCATGGCTGTGAGCTGGTCCTGAGAAAGAAGTTCAAACCTCCAGCATCTGGCATCTCCGGCAAAGCCCTCAGCGCGCCCTTCCAACCCCTCTGGTTCTCTGGGCCCCGAAGTTCCCAGCCAGACTCCTCGCCCTGCGGGCAGGCGATCCACACCCATCCTGCTGTTTATGACCATCTAGGGTGGCATTTCCCAAAGTGCAAGCGCAGACCCACGCCTGCCCCCTGGGGCACCCCGCCGTGTGGGGCAGAGACGACATGTAGGTGCCACCAACCCAACGAGAATCGAGTCGGCAACAGCGCACAGAGGCCAGGGTAAATATTGTTTCATGAGAAATAGTTTTTAGCCGTCCGTGTGACTGTGCTGGGTTACGATATAAAATGTATTTCTGACTGCGGGGCGCAACAAAGAAGCTTCAGACCAGGGTTGTGACGATGTTCCGCGGCCTCGTTGAACGCCCGGGGCTTCCCGCTTCCCTGCTGGGCTCCAGCAGCCCCTGGGTCCTGAGGTCCCCTTGGCCTGTCTGTCCTACAGACCCTGCAGTCGGGACTGAGAGAAGCCCTCGGGGTCATCAGAGTGGGTGGCTGTCCAAGTCTGCGGCTTTCAACACCTTTTCTCTAGCGGGGCTTCCCAGGTGGCATAGTGGTGAAGAACCCACCTTCCATTGCAGGAGACTGAGGTCAGGAGAGCACGGCAACCCCCTTCAGGATTCTTGCCTGGAGAGTTCCATGGACAGAGGAGTCTGATGTGTCCACGGGGTCACAAAGAGTCGGACATGACTGGAGCGACTTAGCACAGCACAGCACAGCACGGGACAAAGATAAATGTCCCAGTGCCCAGTGGGGCCGACTTCCGTCAGCCGTGGTGACTCGGGGTGGGCAGCTGCCCAGCTGGGACACGATGCCATTTCTTGCTCAGTGGCGGGGCAGGGGCAGCTAGCAAAAGCGCTCCAGTCTCACTCCAGGGGCTGACAGAGCTCGGTCAGTCGTGGGTTCTGGGAAGCCCACTGCTTCCAAAAAGAGCATCGGTCGCATCTGTTTTGTTTTTGCTTTTTGGAATCACTATTAACTTCTATTTCCTTTTGGCCACAAGGAAGCACGTGGGACCTTAACTCCCTGACCCGGGAGGGAACCTGTGTCCCTGCAGGGAGGGGAAGCCCTGACCACTGGACCGCCAGGGACTCCCTTGCCCCTGGTTATGATGCTACAGCCCCTTGTCATTTATACGCTAAATGCGCCAGCGACCCCCAGAGGACGCAGCCGTGAACGTCCATAATGCACATCGTAGTTGGACTACCTTTGCGAGAACCTTCCCCGAGAGTTGGTCTGAGCCCAAGGGTGTTGGGGAAAGTTAAGATATAACTTAAGTTTTATTTGAGAGTCTGGCAGACCGCTCCAGGCGAGAATAGTCAGGCGAGGCTTTCTGGAGAAAGCCAGGTGGGAGGAGGCGGTCATTGACATCCAGGTCCATATCGGCGGGCCCGGCTGGGGCCCCGCCTCTGCGCCCACCATCTCTCTCTGCACAGCAGCCAGATGAACCCCTCCATGGAGCAAGTCATTCCCCCACGACACCCCCCTGGACCACTCCATGGGGTCCTGGGCTGGCCTTCAATTCGCACCCCTGACCGCCCCTCTCTGACCCTCCCCACGTGGTTCCAGCCACACTTCCTGCTCCCTGCAGGCTCGGAGGCTGCCCAGCTTTTGGACACTTCCACCGCTGTCCCCGCGGACAGGCGCGCCTTGGCCCCACCCCACCTGCCCCACACACCTGCCTCATGCGCCTGCCCGGCCACACCTGGCTCCGTCCGGCCTCTGCTCAGAGGCCCCTGACTCAGCTTTCCTGGAGGTCCTGCATGAAAGAGCCATCCCTCACCCCGTGTTTCACTCTTGGAGCAACAGTTCTCTCAGCGTCTCCCTCACCTGTGTACTGTCCCCGGTGCCCAGGATCTCAGCAAGCTCTCATCAAATAAGGACCGAACGAATATTCAGTGTGAGGCTGCTCCCCTATGAAAGGCCGGCTCAGGCTGGTCAGGGTGAGATCTGCTTCCTGCTCTGTAACATCCGCTTTTTTTTTTTCTGTCTGGGAGAGGCTCAGATGGTGAAGAATCCACCTGCCAATGCAGGGGACCTGGGCTTGATCCCTGGTGGGGAAGATCCCCTGGAGGAGGGCATGGTAACCCACTCCAGGGTTCTTGCCTGGAGAATCCCCGTGGACAGGGGAGCCCGGCGGGCTGCAGTCCACGGGGTCGCAGA
>SJYF01000810.1:4250853-4269157 GCA_006410515.1 Procapra przewalskii | reverse complement strand
CGCCAATCCGCCCCCATCCCCACCCAGCCCTGGGTCTGGAATATTCTGGAATGTTCCAGTTTTGCCTTAATTGCCACCTGGACAAACGTCACCTCTGCCACCAAGATGTGTAGCTTAGTTAGGGCACTTTAATGACATCATAACCAAAACAAACACACAACATAAAGCAGATTAAACTATCAGGACATCTATTATCTAAAATACCGAGCTCCGTGACCTTGCCCCCAGGGCGGCCCACCATCCTCTCTGTCCAACGTGGTCCCTAGACGCCGAGGTGCCCTGGAAGCCATGGTCTCTCACCACGGGGGAAAAGGAGAGGGGAATCAGTCAGCGGACATCCCTCTTTGTGGGCGGGGAGGAGGCGCCTTTGCTTTGATCCCTTTCAGGGTTCCACTTACATCCGGTTGGTTCACCCTGAGGCCAGGGACGTGGAAGCCAGCCTGTCCTCACTGGATTATCAGATTGTCTGCAACTCAAGCCTGGAGGCCCGTCTCACAGGCCCGTGCACCTCTGCTCCGCCTAGAAGTGTGCCCAGGTCTCTCCCGTCGTGAAGCCAACAAGCCAGCCCTTAGCGCCCATCTGCTTCCGTCCCCCCGCCCAGGTCAGGATGGCCCCACTTGATGCCACAGTAGGACTGGAGCCCGGGGTTCTTGGCAGTGTGACCTCAGAAGGGTTTCTCTCCTGCTCACACCACAGTCTCACACAACCATGGTGGTGGGCCTGACCATATCCCCCCACTGGGACACAGATCCGGCTTCTTGCCTCCTGCAGCCCCATCTCCTCCACCTTCTGCGCCTCCAGCCCTGCAGCTGTAGATGGAAGGTCAGTCCCTGATGGAAACCCCATCCCGTGGTCCCAATGCAGCCTCGGCGAGGGGCCAGAGCCCCCCGGGGGCTGTGGGTGAACACAGAGACCCTGCCCTGAGCTGGCCTGCCCTTCAGGCCCAAATGCGGTGAAACGAGGTCATTGTCTTCAATCCTCAGCTTCTAGCAGAGCTTCCTTCCCTTCCCCGCCACCCAAACTGCTCTCTTGAAAACCACCCAGGAGTCTGTGCGCAAGTCACCAGGAACTGGACAGCAGGTCCGGCCTCCTCTCCCCGCCGGAGAAGGCGGGGGTCGTCTGAGCCCCACAGCCCTGCCCTCACGGACAGTGGTCTCATGACGCAGAGATCAGGGGCCAACCTTGACTCACGTAGGGGTTATCTGAGCCCCACAGCCTCGCCCTCACGGACGGTGGTCTCGTGACCCAGAGATCAGGGTTGGCCTTGATTCATGGAGCTTAGCCTCCGGTCTACTGACCCTCATCCCTGTGTCGGCTTCCTGAGGCTCCCTGCACCAGAGCGCCCCAAACCGGGTCATCAGAAGAGGGCCCCCCCACAGTCCAGAGGCCAGAAGACAGAAATCGCGGTGTCCACAGGGCTCTGCCCCTTCCTTGCTCTTCCGGTTTCTGTGGCTGCTGGCAGCCCTTGGCCTGGAGACACATCACTCCAGTTCCCCCCTCCGTTGTCACGCAGCATCCTCCCCGTGCGTCTCTGTCTTCCCATCACCATCTTCCCGACTCTAGTACTGCTCTCCCTCAGCTAAGTACACCTGCAGTGACTTGATTTCCAGGTAAGTGACTTGATTTCCAGGTAAGTGACTTGATTCTCAAGTAAGTGACTTGATTCCCAGGTAAGTTACTTGATTTCCCAAGTAAGTGACTTGATTCCCAAGTAACTGACTTGATTTCCAGGTAAATTACCTGATTCCCAGGTAAGTGACTTGATTCCCAGGTAAGATTACAATCAGAAATACTGGGGGTTAGGACCTCAATGTATCACAAACCTACAACAGCTACTACAAGGGTTAAATAAAACTCTGCCTTTATAATCCATCTAATCGTGTCTGACGTCAGTTTTTTTTTAAATTGGAGTTTAGTAGCTTTCCAGTGTTGTGTTAGTTTCTGCTATGACACAGCAGAGTGAATCAGCCTCAAGTATACATCTGTGCACACATCTACATGTATCTTCCCTGGTGGTGCAGAGGTTAAAGTGTCTGCCTCCAATATGGGAGACCTGGGTTCGATCCCTGGATCGGGAAGATCCCCTGGAGAAGGAAATGGCAATTCACTCCAGTATTCTTGCCTGGAGAATCCCATGGACAGAGAAGCCTAGTAGGTTATAGTCCACAGGGTCGCAAAGAGTCAGACTGAGCGACTTCACCTTCCATCACTCTGCATCACAGCAGAGTGCTGAGCAGGGCACCCTGTGTTATACAGCGGGTTCTCATCAGCTAACTTTACATACATAGTACAATCAAAGCCATGGCTTTTTCAGTAGTCATATTAGAGATGGACCATAAAGAAGGCTGAGCACCAAAGAACTGATGAGTTTGAACTGTGGTGTTGAAGACTCTTGAGAGTCACTTGGACAGCAAGGAGATCAAACCAATCAGTTCTAAAGGAAATCAACCCTGAATACTCATTGGAAGGACTGATGCTGAAGCTACAATCTTTTCGCGACCTGTTGCAAAGAGCCAACTCAATGGAAAAGACACCATCGCTGGGAAAGACTGAGGCAGGAGAAGGAGACGACAGAGGATGAGATGGTTGGATGGCATCACAGACTCAACGGACATGAGTTTGAGCAAGCTCCAGGAAATGGTGAGGGACAGGGAAGCCCGGCTACTGCAGTCCACGGGGTTGCAGAGAGTCGGACACGACTGAGCGACTGAACAGCAAGCAAGTGCCTTACCCTCCACTCTCCACTAGGAGTCAAAGCAGGAAAACCATTAACTGTCCCGGACCTCATCGTACGGATGGTGAAGTCATGTCAGAAGGAAGCTGTTGAGCGCCCAGGGTGGAGGAGGAATGAGCAGCTGCTGCAGTCAAAGCCGCGCACAGAGCCGAGGGTGGAGCCCCAGCCTCACGCCCCGCGGTGAGCCTGTGTCCTGTCCCTACCCAACGGCACGCTTGTAGGTTTCTATCAGTGCAGCTTCATCTCACCTTCTGACCCCGAGCATTACTGGCCCCAAAAGATCTCTTTACCAAAAGGAAATCCATCTTCCAAAGGCAAAGACGGCCCATCACCAAGCATATTAAAAAAAAGAAAGTGGCTCTGAAGGCCAGTCTCAAAGACTTTCAGAAGTAGGAGGGATTACTGCTTCTCGCCATGAAAGGAAGCGCAGACGGTCCAGACTTCGCACACAGACGAGTTCCCTTCCTCCCCATCTTGCCAGCACCCGAGGGCCCAGGGTAGGGGTCAGGCCTGGTCCTCCTTCCCATCAGCCACCCCCAGCCCACCCCCGCTGCACACACGGCTGCCTCCCTGCCCGGTCACCATCCCTGGGGAACTTTTAAGAAAAAAGTTAGGAAAGAAATGGGTTTCCCTGGTGGCTCAGATGGTAAAGAACCTGTCTGCAATCCAGGACACCTGGATTCGATCCTTGGGTCTGGAAGATCCCCTGGAGAAGGGAAATGGCAACCCACTATAGTCTTCTTGCTTGGAGAATTCCATGGACAGAGGAGCCTGATGAGCTCTAGTCCATGGGGTCGCAAAGTGTCAGACACACCTGAGTGACTAATACTAGGAAAGAAATAGCGTGGTGAGAAATAAAGGGCAACATAGGGGTATTTTCAATCACCCCACGGCCTCTCTTCTGTCACATTTCCCTACATCTGGCTCTGATGAAGAGCAGGCAAATACAGGTTTATGCAAACAGACACGGGGCATCATGGACCTGGGGAGGGATTTGTATGCTCAGGGAAGTCACAGAGGTCCCCTTCTCAGCTCCTGGAGGATCGGTGGGGGTGGGGGCATTTGCCACAAATCTGCCTGAATCCCAGGGGAGTGCCTTGGGGTCTGCAGTCTCGACAGCGTGGCCTGACCCGGGAGGCTGTGTTTCCCCGCGGGCGAGTCCCAGCGCCTGGAGAAGATGCTGCCCTCCCCCACGCCCACCTTCAAGGCCAGCTCTGTCCTGGAGTCACTGGCCGCCACGCTGCAGGACGGCTTCAGAGTTACGGTGCTGAGCCGGGAACTTGTGCAATGCCAGGCAATGCCTGCAGGCGACACGATCGTGGCCTGCCTGGCCACCTCCTGGTTCTTTCTGTACGGGGTTCAGTTCAGTTCAGTCGCTCACTCGTGTCTGACGCCAAGGACTGCAGCACGCCAGGCCTCCCTGTCCATCACCAACTCCCAGAGTTTACCCAAACTCATGTCCATCAAGTCACTGATGCCACCCAGCCATCTCATCCTCTGTCGTCCCCTTCTCCTCCTGCCTTCAATCTTCCCCAGCATCGGGGTCTTTTCCACAGAGTGGCTCTCCATAACAACCTCTCAAATTCCTTCAGTGTCAGTTTCAAAAGTTCTTTCAAAACCTCCTGGAGCTTCATCAACAGCCTCACCTCCTGGCTGACCGCCTGTCTTTTGGTCTTCCACTGTGCCAAGATTGCCTCCTTCTTGTACCCTGTCTTCTTCTGGCTGAAACAGAGGGTTCCTGAAACAAGGTGCCCAGCTTCTGCTGGGCGCCCCGATCCTGTCTGGTCTGTCAGTCATCTTATCCGCCACGAGAGGCCTCCGGTTCTTAGGCAGATGGTTGCCACCCAGGGTTCCCATGGAAACCACACCAAGGCTGACAGGCTACGGACCGTCTCTCCGTTCTTCGTTCTGCCCCACGTGGTTCTCCGGTGGTCAGTTCTGCTCCTCCCGTTCCTGGCGTCCACCCTCTCGCTCATGTTCTCGCTGCATGACCCCAGCTCTGGGGCTCACGCCGTGGCCCTGCAGTCGCTTGCCTTCTTCCTCATCATCTTCTACACATTGTACTTCCTGCTGGCCGTGGCTGTTCCGAACGTCACCAGGCTCCAGGAGGTGCTGACCTACGTGGGCATCTGTCTACACTCCGGCTTCTTGGCGCGGCAGCCCCAGGCTGAGAGAGGCCCTGAAGAGGCGGCCCTGGGGAGCCCTGGACAAGGAGCCACTGGTCTCGGATTATCGGTACCAACAGCTACCATCACCGAACAAGCTCTGAGTGGCGAGAACGCACAGGCTTGGGTTCTTTCACCCTTTCATTTCCCTCTTTCTTCCCCATCCTTTCTGCACCCCATTAATTTTCTTTTTTTAAGTCTTCATTGAATTTGTTACAATACTGCTCCTATTTTATGTTTTTTGGCCATGAGGAACGCGGGATCTTAGCTCTCGGACCAGGGACACGCCCTGCACTGAGAGCCAGAGTCTTACCACTGGACTGCCAGGGAATTCCCACCGTTAGTCCTTTTCCACCCCTCTCTGTTCCTACCATCCCCTCCGCTGCTCCGAGTCCCTCGTCTGGGTCCCAAGGTAGACTAGGACGGTGGCCTCATTTCCTTACAAGTCCCTCTCACTCTGCACAAGCGGTCCTGATAATATTCTCCAAGCATAGTTTTGTCCGTACTCCCTTTATGGAGGCCTGTAAGAGTTGTTAGTTGTCCTGTGGTCAACCTAAAGTTATTATCATTATTATTTTTTTAGTGGTGAAACATTGTTGTTTGGTTGTGAAGTTGTGTCCGACTCTTTGCAACCCATGAACTGCAGTACACGAGGCTTCCCTGCCCCTGGCCATCTCCTGGTGTTTGCTCAGACTGATGTCCATTTGGCTAGTGATGCTCTCTAACCGTCTCTTCCTCTGCTGCCCGCTTCTCCTTTGGCCTTTGGTCTTTCCCAGCGTAGGTCTTTCCCATGTTGGCCCACGTGGGTCACCTGCCCTTCTCGCCTCTGCTCTGTTCTCAGAGCTCAGCGCCTCGACTGCAGCCCAGGAAAGTTGCTTTCTGTCTCCTCCCCACAGCCTGCCTGGAGCTTCCTCCTGTCCTCTCTCTGCGTTCCCTACATTCGCACCCCATTTATGACCAATCCACCCTGGAGCCTTGTCATTTGGTCCCCCAGGAGCCTGAGGCCGCCGACGTGTTCTGCGCCCCTGCAGGTCCTGTCCTGGATCCCGTGTGTTTGCTGTGTATTGAACTAGGAGGAACCGTCTGATGTGGAAATGCTGTTAGGTTTTGGCCAACAGAAGACAGAGAAAGCAAACAGAGAAAATTCGCTACAGTGCCCAATCTAGAGAATCTTGCTTTTCCTGTCTGCACATCCAGGAAGTGAACCCTGAATGTTAACACCTGGGACACCAAAGTCTCCAGTTAAGTTTTTGGTGTGTGTTTTATGATGCACCTAATGTATCAGTGAAGTGTTAACAAGCAAATAAGTAAAATCAACAAATACGCTCATGTTGGAACAAAACCCAGCACTCACATACGATGCACTGAGAACAAACCCAGTAGACAAGGATAATTACTATCAATGATAAGGAAGCGAAGCTGAGTAACATGAGATTCAGCCCTTCTTGAGATCCTGCCTTGCTGACCATGCCAGACTGTTTTTCTTTCCTTTTTTTTTTAAGACTTGCATCTTATTATTTGCAGTTCACAAACAGATGGACACGCATTTCCCTTTCCTCACCTTCAAAAGCAAGGCCATCCTCAGCCAAGCTCTAAGAAATCTTTGCTTTCCTTTTGGAGATAAGCTTCGCTATTTTCTGGAAGCTTCTACTGCCTCATGGCCATGTAAGACTTCTTGGGAACTAGACGAGATGTGGGGCTTCCCTGGTGCCTCAGCTGGTAAAGAATCCACCTCTAATGTGGGAGACCTGGGTTCAGTCCCTGGGGTGGGAAGATCCCCTGGAGAAGGGAAAGGCTACCCACTCCAGTATTCTGGCCTGGAGAATTCCATGGACTGTATAGTCCATGGGTTCAAAAGAGTCGGACATGACTGAGCGACTTTCACTTGAAGACGGGACGTAAACGTGTTCTACCCTGTGGGGCACGTGGTTCAGAGACAACAGCTTGAGTCTGCCGTTCCAAGTGCAGACAGCCACAGGGGAGAGAAACAAGGGCGTGCCTGTATCTCAGTGATTAATGTACAAAAATGAAGAAAGGTTTCAGGCTGGATTTTGTCCCGGGCTGTCGTCTGTTATTAGAGGAAGAGGCCAAAAGCGGGTTATTGCTTTGCTTGGGATGGCTGACCCTGATCCTCCAAGGGAGTTAGGCCTGCTACTAGTTAACCGTGGGGCTGGGACGAGCGTGATGAAAACCCCAGAGTCCCCAGGACATGTCTGGGATCAACACGCCACTGGGCCAGGAGCCCAGGGGAAGGCTCCGGCCACAGCATTCAAGAACCCCTCCAAGGGGTAGGTCCTTGCAGAGCAAAGAGCTGGCTCTCCTCCCGGGGAGAGAGCACCAGCCAACCCAGGTCCTCGCTGGTCCCAGCAGCAGACGAGCACTCGGAACTGCAGCCTCCGCCTGCATTTGCTCTCTCTCTCTTTAGGAAGATATATTTTATTTACCTGTGTGGCTACACTGGGTCTTAGTTGTTGCATCTGGGATCTGGCTCCCTGCCCAGGGGACTGAATCCGGGCCCCCCAGAAGGGACCCCAGGAGTCCCAGCCACTGGACCCCCAGAGAAGCCCCTGCCATCTTCTCTCGCTCTTAATGGGTCTGAATCCTTTTCCTTTCTTTCCCCTTGAAAATGGCTCTGCAGGATTCCTATCTTCCCCCTTTCTCCAAATAATAGACCACGATGTCCACCGCGCTTGAGCATCACCTGGGGAGTCTGCGGCGCCTTTAGGTCCCGTGTCCACAGACGACAGAGAAAGAGAACGGGGGGACCCACGGCAGTTCTTAATGTGGAGAATCTTAGCTCTCCCCTGGAAGTCACAGGACGGGAAGGGCAGGGTGCAGACAGCGCTGGGGGAGAAACGGCGTCTCATCAGGCCGAGGCGGAGGGCTTGGTCCATCACACCCACATCCTTAGCGGTGGCGCTCGGACACAACTGGGGAAGCGGGGGGACACTGACCGCCGCGTGTGGGGTGACTGGACCGAGCTCGATGAGGGCATCTTCGTGGACGTGGGAGGCTGTGTGTTACTGCACACAGGCCGGGCAGTGGATGCAGAGAGTGGTGTGGGTGCATCCTGGCCGCCAACTGGGCCTCTCCTCCTGGAGCTTTCTGCCCACCTCCAGAGTGGGCTCCTGGTCACTCTGCTTTAGCTGCTTGACCCTGCTTCCCAGCTCCCCCCTCAACAGGACCCCATTGGTTCAGAGATCCCAGCTGGGTTGATCAGATATCCTAGGATGAGGCATTCGGAGTGGTCAGCGGAGAGACGCAAAGACGGGATTCTCTGCATCTCCGTGAATTCTGGCCACCAAGCCTGCCAGAACTAGCCTGGCTCCTTCCCTTCCTGAGTCGCGAGCATTCAGCTCCTCTGAATTCTGTAAACACACTCAACTCCTTCCATTAAACTGTCTTCTTTGTTTTTATTAAAAAAAAAAATAAAAGTGAGTTGTGGGGCGGGAAGTAAAAGGATGGGGGCCAAAAACGGATTCAGAAAGCAGGCTAGAAATGCTTCTCTTAACATCCTGGGTACAGAGTTGGTTCCAATATTTCCAGCAGACGATACAGACGGGAAATGGGGCTGTTACACCATCACAGTCTATGACACACAAAAGCCATCCAGTTGCTCAGAAGTACAGCTATTCTTGGTACCGAGACGGGAAATTTCTCCCAGGGGTCTCGTGTGACAAAGCGTCCCTGCGACAGCTTTTCACAGTGTGTTCCATGGGCTGCTGCTTATAAGACCCTTCACACAGGCCGAGGGCGTTACTCTCAAGTTCAGGGTTACAAAATCAGTTCCGGGGCAGTGGGAGCAAGGTATAGTCCAGGCACCTTGACGTGGGTGTAGATTCAAGCAGGAGGAAGAGCAGACAGATTGTATGCCCTCCACACAAGCCTCACACCACGTGTGATGGGAAAACAA
Source organism: Procapra przewalskii (assembly GCA_006410515.1). NCBI lineage: Eukaryota > Metazoa > Chordata > Mammalia > Artiodactyla > Bovidae > Procapra > Procapra przewalskii. The sequence goes on along the minus strand of SJYF01000810.1, from coordinate 4,260,345 downwards.
GGGGACCAGGGCCCGAGGGGAGGACCCCATGAAGCAGGGCACGCACTGCCTGTATACAGACCAGGGCCTTCACGCTTCATCAGCAGGCTGGGCAGGGCTGATTTCCGGCTGGAGAAGGTCAAGGACGTGCTTCAAGGGCAACAGCGGGCTACCGTCCCTGGTCTGAACACCCCCCTGCCCAGAGAGCTTCTCTAAGGAAGCTGAGCCCCCATCCGACCTAATCAATGAGTGTCTTTATACCAGGAGCCCCGGCCCCTCCTGGGTTCGATCCCTGGGCTGGGAAGATTCCCTGGAGAAGGAAATGGCAACCCACTCCAATATTCTTGCTGGGAGAATCCCAGGGACGGAGGAGCCTGGCAGGTGACAGTCTATGGGGTTGCAAAGAATTGGACATGATTGAAACAACTTAGCACCCAGGCATGCACGTTTTCTAGCCAAGCACATTGAATGGCCTTTAAAATCACTGACCAGAAATGGGCAGCATGGACTCCTGGCACCAGGAGCTGAAGGTTGGGCATGCCTCCAGGACTCATATGCCACCTGCAGGCCCCCCAGGCCTCCCAGACTCTGCATCTTGGCTGCTGCCTTCTGCCTTCAGAAGTGACCCTGGTCTTAGCAGGATGCCCATCCCATGCCCACCAGTCAGCCCTCCACTCCCCACCAGGGACGTGAGCTGCAGCCTTGGCTTTTCTGATGCTACCGGTGTACTGGGTGGGATGGTTGTGTGTGTGTTAGTCGCGCAGTCGTGTCCAACTCTTTGTGACCCCATGGACTGTAGCCCGCCAGGCTCCTCTGTCCATGGGATTCTCCAGACAAGAATACTGGAGTGGGTTGCCATTTCCTCCTCCATGGGATCTTCCAGACCCAGGGATCGAACCTGCGTTTCCTGCATTGCATGCAGATTCTTTACCACTGAGCCACCAGGTATCCCCAACCCTTAACCCCGCCAATTCATGTGTTTTCCAGGAAACTCAAAAAGGGAACTTAAGTGGAAACAAGGTCACAGCAGATGTAAGGGATTTGGAGGAGGTCGTCCTGGGGTCGGGTGGCCCTTCATGCAAAGCAACTGTGGTCCTCAGAAGAAGGGAAATGGCCCGTGGACACGGACAGACACCCGGCGGGAACGGGCCACGTGCCCATGGCGATGGAGGCAGAGGCCAAGCGTTGCCTCCACGGGCCAGGGAGCACCAAGGGCTGCCGGCAACACCAGGAGCGAGAGAAAGGCCAGACTCTTCCCCAGCCCCTTCAGCGGGACCACAGCCCTGCTGAGAGCTTGGTTCTGGCGTCTGGCCTCTGGAGCCGGGAGAGAATAAATTCCTGTTGTTTAGGCCACTTGGTTTGGGCTACTTTGTCATGGCTGCCCCCACAAAATTAACACAACCTCATTCTGTTGCGGGCTTCCCTGGTGGCTTAGAGGTTAAAGCATCCACCTGGAATGCGGGAGACCCAGGTTCAATCCCTGGGTTGGGAAGATCCCCTGGAGAAGGAAAATGGCAACCCACTACAGTACTCTTGCCTGGAGAGTCCCATAGAGGGAGGAGCCTGGCAGGCTATAGTCCATGGGGTCGCAAAGAGTCGAACACGACTGAGGGACTTCACTTCACTTCACTTCATTCTGTGGTAACCAACCCAGGCCCGATGCGAGAACAGGACGTCTGGTGAAGGTCTGGTGTGACCGCCCTCCTCTGACAGCTGGTGCGTGATGGAGTAGTTGAGGGTTTCAGGATCCCTGTCGAGGAAACGGGGGATGTTCTCTGGGGCGCTGGGACATCACTTGCCCCTCTGGCTTCACGTGTAAGTTCCTAACCACACGTGGCCCGCGTCGTCTGCGTGAGGACCACCTCGTCACAGGACATCTGTACAGTTACACGTGAGTTCAGTCATCACGGGGAGGACTTGAGGGGTGCTAGGAGCAACACCCCAAACCACCAAAAGAAGAGTTCCCCACCCTCCCTCGTAAGTCACAGAGGCTGAACACTGCGTTGGTGCTGGCCTTGCGGATGGGGTACAGCTCCAACCTACAGGTCCTCTTGCAAATACACCCGGAGACAAAGGAGGACCACTCCAGACCCGACGCCCGGGGCAAGCATGTTTCCCAAAGCACCGTCTTCCTGAACAGGAACCTCCTCTGTCGCCAGAGAGGGGCGTAACGAGTAGGGAGATGCACTGAGAAACCGGAGAGGCGAAAAGAAACCATCCGCTTTATGGTCTGGGGCGTCCCTGGCGGCTCCGTGGTAAGGAGCCCGCCTGCTGATGCAGGAGACGCGGGTTCAGCCTCTGGGTCAGGATGGCCCCCCGGAGGAGGGCATGGCAGCCCACTCCAATATTCTTGCCTGGAGAATCCCAGGGACAGAGGAGCCTGGCGGGCTACACAGTTCATGGGGTCACAAGGAGTCTGATGCGACGTGGCAACTAAACAAGAACAACAACTTTACGGTTTGCCCTAATATTTCCAGTTACGATCAATGGTGCTCAGTGGAGAATAGTTTATCCTTAGATCACAAAATCTCATGAGCCTAAAGAACTCTCTTAAACACACGTTTCCTGCCCCTGTTTCTCTTAACAGATGAACCCCAGCTACTACCCAGGACCCAGAACAAAGTCAGGATGTGCCAGAAACAAGTAAGCCTCAAATCCGTCAAATGTGGTCCCAAATTTGAGTCCCAAAGACTCAAATCCCTGTGGCTGTGGTCCACCCTGGGGCAGACCACAGCAGGGTACGGCCCAATCTCAGCTTACCACTCCCGACTTCCAGCATTCCACGTGGCTGTCCTTACAGCCCTATCGGACGGCGATGTTTGCATTAACCCCCGCAAACCACGCCCGACGGGTTAGTGCAGGAAGAAAGGGACCCCGGTGGAAACCCGTCTTTCCGGAGCTCAATTTGTTCTTGGGGGACAGACACAGACGCGTGCACTCAGAACCATCGCTACAGCCACCGGCCAGTGGCAGCATCCCCCGAGGCCGAGAGCGTCTCCCCCCGCAGCCCTGCACCCACCTGGAACAAAAGCATCAATGCCTTACTTTTTCTGGAGCGAGAGAAGAAGCGGATGCCCCCTGGCGAGGTGGACGGGTTGGAGCTGGGGGAGGAGTCTTTGGACGAGGAGCGGAAGATCCCGCTGAAGCTCATGCGGCGTGGGGAGCGCGGCGGGGACTCCTGGTAGGAGAATGGGAACACGGTTTTGGGGGAGCCGGGGCTGGTCTTGGGGCGCACGGGAGCAGACACGGGGCTGGAGGGCCGGGGCTGGGGGCCTCTGGTGAAGAAGCCTTTGGAGGGGCTGCCCGAGCCGAAGGGGCTGTCCACCTGCAGACAGAAAGACAGACAGACAGGTGAGGTCCCTCGGAGCCCAGATGGCGGCCTGTGCGGACCTGCCCTCCTCCGCTGTCCCCTGCCACCCAGCTGGGGGGTCCCTGGCACCCAGACTGAGAAACAGCCCCACCAGGCTCTCGCACAGACAAGGGGCACCCTGGGGCGGGTGTGCAGGACAGGAGCAAGGACGACCCGTCCACTGGCTGGGCCGCACCACCCCGTCTACCCCCGACCCCGGCCTCCATCCAGCTCTCTGCAAGGGGGCTTCCGGGAGGCGGGAAGCACAGCCAAGGCAACCGCAGAGCCTCGAAACACGGCCTCTTCCCCTCTGGCCTGTCTGCAGCCCCATCTCCTGGCCTTCACTTCTTAAGAACGTGCATCTGTCCTAGAGGTCTGACCGCCCGCCCTGCAATAATGTTGCTCTTCCTCAAAGGAGGGAGCACAGCCCCCAGGACCTGAGAGTCTGGGGGCCCGGGTCTCCATCCTGGGGTCCTGGTGTGAGAAGGGACAAAGGTTTCATCTTCAAGCAGTGTACACATTGGAGTGACCGCAAGGGTTAGGGAAAAAAGTTAATGAGGATGAAAACCTCTGAGGCTCACTTGGGTCATGACTTGAAATCGCCACCAGTTATGGTTTGAAAAAGTGCTTGACTCCATCTTCAAGCCAATGCACCCAAGTCATAGACTGGAGGGATTTCTAACGTGCCCTGCTGGTGGGTTTAGGAACCGGTATTCGCATCTCACTGGCTTTCCTCACAGCTCAGTTGGTAAAGAATCCGCCTGCAATGCAGGAGACCCCAGTTTGATTCCTGGGTCAGCAAGATCCCCTGGAGAAGGGATAGGCTACCCACTCTAGTCTTCTTGGGCTTCCCTAGTGGCTCAGCCGGTAAAGAATCCGCCTGCAAAGCGGGAGACCTGGGTTCTGTCCCTGGGTTGGGAAGATCCCCTGGAGAAGGGAAAGGCTACCCACTCCAGCATTCTGGCCTGGAGAATTCCATGGACTGCATGGTCCATGGGGTTGCAAAGAATCAGACACTACCGAGTGACTTCACTTCACTTCATTCGCATCTGAGCGCCTAGGCCTGACCTGCTCACCCCTTGCTGGACCACCAGGGGCGTTACCGAGACTCCCTAAGCCTGGGTCTCCTCCTCGGTGGAATGAGGGGCCCGCCTTGCCCCTCAGGGCTGTCTGAAGGGGCACCGGCCAGACGCGACCCACAGGAATCACCTTTGTACATGACTGGCTGCCGTCCCCTGGGGAAGCCTGCAACACAGGAGCCAGAGGGCCTCGGGCCACCCAGCTCTGCAGCAGGAAAGGAAAACCACTTGTCCACTGGGTGCTGGGGCAAGGACGAAGCCTGGCGGGAGTCGGCCAGCAGGCTGAGACCCTGGGCTCTGCAAGGCAGGTGACTCCACGTGCGCTGAGAAGGGAGGTAAGAGAGTGGCTTCCGTGTCTCTGTCCACCTGGGGTGCCTGTCTGGGCCTGGGACCCTGCGAGCATTTTTACCACTAGAGGGCGCCCTGAGCTGGGCTTGGCGTTCAGTCGCTCAGGCGAGTCAGCTTCTCTGCAACCCCATGGACTGTAGCACCCCAGGCCTCCCTGTCCATCACCAACTCCCGGAGCTCACTCAAACTCATGCCCATTGAGTCGGTGACACCATCCAGCCATCTCATCCTCTGTCATGCCCTTCTCCTGCCTTCAATCTTCCCCAGCATCAGAGTATTTTCCAGTGACTCAGTTCTTTGCATCAGGTGGACAAAGTATCAGAGTTCCAGCTTCAGCATCAGTCCTTCCAATGAATATTCAGGGCTGATCTCCTTTAGGATGGACTGGCTGGATCTCCTTGCAGTCCAAGGGACCCTCAAGAGTCTTCTCCAACACCACAGTTCAAAAGCATCAATTCTTCAGCGCTCAACTTTCTTTATGGTCCAACTCTCACATCCACACATGACCGCTGGAAAAACCATAGCCTTGACTAGACGGACCTGTATTGGCAAAGTAACAGCTCTGCTATTTAATATGCTGTCTGCGCTTGATGTTCGGTCGCTAAGCCATGTCTGCTTCTCCGCGACCCCATGAACTGCAGCATGCCAGCCTTCCCTTCACCATCTCCCGGAGCTTGCTCAAACTGACGTCCATCACGTTGGTGATGCCATCCAACCATCTCATCCGCTGTCGTCCACATTCTCCCCCTGCTCTCAATCTTTCCCAGTATCAGGGTCTTTTCCAATGAGTTGGCTCTTCCCATCAGGTGGCCAGAGCACTGGAGCTTCAGCTGGGCTTATGGTCCCTTAAAGGAAGGGATGCCCTTGTGGGGACTCTCAACCACATGCCCCCTTCTTCCTGAGACCCTCTGCCCTGCGATAAAGGACCAGTGTGGCCATGGGGGCCAGTGCAGAGTCTTATGCCCAGTGGGCTTCAGAGTCAGAGGCCGAGCTTCACCAGAGCCATGGAACTCTAGCTCTGCTTGAGTTCAAGGGTTTCTTTCTCCAACCATGTGTTACAGGAAGAACAAACGTCTCTAAAGTGCTGGGTTCAGCCACTACCCACTGACCTACGGGCTCAGGCATTCCGAAGCTCTTCTGAATCCCACGGATAATTCACACGGAGCAGCTTTCCAAGCGGTGGGCGGCATGTGTCTGTGGACACGGGCTGGGGGCGGTCACAACCACGGGCCCAGGGATGGAGGGTGACCCCACAGCAGGATGGTATGAGCAAGGACTCTGGACACAGACACAGGAGCTGAACGCCGGCTCGGTTTCCAGCAGTGACCAGCCACCTAGTGTCAGAGTCCCCATGTGTCCACCAGGGGCAGCAGGCCGGCCTGCAGGGCCAGGGGACGACCGGGCATCTGGCATGGCAAGTTCCCGCCTCGGATCCCGACCCACGGTACAAGCCTCGGCCTCTTCACTCAGCTCTCACTGTCATGAATTTGGCTCCAATAGATCCTCGGTTAGGTGTGGAGAGTCAGGGAGGCAGGGCTGGTTTAGGGAGAGGCTCCAAGTGGGGGTGCGGCTTCCCTGATAGCTCAGCTGGTAAAGAATCCGCCTGCAGTGCAGAGGACCTGGGTTTGATTCCTGGGTTGGGAAGATCCCCTGAAGAAGGGAATGGCTACCCACTCCAGGATTCTGGCCTGGAGAATTTCATGGACTGTACAGTCCATGGGGGTGCAAAGAGTCGGACACGACTGAGTGACTTTCACTCAGTCACTCCATGTGGGGTGTGGGAACCTAAGCCTCCTTAGAGGGGACACCACGGAGGCTCTGCAGCACGGAGCTAGCACAGTCATTTAGGGCCGACATGCTGGTGGCCAGTCACCATCACTCCCCCGGTACCCCTGACCCCAGAGCTCTGAGAAGGCACCAACTGGGGACACAGTGAAGGCCACAAAGCTGGTCAGTTGTGGGTGGGACATCAGGCCCACGGCCTTGACCCTTGCACCACATACCTCCTGGGAGCAGCCTGGCAATGTGAAACAGAAGAGGAGTCAAGGTCAAGCATGAGGACAGAGGCAGGGAGTCATGTTAACCCCCAGATGTCCCCTCCACGCCGCGCAGCGAGCTCAGCCTGGGGAGGAGGAACGGCTGAGCAAGGCTGACGTTCTTTCCATGCAGAGAACAAGACGTGGGGAAGGTTGCGGTCCCCATGAGGCCATGGAGAAGGGCAGGGAAGACAAGGCTGGCCTGAGAGTGAGCCAGAGGGGGAAGAGTCTGCAAAAAGGGACAGTGTGGGTCACAGGGCCCCAAACCAGAGAAGGCGCTGAGAGCTGATGGGCTGTGGACAGGCCAAGGGGCAAAGATGTCCCAGGGCCAGGGAAAGAGGAGGTGGAGCTGGGAGGACAGACAGACAGCCACTCACTTGGGCCACCACGGACAGCTCACAGGGGAAAGCTGAGCCAGCTGCCGCTGGATGGTCAGTCTCACAGCCCAGGGTGCCGGCTTGAACCCTATCTGAAGGGCAAGCGGAGCCCCAAGATTCTCCAGACTGGGATTCCATCCTATGCTCAGAATTCCAGGCTGATGGAACCAGGCCTCAGCTGTCAGTTTGAGGAAGGGGCCCCAAAGAGCAGACTGTCCCCCAAACACGGCCAAAAATGGTGGCCCCAGCTCAGCCTTGTCCACGGGGAGTGTAAGGACTGGTCTCAAGCCATGACCCCGAGAAGGTGGGCACAGAGCTGGCCTCTGGGTCTGCTTCCTGCAGGGTGGGTAGGGGCAGGAGCCCCAGGGACCGGGCCTGTGCCTTCAAGAAGGATGTGTCCAATATGGTACCGTGCTAACGCAATGGCACGTCTCCCTGGGTTTGGATGAACAAAGGGCCCAGAGCCAGCCCAGTGCCTGCTGGCTCCTCAGAGCCACGGATGGGAACTCAGGGCACAGTGGGTAAGGCTGCCAGGCCCTCCTCTGTCCACGGCTGCAGGGGGCGCCACGGGGCAGGGCCCAGCCCCCCGACTCTCAGGTCTCAGCTGCATCCCCAGGAAGAAGGGGAGGGGAGAAGAGAGGTGCAGGGGTGAAGGTGAAGGGTGGGCGGGCTGGCCTGGCGGTGACTGACAGCTGACTGGCGGGGGCCTCTTGGAAGCTTGTGGGAAACAGGCGAGGATAAAGGAGGTCACAGGCAAGGGGCGCCAGAAAAAGGGGGGCTGAGTGAAACAAAACCTCGAAGGGAGGATCTGTAGGCCAGGAACACCCTCCCCTGGAGTCCAACTCAGGCCAGGGAGGTGGGGAGGTCAGGCCTGGCAGGCAAGGGCTGCGTCCAGTGAGCTGATGGTGGGGTGTCCCAGCCGGAGCCCCCGTGTACTCAAGACAGAAAGGGGGCGGGTGTTCTCAGCAGAGGAGCCAGAGGGGTGGTACGCGTGCCCAGTGATGGAGAGGAGTACCCGAGTGGAGTCTAGGGCCTGCTGAGTACAACACACCCCAAGGCTCAGATAAACAGGACGTGGGTGGACCCCTCCACAGCACTCCAGACGGGGGAATGTCCTGAGTCACAGCCGCGTTCCCACACCGCCCTTGAGCACCTGCCCTGGGCCAGGCACCCATCTGTGTCTGCTCTACGGACAAGCTCGTTTCATCCTCACAAGGGAGGTGACGCTGTCACGAGCTCGGGTTTGCCGACAGGGAGACAGGTTCACAGAGAAGGTCCTGTCCCAGGTCACGCCTCAGGGAAGCTGCCAGGAAAGATGAACAGAGGGGCCAGGCTCCTCGTCCCAGGATCAAGCGACACAGACAGGAAAAACCTGTGGTCACTCGTTGTGGGGGTGGGGGTGGCGGATTGCCGGGCATTCCACAGACTCCCCCAGGCCCCGGCCACCCTGGCTGACCCGGAGTGACCACAGTGCTCTTGAATGATCCGGGGACGTCAAAGGCACTGACCTTCCTCTAGATGCAGGCCCGGAAGCTGCAAACAGAGCTGTGTGTAGGCGAGGTGACCAGAAGCCCTTGTATCCTGAGATGTCTTCTGTGACAAAGGGCTACCCCCTCTGGGAGCAGGGGAACCAGGACTGGGGACAGGTTGGGAGAGCAGACAGACTCCCGTCTCAACTGATGCTTGGGAGTCTGGGGCTTGGCTCTTGAGCCCAGAGCTCCCAGAAAGGGGAGCTCAGTGGTGGCCCCTAGATTGTGAAGGAGGCCACCCAGGGTCCCGTCCATGTTCAGCTTGGCAGCCACGGAAGGTGTTCAATTCCCCGAGGAGACGGGGATCTCAGTCACAGGGCACAAAGAAGCAGAGCTGAGCTGGCAGGTGCAGGACCTGTCCTGCTGGGACACTCCCCTGCATGGCCTGCCCCAGCAGTCCCAGAGCAGGGGGTCCGGATGCAGCACTACACACACTGGGCTGAGCACCAGGCAACCCAGACTGGACCCAGCCCAGCTGTGAGGCAGCCCGAGGACTGGGGGTAAGTCTGTTTACCATTCTCTGCTCTCAAGACACCGCTTGCAGAGCTCCCCGAAAAGGCACGACAGCTAGGCCTCCTGCCAGCCCTCTGCCCAGCACTTACCCCACCGCAGGCTGCCTCGACCTCCCCATTCCTGCCACGGCCACTCCACCCATCCCAGGACATGCACGCCTTGGGCTGCCAGCCCTCCATCAAACTTGAGCAGGAAAAATGGACCCATGGGAGAGGGGAGAAGGTGGGTGAACGAGAGGAAAGGAAAAGACAGAAAGAGGATGGAAAGGAGAGAAGGACTTGA
>SJYF01000810.1:4226005-4240743 GCA_006410515.1 Procapra przewalskii | reverse complement strand
GCGCTCACACCACCAGCCTCATCTGCACCCGAGCTGTCGTGGCTGTGCTGAAGGCCTTGGAGAGCCCCTCAGGTGAGAGGCTCCAGGGAGGCGTCTCCATAAGGACTGACTCTGCTCCATCCCTCGGTCCACCCAACGGGCATCTCCTGGGAACAGTCACATAACTGTCGGAAACCAAGGAACAAACCCTGAAACGCCGGGACTTGGCAACAAGGGTAGTTTAGTTCAGTTACTCAGTCGTGTCCAACTCTTTGTGACCCCATGGACTGCAGCACTCCAGGCTTCCCTGTCCATCACCAACTCCCGGAGCTTGCTCAAACTCACATCTGTCAGATCGGCGATGCCATCCAACCATCTCATCCTCTGTCGTCCCCTTCTCCTCCCGCCTTCAATCTTTCCCAGCATCAGGGTCTTTTCCAGTGAGTCGGTTCTTTGCATCAGGTGGCCAAAGTATTGGAGTTTCAGCTTCAGCATCTAACCCTAACCCCAACCCTAACAAGGGGCAGATCAGAGGTCAAATGAGGGGGAAAGCCTAAACCTGACCCTGGGAGAAGTTCTAGAATTCTGTTTTCCACAGAGGATATCAAGGCTTCTGACTGCAGTCTGAGAGACTTCCTAATGTGAAAGAGAAAAGAAAGCCACGATTTTTCCCTCCTGCAGACACTCTCCTTCCTCCCCTCTCCTGTGGTCCCCGCAGACTCATGCAGCTGCCTGGGGCCCTCCCCCTGCCCTGGGTCTTTGTGTCCACGTGACTCCTGCCGAGGGAGGGAGCTTGTTTTGGCCCCACAGTGGGCAGGGCTCTCTGGTAGCTTGTTGGTAAAGAATCTACCTGCAATGCAGAAGCCGCGGGAGACACGGGTTTGATCTCTGGGTGGGGAAGATCCCCTGGAGGAGGAAGAAATGGCAGCCCACTCCAGTATTCTTGCCTGGAGAATCCCATGGACAGAGGAGCCTGGTGGGATACAGTCCATGGGGTCGCAAAGAGTCGGACATGATTGAAGCAACTTAGCAGCAGCAGCAGCGGCCTTCCTCCCAAGAAAGAAGCCCGGAGACATGAGAAAGGCAGAAATCTGCCGCCTGACTCGCGACTTCAAGGGAGTTACCCACACCCCCGGCCCCCACTGTCTCCAGCTCCACAGCAGCAAGGAGCTTCAGAAGCCCTAGACCAGAGCGGCTGAGTTCCCCGCTCTCCCCTCAGTTTGCCTGGAACTTCTCGTGTGCAGCAACCATTTTAGCCTCCAAGGGTCTTCATCTTTCAGTCTGTAACATGAGGCTGCAGGGCCTTCTGTATTGCCAGGCAGTGCTGTGAAGACCAGATTGGATGATGCCACAGAGGGTCCTTCCTGAAACTACAGTGATGTGCCACCTCGTGCTGGCCAGATGGTCATCAGCAAAAAGGCTACAAAGGACTGCTGGAGAGGGTGTGGAGAGAAGGGAACCCTCCGATATTGTTGGTGCAGCCACTATGGAAAACACTGGTGAAAGCCACTCAGTCGTGTCCAACTCTGTGACCCCATGGACTATAGAGTCCATGGAATTCGCCAGGCCAGAACACTGGAGTGGGTAGCCTTTCCCTTCTCCAGGGGATCTTCCCAACCCAGGGATTGAACCCAGGTCTCCTACACTGCAGGCGGATTCTTTACCAGCTGAGCCACCAGGGAAGCCCAAGAAGACTGGAGTGTGTAGCCTATCCCTTCTCCAGAGGATCTTCTCAACCCAGGAATTGAACTGGGGTCTCCCTCATTGCAGGCAGATTTTTTACCACTGACCTATCAGGGAAGCCCTGGAAAATACTGCTGCTGCTGCTGCTGGTAAGTCGCTTCAGTCGACTCTGTGCGACCCCACAGACGGCAGCCCACCAGGCTCCCCCATCCCTGGGATTCTCCAGGCAAGAACACTGGAGTGGGTTGCCATTTCCTTCTCCAATGCATGAAAGTGAAAAGTGAAAGTGAAGTCGCTCAGTCGTGCCCGACTCAGCGACCCCATGGACGGCAGCCCATCAGGCTCCTCCGTCCATGGGATTTTCCAGGCAAGAGTGCTGGAGTGGGGTGCCATTGCCTTCTGGAGGGTCCTTAAAAAACTAATAATAAGAGTTACCATATAATCCAACAATTCCACTCCTGGATACATATCTAGAAAAGACAAAACAGATAAATGCACTCCAGTGTTCATTGCAACACTGTCCACAGCTGTCAAGACACAGAAGCAGTCTAAATGTCCATCGACAGATGAGAGGATAAAGACGTGGCACATATACATACAATGAAACAATGCCATTTGCAGCTACACAGATGGACTCAGAGGTTATCATACTAAGGGGAGTAACTCAAAGGCAAATATTGTATGATATCCACTTACACGTGGAATCAAAACAATGATACAAACGAATTTATTTACAAAGCAGATTCACAGGCGTAGAAAACAAACTTATGGTTCCCAAAGGAGAAAGCGGAGGAGGGATAAATTAGGAATTTGGGATTAAGAGACATACACTGCTGTTGTTCAGTCACTAAGTCGTGCCCCACTCTTTGCAGCCCCATGGACTGCAGCTCGCCAGGCTCCTCTGTCCTTCACTAGCCCCCAGAGCTGGCTCAAACTCACGTCCACTGAGTCGGTGATGCCCTCCAACCATCTCACCTCCGTCGTCCCCTTCGCCTTTTGCCCCCAATCCTTCCCAGCATCAGGGTCACTGTGTGCGTGCTAAGTCACTCCAGGTGTGGCCGACTCTTTGCGACCCCATGGACTAGATTCCACCAGGCTCCTCTGTCCATGAGATTCTCCAGGCAAGAACACTGGAGTGGGTTGCCATTCCCTGCTCCAGGGGATCTTCCCGACCCCGGGATGGAAGCCGTATCTCCTGTGTCTCCTGCACTGGCAGGCGGGTTCTTGACCACTGAGCCAGCTGGGAATCCTCCTGTCAGAGGACAGATGGCCTGTAATTTCAAGGGCTGTCTTCAGCTCTAATTTCTATGATTTTACTAGGACAAACCTTAAGACAGGGTCTGCAAAGGCTGGTGCTGGGTTTCTGGGGAGGGTTTCTTTACCCACAAATAAAATGCCAAATCACCAACTGAGACTGTGGTAGCCTTGAACCTTGACCCCTCTGTGGGTGCCACCCACTGCATGACCAGCTCAGTGACTCAGCTCATCGGGCCCCCCACAACTTAAGTCTTCTCCAGGAAGGAAAAGAGCAACCACGAGGGAAAGGGGAGATGCCTCTGGGTCTGTGTCCCCGACGGCTGCGTTCCCACCCACTGCCTGCACCCCATGGGCAGCGTGGGCACCGTAGGGGAGAAAAATCACCCAGCCTTGGTCTGTGCTTCAAGACCAACCTTTTTTTTTTTTTTTTTTTTAAGTCACTCAGTCATGTCCGACTCTTTGCGACCCCATGGACTAGACAGTCCATGGAATTCTCCAGGACAGAATACTGGAGTGGATAGCCTTTCCCTTCTCCAAGGGATTTTCCCAACCCAGGACTGAACCCAGGTCTCCCGCATTGCAGGAGGATTCTTTACCAGCTGAGCCACCAGGGAAGCCCAAGAAGACTGGAGTGGGTAGCCTTTCCCTTCTCCAGCGGATCTTCCCAACCCCGGGATCGAACCCAGGTCTCCCGCATTGCAGGAGGATTCTTTACCAGCTGAGCCACCAGGGAAGCCCAAGAAGACTGGAGTGGGTAGCCTTTCCCTTCTCCAGCGGATCTTCCCAACCCCGGGATCGAACCCAGGTCTCCCGCGTTGCAGGAGGATTCTTTACCAGCTGAGTCACCAGGGAAGCCAAAGATGGAAAATTCGGATGAGAATAACTGTGCACTCAGGGAACGTGTTTATAAGGTCACAGCGCTGCTGGTGGCTCTGAGACACATCTTCCCCCATGCAGGGGGCTCTTACGTAAGAGTCAGGGTTTAGAGACCTAATTTCTGCTCTCAGCCACCTACCCAGTGTGGCTTCGGGGCTTGGCCCAGGAGCCAAAGTCCACACAGTTTTTAAGCTCAGAATCTTGAGAACATCCAATGTCTGTATTTATAAAAATACCGTTTATCAAAAGATTCTTCCTGATCATTTCTACCAGTGCCCAAGGGTTCTTCCACTCCTATCTGTGTCTCCCCACCTGCCACTTGACCCCATGCTATACACTGAAAAGTACAAGGAGTTCGCAGGAAGCAGCAAACACCAGAGACTCAAAAAAAAAAAAGAGAGAGAGAGAGAGGAAAACCGCAAGTAAGCATCTTTGTGTACTAAGTAAGCAAAACAAGCAGGGTGCTTTTATTTGTTCACTCTCACCTTCAGCCAGAGCTGAATTGACCACTCCAGAAGCATTTAGCCAGTTTTCTAACAAAGAGTCCCAATCCATCAGCAGATCATGACATCAATTTAGTGGATTATTGAACCGCCAAAATATAAACTAGGACAAAATAAAGAGTGCATCTTATTGTTAAAATTTTTGCCTCAATTATTCATACATAGGCCCATGTGAACACTGGATAAAACACACGTCTTACTGAACTGTGGACCAAAAATGTCTCAACAGCTGGGTGCTGCATGAGCGCTGAAGCGGCGTGGGCAGAGTTCAGAGGGTGGCCGAGCCCTGTCCTTCTAGAAATCATGAGTGTGCACAAAGGTGGCACCATCTGGTCCCCTCTGTCCTGGCTGAAGCCCTCTGGCCTCTCTCTGTACTTTGTGCCCAGAAATATGCACAAAGCACAGAGACAGAGAACCACATCTGGTGATGGGCATGGGCGGCAGGCGCCTGCCTACCGCCCCTTTCATCCAGCCCCATCCAGCCCTACCCTGGCGCCTTGAGCGGTGGGCACTGCTGCTCTGACCCACCGTGGGTCCTGCCAACCCCAGCACCCTCGGGCTACCCCCGACCCCAAACAGCAGTTACAGCCCCAGGGGCAACCACCCAGCAAGCCCTTCCAGAGTGGTGTCTGTCAGCACCTGTGCCCTCCTGACCCAGGCCTGCTGCAGACCCTCAGGTCTAAACCAAGAAAATAATGCAGTCATAGGACGCTGCTGATGGACAAGGCCAGAAATCTTCCCCATAAGGCCCCTTCCACTACAGGTGGGGAAACAGGTGTCCAGGGAGCGCTGAGTGGGTTACTCAAAGCCACGTGGTAGAGTCACAACCCAGCCAGAGCCACCTCCCGGTCGCGCAACTTTGAGCCAAGTTCTCTATCACACCATGCTCCCCAGGTGACCTTTCACCTTCTAGTTTATGTTCCCGTCACATAAAACGGTACCAGCTGTCCCGCAGAGTCCCCGTGCAGACAGAGCCCCCTGGCACGGGCGTGGCTGTTCTGCACACACGGTAAGTGTCCGTTATAATCCTTACACAAGTCGATTCTGATTTGACTTCGCAGGTGGCTCAGATGGTAAAGAATCCGCCTGCAATGCAGGAGACCCGGGTTTGATCCCTGGGTCAGGAAGATCCTCTGGAGAAGGGAATGGCCACCCACTCCAGTGTCCTTGCCTTGTCCACGGGGAATCCCACGGACAGAGTGGTCTGGCGGGGTCACAAAGAGCCAGACAGGGCTGAACCAGTAACACTTTAGCTTTCCGCTTTCCTCCTCTAACTTAAGCTCTCTGGGCAACTGGGCATCCAGCAACCAAGCTCTCGTTCCAAGCTGTTGGCTTCGTGTGATTTACCACTATCTGGGATTCCCTCCTCCCTTGTGGTCATGGCCATCGGGGTGAGCAGCTGTTCCTGGAACTTTTGGGAACCACCAAAACCTCGGCGTCCTCCCGCCCACGGAAGGCTGGTGGGCGCTCTGCAGAAAAGGGCTCCAGGTGCTGGCATCAGAGCCTAGTACAGCAGGCACGTGGACACCAGCGGGCCCCACAGAGCGTGTCTTCCCATTTCACCTTCCTTCCAGGGCAGGGCCTGCCAGGGCCCCGTCGAGCACGTGCCAGGCACACCCCCCTGCTGCCCCATGTGGGAAACCAGCGTTCTCAGGTGGAACTGTGGGCGTTGGGCGCACGTGGACCCCGGTGGCCACAGAGAGTTCGAGGACCCTACCTTGGGCCAGCGGGCAGGTTTTGGGGGGGGGGGGTTGCTTATTTATTTATTTGGCTGCACCGGCTCTTAGCTGCAGTACTCAGGGTTTTTGATCTTCATCGCAGCATGTGGGGTCTGCAGTTGCAGCATACAGACTCCTAGCGGCAGCCTGTGGGATCCAGTCCCCTGACCAGGGATCGAACCTGGGGCCCCTACTCGGGGAGCTCGGAGGCTGAGCTGCTGGACGACCAGGGAAGTCCCGACACACGGCAGGTTAATGACAGTCAAAACGGCCAAGTAGCTAGCTCTTTTGTAAAATGTACTTTTGGTACTTTTTACTAATTGAGCGCCTGTTGTTTAAAAAAAAAAAAAAAAAAAAGGCAGCTGAACCGAACCCACGCCCTCTCTGAGGAAGGCCCGGGTACAGATGTCGGTTTCAACCAGCTGTGCTGACTGGAAAGGCACTTCCCACCGCTGGGCTCAGTTTCTTCCTCCGAGATAGGACATGTTTGCACCTGAACCCTGAAAGTGCAGGTCGCTCAGTCGTGTCCGACTCTTTGCGACCCCATGGACTGTAGTCCGTGGGATTCTCCAGACCAGAATACTGGAGTGGGTAGCTGTTCCCTTCTCCAGAGGATCTTCCCAACCCGGAGATCGAATCCAGGTCCCCGTATTGCAGGTGGATTCTTCACCAGCTAAGCCTCTAGGGAAGCCCATGTCACTATAGATTCAACAAAACTCATAAAATGTACAAAACCAAGAGTGAGCCCAATGTGAACTATGACTTTCAGTTAATGCGCTCAGTCGCGTCCAACTCTTTGCAACCCCATGGACTATAGCCGTCCAGGCTCCTCTGTCTGTGGGATTTTCCAGGCAAGATTATTGGAGTGGGTTACCATCCCCTTCTCCAGTTCAGTTAATAATAGTGTATTAACAAAGGCTCATCAACTGTAACAAATGCGCCACTAATATTAATAACAGGGGATGCTGGCAGGGAGGGGAAGAGGGTACACAGAGCTCTCTGAACTTTTCGCTCAATTGTTCTGTAACTTTAAAACTGCCCCCCAAAAGTCTATTAATTAAAGAAATCTAATAGCAACAAACAGGCAGAAATGTCCTCAGTTCAGCCTGCCAACCCATCACACACTGCCTCAGGCCTTGATCTCCCACCTCCCGTCATTCCTGCAGAAGCAGCAGGGAGCCTGCAGTCTAGCTGAGGGTCTCCCCGGGGCTCTGCCAAGAGGCCCGTGGTCACTGGTCCACATCGGGACGGGAGCTGGAGCGGTCACTTCATCCCGCGTCCACAGCTCTGAGTCCTTCCTGAATGCCGGGGCCAGGTACCTGGCACACCCCCAGACTTGGGGCCCTGAGCCCGAGGGATCTCGGGCAGAGAAGATAAATGAGGCGAGAGAAACCTGGAGAAGGAACTGCTAACTGAGGTCAGGAAGCAGGAGGGCGGCAGGAAGGTGTGCACACCCACGTCCCCTCTCTCAGGCCGAGCCGGCCATGTGGACCCTGGAGCAAGGGCTCTGGCCATCAGGCTCCAGATGGAAGCTGGTGGCAGCCTTGGGATGTCTGGAGTGGGGAGTAGGGGGGTACAAATCCCAGGGCCGGGCTGGAGACCCCGTGGGCACTGAGTAACTAGTGGTTCCCAGTCGGGGACTCACGGACACAGACCACAGTGCTATCGGAGCCAAACAAGGGATTTGCTGGGGTTTCTGTTTCTGCTGCCAACAAACCCATTCTGTTCAAGAGGAGGGGCTTGTTATGTAAGGAGGGGAGGGAAGAAAAATGCTGGGTGTGAGGCCAAAGTCACCAGAGGAGCAGAAACTTCTAGATCAGCTGCCTCCACGGTGGGGAGTCAGGTACAAAACACAGGGGTTGTTTGCAGCTTTGCTTTTTCAAGGCAGGGGGTAAAAACAGCCTGCTTCCCACATCTAGGAACTGGGTTAGAAGCCACGATCTCTTAGGAAGGCCTGGCCCCAGTGTGTCCTCATGTGTGGCAATGTGTCCTCAGGCCACCCAGGGGGCCGGGATCCGGCTGTCCCCTGGTCCCCACTAGACGGTTTGGGATCTTTACTTCTCACTGAGAGAGGCACGGAAGATTCTGGGTCAGGTTCCTCAAGCCAGAGGACCCCTTGGGATTGCGTGTCTCCGGGCATCACCAGCCCTTCCATTTTTACTCTTCGTCACTCGGTTCTGGAAGCCTCTGGACATATCTCTGCCTTTTGTACCGACAAGTTTTTGTGGACACCTCCCTCTGCTGGCACAACAAGGTCTTCACGTCCCAGGTCTTTGGGCCCAAAGTAAGTAGACTCTGACCTTCCAGGACGACCGCGGGGAGCTGATGCTTCCCAAAGATCCACTCTAAACTGATCGGTCCATCCCTGGGCAGGTCAACAAAGAGTGAGAAGTCCCACAGGTCGGGGAGGGGGTACCCACAGGTCAGGGGGGCTTTCAGAGGCTCCGGGTGGTCCCCTCTTGGTCTCCACGCAGTCCCACCTTCGTGGTTCAAAGGACACAGAAGATCGTGAGGGCTGGTCCTCTCCTGCTGCGGGCCTGGCCTCAGGAAAGGGGCAGCCCCGAGCAGGCACCTTGCCGGCTGAAACCTTCTGTGGCCCCTCCGGCCTGGGGAAGCAGGTGTCATTTTCATCACCTGGTGTCCAGGCCACTGAGGCCGCCGCCCAGACCTCCACCCCCTTCCTCCTGGTTACAATGCGGCCTGCACATGGCCTGGGACCCCTCTCTCCCTCCCCCACCTCCAACCGGTCCCACGAACCCTTCAAGGTTATTATACACGAATCATCTTTAAAAAGTAGCAGTCAGGAAGCCAGCACCCACGGCCGGCCTGGCCTGAGAGAGGGGACGTGGGTCTGCACACCTTCCTGCCACCCTCCTGCTTCCTGACCTCAGCTAGCAGTTCCTTCTCCAGGTTTCTCTCGCCTCATTTACCTTCTCTGCCCAAGATCCCCTCGGCCTCAGGGGCCCGAGTCTGGGCGTATGCCACGCACCTGGCCCCCAGCATTCAGGAAGGACTCAGAGCCGCAGACGCGGGATGAAGTGACCGCTCCAGCTCCCGTCCCGATGGGGACTGATGACCATGGGCCTCTTGGCAGAGCCCCAGGCAGACCCTCAGCTAGACTGCAGGCTCCCTGCTGCTCCTGTAGCAACGACAGGAGGTGGGTGACAATTTGCAATTACAAATACTTTGACGGAATACAACTGTAAGCCAGCGGTTCTCACACTGGCATTCAGGGAGCCACCCTCAGGCCCATCAGGCTGGCCTGCGTCCTCCACCCTGAGGTTTGAGAGGTACGTCAGGCTGTCCAGCGGGGGCTGACCCGGCCTTGTCTCACTCAGTCATCGCCTCTTCCTCCTTTAGAACGAACGCGGGTCTGATAGATTCACAAGGCCTCGGCGGTTCAGTCCACTGGAAATGACCTCTCAGCCCACTACATTTAAAATCCACCCACTCAGGCTTCCCTGGCGGCTCAGGGGTAAAGAAGCTTCCTGTCACTGCAAGAGACACAGGTTTGATCCCTGGGCCGGAAAATCCGACATGCCACACAGCAGCTAAGCCCGTGGGCCCCAACTGCTGAGTCTACGCTCCAGAGCCCGGGAATCGGAACTACTGAAGCCCACACACCACAGGGCCCGTGCTCCACACCAAGAGAAGCCACCGCAGCAAGAGGACGGCAACCAGACAGCAGTCCCCGCCGACCGCAACTAGAGAATGCACACAGCAGCGGGGGAGGCCCAGCACAGCCACAGGCAAAGAAGCAAAATTATTATTTTTTAAAAAAGGTTATAAAATCAATCCAACCAACTGACATGCACACATTGCTATATTTAAAATGGTAATCAACAAGGACGGCACAGGGCACTTGGCTCAATATTACGTAACAACCTCACTGGGAAAAGAAATTTCAGAAAGAAAAGACACGTGTATCTGGACAACTGAATCACTTGGTTGTACACCTGAAATTACGCAACTATACTCCAAGATAGTATTAAAAAAAAAAAAAAGAAAGAAAACCGACTGTCCGTCTGTTGGTACAAACTTTCTCTCCGTCAAGGTTGTGAGTGCTCTGAGGGCAACAGCAATGTCATCCAACTGATTCTTTGTGTATAGATTTAAAAAAAACCTCATTACAGTGATTGAAGAGTCAGAACAAAGCGGTACAGGCTTGAAAAGCTGGGCTCTTCCACCCTTGTCTCTATCCACAGCGTGCCTTCACAGGGACCACCTTCAGCTGCACTCCCAGCTGGGGTTTCCTCATGCAAGCGCAAATATCTAGTCCCCCTTTCTAATACAGGGGCTCCCTGGCATATTACATATTCTGCTCCACACCTCGTCCATCACTGTATCTGTCTAGGGACCTTTCAGCGTCAGCAGGCAGGGTTTTCTGGTGTCTGTGGTGTGTCTGTCTGCCTGGGACGTTCTAGTTTCACCAGGCCCTGTTGACGTCACAGGCTGCTGCAGGGAAAACTGTACGTTCTTCACGGCTCTAGGTTCACGTGACCGCTGCTCAAAGGGTATTGCATCACTGATTCCTGACAGAAACCATCACAGGCCTCCTTAGGTCTGGACCATTCCGCTCTCCTAACTGGGGTGTAGGACAGCATGTTTGCCCCACAGCCTCATCACCAACAGCCAAGGCTATCAGGTCACTGAACTTTTGCTGGATCAGTGAAAAGTTGCATCTGAGTAACCTACATTTGCATCCATTCTATTTGCATCTATTTGGGGCTTCCCTGAGAGCTCAGTTGGTAAAGAATCGCCCACAATGCAGGAGACCCCGGTTTGATTCTTGGGTTGGGAAGATCCACTGGAGAAGGGATAGGTTACCCACTCCAGTATTCTTGCCTACAGAATCCTATGGACAGAGGAGCCTAGCAGCTTACAGTCTGAGGGGTCCAAGAGTCAGACACGACTGAGTGACTAAGTACACACAATTTTTTGGTGCAACATGGAAACACAGAGAACAACTTGGGTCGGTTAGGCTTCTGAGTTAGGTGATAATAAGTTCATCCCTGGATCCCCTGGACTCCTCCCTGAGGGAAGCCAGCTGCAGTGTTATAAGTCCTACTGCGCTGTGCTCTGGGGAAGTTCTGACTAGTCACGTGGAGAGGCAGGTGGAGAAAGGGATGTGAAACCAGCCCAGGCACCAGAAGGGGCAGTGAAGAAACCTTGAGAACTCTGCCCCAGGGGCCACTGGATTGAAAATGTTTGAGGAACCCCAAAGGAGAACTGCTGGGCTGATGAGGTGGCCCCGAGATCCGGGCAATCCCAGACCACAGCCTTAAGAATCAGGGCGGTTTATGAAATAGCAACAGATAACCAGAAAACTATGTAATCTTGTGACAGCTAATTTCTCAGTTTTCTAATCTCTAAAATGGGAGTCATAGGGGTTCCTGTGAGATTATGAGTTAGAATATAAATCAGTTCAGTTCAGTCGCTCGGTCATGTCTAACTCTTTGCGACCCCCATGGACTGTAGCACGCCAGGCTTCCCTGTTCATCACCAACTCCCGGAGCCTACTCAAACTCATAAATAGGTAAACACAATACATTTGGATTAACATCAAAAAGGATTACGGGGCTTCCCAGGTGGTCCAGTGGTAAAGAACCCACCTGCCAGTGCAGGAGACATGGGGGCGGTTCCTGGGTTGGGAAGATCCCCAGGAAGAGAGACGGCAACCCACTCCAGTATCCTTGCCTGGAAAATCCTATGGACAGAGGAGCCTGGTGGGGTGCAGTCCATGGGGTCACAAAAGAATCGACATGACTGAGCTACTACACAACAAAACAATAAAAAGATTTTAATGATGCGTGATAATCACTTGGAAACTGCTAGCTATTACTCTAAAATGAATGACTGATTTTATGGGTAAATGCTACTTACCTATATAATAGGTAATGTTACCCATATAATTTACACATATAATAGACCATATAATAGGTAATAGGGGCAAAATGTTTTTAACATTGAACCCACTGGGTAGACCATGGAATCGTCTTTCTCACAGCTTTGGTTATGGGAAAAGGACAGATTCAATGGCACCCTTACAACAGCAAGATCCATCCTGAACTTATAGGAGAAAGGAGAATTCAGCAAGGCATGATGAAGGGGCTCTGGCCCCTTGGTGACGAATTAGGGAAATTGAAAGTCCCTGTAAACTGAAGCAGTCTTTGGGGATGCTCTCTGGTATGCCTCTAAATTGCGCAAGTGCTAGCTTCTTCTTTATGACCAAAAAAATCCCCAAACCCAGGAAGGTCGGGGGTGAGGTAGGTTGGTGACTTCCGGTCTAGGATGGGAGCTGACGAAAAGCGGCCATGGATGCTCCTGCATGCATCCAGTCTTCTGAGGAGTGGGAAGGGAATCACACACTTGCCCCTGACGGCACAAGCTGTGAGAACAGCATGTCTCTGCCTTTAGCTGGAATTTCAGCAGCTCTGGGAGCGCTGATTATCTAATGCTGATCAGAAGGCTGAGATTAGGAGTGACTAAATGCAGAAATTATTTATTAACGAAAGCCTGTTAGACCGTCTTTCAGAACTGAGGGTGAAGCGGAGGAACCAGAAGGAGTCTCAGGGGAGGGTATTAAATATATGTCAGAGCCACTGATGTATTTATCCATTTAGATCCATTAAGTAGCCCCTGTGTGTCGGGGGTGGTGCTGGAAACACAAGTAAGGCATTAGTGGGGAAGACACAGAACCACCCCCAGTCTCAAGGTGGGGGTGGGAGGGGGCAGGCTGCAGAAGGACCCGAAGGATCTTTGAGGGGTGATGGAAATGTCCTGTAGCACAATTGCGCCGGTAGTCACGCGACCGCATGCTGACCCCAACCCGGTGATATACTTAAAGTTGGCGTATTTCACTGTATGTAAACCACAGGTCATGAAAGCTGGTCAAAAAGTGACCGGTCAACCACCAGCCATCCCTATACCACAGGGGAGAAAAAGCAAGACAAGCAATCAACAGAACCCAGGTAAGACTTCCGCATTGCCAAGCCTGGAATACGGAATACGCTCTTCCAAGCAGTGGGAGCAGAGTTTCCAGGAAGCACTGCGCTCTGTGCTGTAGGCCAGTTACATTACTTTCCAGCAGAAAGCCTAGCAGAAAGCACCTTGCTACACAAGGGTGCGGCTGTCCCTTCTTCCCTTACCTGGGACCTGAAAGGCCAGCGTTCCACCTTCCAGAACCCAGCTCAGACACACAGCAGCTACAAACAAGGCCAGAGGGAAAGAGCCCTTGGACACCAAGAGCCCATTTCTCCCAAGGGCAAATCCCCGAGCATGAGACGTCCCAAACCTAAACAGGTGCTTCAAAGATCAGTTTTCTCTAATTTCACTCTGGGAGAAAGATAAGCAGATCATTGCGAAAGTGCCAGAAAACAAACAAACAAAAAGCCAGAGTATTTTTCACTAATTCTAAATGCCTGGGGACTCTGCTTAATCCAGGATCCTGCCTGAGCTGCTGGCTATGCCTCAGCTGGATCCTAACTGTGGATCGCAAACAGTGAAATTAGGGAAAACTGACCCTTATCTGGGTCCAGTGAAAGTGAAAATGAAATCACTCAGTCGTGTCCAACTCTTTGCGACCCCATGGACTGTAGCCTACCAGGCTCCTCTGTCCATGGGATTTTCCAGGCAACAGTACTGGAGTGGATTGCCATTTCCTTCTCCAGGGGATCTTCCCAACCCAGGGAGTGAACCCGGGTCTGCTGCACTGTAGACAGAAGCTTTACCGTCTGAGCCACCAGGGAAGCCCTATCTGGATCCAGGTTGCATTCAAATAACAAGAAGAGATAACTCACTTAACTACCCCCTTCTCTGTGTTGGTAGGTTATTGGATTAGCTGATAATCTCAGATTAGCTAATCTCTAGGTTTTTCAGGAGTCACCTATGGATGTGAGAGCTGGACCATAAAGAAGGCTGAGCATAAAGAACTGATGCGTTAGAACTGTGGTGTTGGAGAAGACTTTTGAGAATTCCTTGAACTGCAAGGAGATCAAACCAGTCAATCCTAAAGGAAATCAACCCTGAATATTCATTGGAAGGACTGATGCTGAAGCGCCAACACTTTGGCCAACTGATGGGAGAGCCGATTCACTGGAAAAGACCCTGATGCTGGGAAAGATTGAGAGGAAGAGAGGAAGCGGACGACAGAGGATGAGATGGTTGGATGACATCATTGACTCAATGGACATGAATTTGAGCAAACTCTGAGAGATAGTGGAGGATAAAGGAGCCTGGCGTGCTGCAGTTCATGGAGTCAGACACAACTCAGCAACTGAACAACAACAAAACAAATCTTAGCAGAAAACCCTGAAGGCCTAGGAGATAAAAGAGAGAAATCTGAATGGGATGGAGACAGACAGGCAGGAAAAGTGCTGGAGTGAGGCTAGTTGGGGAGCCCTGGAGGGGGGAGCCCTAGGAGTGGGGAAGGGGTGCTCAGCGGCTCTCTGGGACTGAGGCCATGATGCCCCACTCCCCTCTCCTCCTTAAACGACACCTTCCCCGCCTGCCAAGTAGGAAGTGTAGGGATCACCGGGCTCCAAGAACACGCGGCTGCTTAGACGTGGTGAAGAGTGAAGCCGACAGCCAGCTTATCTCCACCTGACATCTCCACTCACTGGATTCCAGATTTTGTCAGAGTGGCGGTCACGGAGACCCAGAAGGACCTCTGGGGTAAGAGCCTGGGCCATGTCAGGTTGGTGTCACTGTTCAAGGCGTGTCG
>SJYF01000810.1:4158873-4171069 GCA_006410515.1 Procapra przewalskii | reverse complement strand
GGGGGGGCTGCTCCTCACTGCCACGCACGGGCTTCTCACTGCGGAGCACAGGCTCCAGAGCGTGGGCGTCAGCAGCTGGGGCTCACGGGCTCCAGAGCGCAGGCCCAGTGGTTGCGGCGCACAGGCTTAGGTGCTCCGCGGCACGTGGGATCTTTCCAGACCAGGGACTGAACCCGTGGTCCCCTGCGTTGGCAGGTGGATTCTTTACCACTGGACCACCAGGGAAACCTCCATTTAACTTTAACTCGTATTCTACTGGGGCTTCCCACGTAGCTCAGTCGATAAAGGATCGGCCTGCCATGCGGGAGACCTGGGTTCAATTCCTGGGTTGGGAGGATCCCTTGGAGAAGGAAACGGCAACCCACTCCAGTATTCTGGCCTGGAGACTCCCATGAACGGAGGAGCCTGGCAGGCTACAGTTCATGGGATTGCAAGAGTCAGACACGAGTTAGCGCTATCTTTCTTTCTTCCCTCTTTCATGTTTTATTATGGTCATAAATGCAGTCCCCACACACCCAGCCTCTGGAGCTGTGCTCTCAGCCTTCCCTGAAAACTGAGGTCACCACATCCAGAGAAGGAGAGCAGACAGCAGCACAAGCCTGAAGCCCGGGTCTGCGCTGAAAGGACTCTACGATCGCTCACCCCTGCCCGCAGCCCTGAATCGAGCCAGCGCAAAACAGAGCTGCTTTGAAAACATTTTATGTCTCCCCCGAGGTGCAGACACCCCTGCAGAGCTCCACGCAGGCCCGGCAGTTGGGACCCCCACCCTCACCTGTGCCATGAGTGCCCAGCTGCCGGGGGGCTTCCTCTCTTCCTGACATTCCTCCAGGAGAAAACCCGAGTTTTGCTCCCTGCTTCGCCGCCGCGGCCCATCATGGGACCCTGGGGCTTGCCTCCTTCGTGG
Organism: Procapra przewalskii; assembly: GCA_006410515.1. Lineage (NCBI taxonomy): Eukaryota > Metazoa > Chordata > Mammalia > Artiodactyla > Bovidae > Procapra > Procapra przewalskii. The sequence goes on along the minus strand of SJYF01000810.1, from coordinate 4,170,165 downwards.
TCCGCAGCAGCGATCTGCCACCCTCTCTGCTCCGGGGTCACCATGCAGGCTCCGGACCACTTCATGCCTGGTGGGGTAGCCTCCCCGCCTGGCTCCCCCTCTAACCCAGGTGGATACTGCCGCCCGAGCATTTCCCTCTGTCTTGGAGCCGAGAATATTCTATTACCTGTGCTCCAAGGTCGTTTCAGAAATCTCAAAATACACCTAACGAGCAAAGAAGAGTGGTGAAAAGCCACCTCTCCACTCTCCTGGCACTGGCCTCTCCCCAAGGGCAAAGCAGCTCCCCCGAGGCTCACCTCTCCTTAGTGATGAAAGCAGGTTGGGGGGGGGGGGGCGGCTACCAAATACCAGCCTCCAGAGGGCCTTGGCTTCTCACCCTCGCTCACAGCCCCTAAGTGCTCACTTGTCCTCGGGATGGAGCAGTTTCCATACGATCCTGGTGCCCAAGCCACGTGCAGACCCTAGACTGCAATCCTCTTTGTAGTACGTATGACACAGAATATCATTAATACTATCTAGCAATTGTACAATTAATAATATGTCACTAAACAATAATCCTATTACACATCAACCTGTTTAAAGATATTGAGCTTCCCTGGCAGCTCATGCAGTAAAAAAATCTGCCTGCCATGCAGGAGAGCTGAGTTTAATCCCTGGGTCGGGAAGATCCCCTGGAGGAGGAAATGGCAACCTACTCCAGTATTCTTGCCTGGAGAATCCCATGGACAGAGGAGCCTGGCGGGCTACAGTCCATGGGGGTCACAGAGTCGGACAAGACTGAGCAACTAACACTTTAAGATCTTAATACAGTAATAAGTATATTATAAAGTGAAAGTGAAGTCACTCAGTCGTGTCCGACTCTTTGCGATCTGATGGACTGTAGCCCACCAGGTTCCGCCATGGGATTCTCCAGGCAAGAGTACTAGAGTGGGTTGCCATTTCCTTCTCCTATATTATAAAGTAATATTTAATTAATAGTTACTGTTATAATGTATGATATGTGCAATATGCTATTCTATATTACATATAATTATAATTATGTAATTGGGCTTTCCTGGTGCCTCAGCTGGTAAAGAATCCACCTGCAATGTGGGAGACCTGGGTTTGATCCCTGGGTTTGGGAAATCCCCTGGAGAAGGGAAAGGCTACCCACTCCAGTATTCTGTCCTGGAGAATTCCGTGGACTGTATAGTCAATGGGTTCACAAAGAATCGGACATGACTGAGTGACTTTCACTTTCACTTTTCACATTATGTAATTATATCTGTACAACATATAGTATATAAATATATAGTAATAAGATTAAGATTGTTGCATACATTATTAATTATTATGTATATATTTATATATGTTTGAGAAGGATAAATGTTTGTTGTTTTAAGCCACTGTGATTTGGGGTATTTGGTAGCAAACGTGAACCTGTGTGGGGACTTGAATCCGGAGCACCCCATGTAGGTGCTAAGCCTGTGAGGTGGGGGTGAGCCCGTCCTGGTTATAGTTTTACTCTTAGCCCTACCCAGTGCCTGGCACACAGAGGGCTTTTGGTAAATGTTTGGTAACTTGGTAAGAAGCCCTGCAGCCACTTGACAGAACACCCAGCACAGAATGTCTTGATTCCTGCTTTGCTGTTTATCCTAATATTCAGTTCTTGTTTTTAAAAAATGACAAAATGAAAAAGAACTACAAAATAAGATCTATGAAATTATAAATGGCAGGTTATTTATTTTCGAGATGAGACGGGTAAATCACAGGCTTCAAAGGCCTTCTGTAAAACGGAGCAAATAAACACCTGGTCAACCCCAAGGGCAAACCCATGCAAGGCAGACCAGATCTTTCATTTTCCCTGTGCCCATCCTGGGGCTGGTGTCTGTCCTGCCTGGCAGCCTTGCCTCCCACCCCAGGCTGCCTGGACCACTCGTGGGCATCAGCGTGGGGCGGGGGCAGGGGAAAGCAGGGACATCAAAAACTCAAGTTAAACACGACACAGCTTTCTTGGCGGTTATACTAGAACAGGCGGGTGCTGTGGACAGCCTCATCTGCTTTCTCTGTGACAAGGATAACACTGAGGATGATGATGACAGTACTTCGCAGGGTTATTCCAGAGATGCACAGTCAGCTTATACACAAGCACACCCTCGGCATCCTGGGAAAGTGCTCCATCATATTGCTAAATCTGAGGGCATCTGATCGCCAGTAATATTGATCACGAATGGAACTACCCATAGAGGACTATCCGAATCGCTAGGAGGAAGAAAGCGCTTCGGGCGCTCGTTACACAATCTCCTGTGGACAAGACTGTCCGGGGATGACCGCACAATGACCTCTGACCCCAACAGTGCTGTGAAAGCAGGGACCCTGCTGGGTGAGGTCCTAGGGTCCCATAATGCACCACAAACGAACGGTGGGTATCTTTTTTAAAGCCTATTTAACTTTTTTTAAAAAGGTGTGGGTTTTTTTTTTTTTTTGGATGTGGACCACTTTTTAAGTCTTTACTGAATTTATTACATACTGTTTGTTCTATGTTTTGGTTTTTCAGCCATGAGGCTTGTGGGAGCTTAGCTCTCCGACCAGGGATGGAACCCGCACCCCTGTATTGGAAGGCAAACTCAACCACTGGACCACCAGGGAAATCCCCAAACAATGTGCATTTAAAACTACAGAAATTCTCCCTCAGTTCCGGAGGCCAGAGCCTGAAATCAAGGTGTGGGCAGGGCCACACTCCCTCGGAACCCCAGGGGAGGGCCCTCCCTAGCTTCCTCAGTCCTGGTCGCCCCAGGGACCCCTGGCTTATGACCCATCTCTGCAACCTCTGCCTTGTCTTCCCATGATCTTCCTTCTGTGTCTCTGTATCCACGTGTAAGTCGCTCCAGTCGTGTCCGACTCCTTGCGACGCTATGGACCGTCACCTGCCAGGCTCCTCTTGTCCATGGGATTCTCCCAGGCAAGAATACTGGAGTGGGTTGCCATTTCCTTCTCCAGGGGCCCTTTCCGACCCAGGGGTCGAACCTGCATCTCGCATCTCCTGCTTTGACCACTAGCGCCACCTGGGCAAGCCCCTCTGTATCCGTATTCCCCTCTTTTTTATAAGGACACCAGTCGTACTGATCTCAGCTTAACTTGGCCATTCCATTTGCAGAGACCCTACTTCCAAATCAGGTCACAGTCACCGCTACCAGAGGTTAGGATTACAGCATCTTTCAGGAGACACAAGCCAGCCATGATCCTGTTCACCTCTGTATCCTCAACGCCTAGCACGGGACCTGTGAAACAGACAGAAATGGGCTCACGGGTTTCCCAGTTCCAGCCCTACGGGTGCCCCGCTGTAAACATGCTCCCAGCAACCTGGCTCCCCATTTCCTTCAAAATTAGAAGCTGGCCCCCCATCCTAAAATTCCGGCCCCATCATATCCTTCCTCCTGTCCCCCGCCCCCAGCACCAGTGAGGACCCCAGGGCCACCTGCCCAGCTCTGCACTGAGCCCCCGCCGGGTCCCCGCAGAAGGTGGGCAGGGCTGCACGGCTCCCACAGCTAGGACCTGGCCTCGGCCGCCTGGAAAAAAGGCTGGACCCCTGGGGTGACCCAGAGCAAAGTGGTCTTTGTTGTCCGTTCATCAGCGACTTCGCTGCCAGATCAGAGTATATCAGCACACAGAGGCTCTGGCACGAGGCCCCAAAGCCCGGATGATATCTGATGGGTGTGTGACAAGCCGTGAGCTGGCAGAGAAGGGCTTCCTGTCAACAGGAAGGGAAGGATGCGGATCAAATCATTTTCAAAGCAGGCAGAGGAAGAAAGAGATGAGCGAGATTGGGGTTAACCGTTCCGACGCCAGGCTCTCTCTCCCCTGTGGCTCCCCCACCATCTAACAGCAAGGTCACGGTTGACTGACCAAGCAAATGAAGGACTTCTTCCCCTCGGGTGCTCAGCACTGCATCGGCTACTGTCTGTCCCTTATCTTATAGCCTTTGATCACAGGCTGACATTTGGTTTGCTGTCCGGGGATATCAAGATGGGCTTGGCCACCATCTAGAAAGAGGTGGGAGTCACAGGAGTTCATGTGTGATGATACCCACTGTTCTGGGTCAGAGCGGGGGTAGTAGGTGGGGGAGAATGGGGAAGGCAGGCCAGATTCTAACCCAGCTCTTCCAGAGTCTGTGGCCTGTTGGGTGACCTGAGTAAACCCATAATAGTGAAATAGTGCTCAGAAACAGACATGACTGGCAGTGAGCTGAATGTATCAAGACGGGAAAAGTAGAAGAAAAACAGACAGTCAAGAAACAGTATCACCTGGGGCTTCTCTAGTGGCCGAGTGGTTGAAGAATCTGCCTTTCAACTCAGGGGACAGCATTTGATCCCTGGTCAGGGAAGGAAGATCCCACATGACTCGGGGCAACTAAGCCCAAGAGATGACAGTGACCGAGGCCCTGTGCCACAGCTGGAGTCTGTGCCCCACATCAAAAGACCCTGCCTGCTGTAACCAAGATCCCACGTGCCGCAATGAGGATTCGAGGCAGCCAAATAAGTGAACATCAAAAAAACAAAAGAAAGAAACAGCATCATTTAAGAGCACGTTCACGTGTCTGGATGGTGTCAGAAGACACAAGCTGATGCGCTGAAGTCCAAGAAAATGAAGTCTGAGCAGGTGAAAAGCCCTTGGCAAGTTAAGATGTGCTTCCAGTTTTTCCGGAGTCAGACTTGGGTCAAAAGGGAAACCCCTGGGGGCAGATCAGTAATAGAAGACAGTTTTGCTAGATTTTACTGGAGGAGGAAACAGGCAGGGAAAGATACCGGTGAAGCGCTGAGAACAAGATCAAGTTTATGACGTGTGGAAAGACAACACTGAACACACGTGTGCGGGGCTGCTGATGCTGCTGCTGCTGGAACCTCGGGACTAGCAATGTCCTTTTGGTGCAATAATGACCCAGGATATCAGTGATCACATTTATCATGAGGCCACGAGGCAGTGTTCAGAGCCCGGTTTACACAAGGATCTTGAACCCTCCACAGACAGGTGCTAGGAAAGAGTGGGCCCAGGGCAGCAGAGGCTAGATTTGATGATAGGGTCACCCACTATGGGACAGGGGATGCCCTGTGCTCAGCTGGGGACAAGCTGTAAAGTGGGGACAAGAAGATGAGACGGGGAAGCCAGCCTGTGAGTCACTGGACCTGTGATTCTGCAGATCCACGTGTTTCGTGCTCAGCTTAGGTCGCTAGGTGAGCTGGACCATGGAGGTCCGTGCACAGTCTCTAGGGTGGAATCTTCAAGGAAGGGCACCCCTATATCCATTCTCTGCCTACCCGTTCCCCCCCGCACAGGCCCAGAGCTGGACTGTGCTTAACTGTGCATTCAGCCACCGTGCTACCTGAAGCCCACCCCGCAGTCAGTCCAGCTCACACCCTGCGAGCTGCAGAGAGACATGCAGGCCTCGTTCATAAGCCCCGGAGCCACACAACAGTTCTGGGGACTCCATCATTGGCTCCTCTGCCTCCTCCCGTCCCTATATCACGCTCTGGGCCCTGTAAGAGCCTGTGTTCAGGTTGCCCCAAATGCATCAAGCCACTGAAGGGCGGAGTCAAGAAATAATGCAGTGAGGCCGAAGAGGCTGGCTCACCACCAGTTACAGAGGCTGGGGGCCTGTCGGGACACTCATCTTCATCTGGGAGCCAGACCTGCTCTGCCTTTGTTCTACCGTCAGCAGCCAAGAGTCTCTCTTCTCAACGGCAGGTGGAAGCGTGATGGAGAGAGACATGGATACTCGGATGGGGCAATGCACAGACTGGTGGAAAGAGCAGCACAGGGGCAGGGGCTTCCCCGGTGGCTCAAGTGGTAAAGAATCTGCCTGCCAAGTGCAGGAGGTGTAGGAGACGTGGGTTCAACCCCTGGGTTCGGAAGACTCGCCTGGAGAAGAAAATGGCAAGCTGCCCCAGGACTCTTGCCTCGGAAATCCCATGGACAGAGGAGTCTGGCTCCTCTGGGATCGCAGAAGTCAGACACGACTGAGCACACACGAGTCAGAGCCCACACACGGATGAAGCTGGAAAGCAAGTCTTCGTTAAATCCCTGGAGGCCTGAGAGTCACCCAGAAAACTTCTCAAAAACAAAGAACCACAAGTCCCACACCCTAGAGATGCTGATTCAGCAGTTCTGGGCTGAGACCTAGGATTGTACATTTTAAGCAAACGCTGGGGTGGATCGACTTAGGCTGGTCCGTGAGCTGCACTTTGAAAAACACTGTCCTAAACCTTAACCCATCTTGCTCAAGGCAGTACACGCCGACCAAGGTCAAGGCCAAAGATGCCACACACACACCCACACCTTGCCTCATGGCACCCGTTTTCTCTTCACTGAGGCTTTAGTCCAGGAAGTTCCAGTGGCAGGGTGGGCAGTGAGCGGTCCTGCGGGGGCAGAAGGCAGCTCCCAGTCCCGGGCGGGGCCCCCTCCTTCACGCCCTGCCCAGCAGAGCAGATCTGGCTGGAGGGAGGGTATTGGTCCCAGGCCCATCTACAGGGTGAAGGGCACTGGGCTTCAGGCAGCGCGAGGCTTCCCTCTGGAGACATCACAAGCAAAGATGTCCCCAGCAACTGGCCCAAGCCACGCTGGGTCTCCATGACCTCTGAGGCCTGCCAGCTGCTCCTGGCTCTATTTCTAGGCTGTCTCCGGGGACTGACGAGGATTTCTGCTGCCCCTCTCCCAGGAGACACCAGGGCCGGGCACTCTGGCAGCAGTAAATATCGGGCCACTGCCTCGGACTGAGACTGACCTCCCCCAGCTGCCTCTGTGTCCCCACGGGCCCCCACATGGGTCCTTCTCTCCAAAGTTCTCCCTTCCCCCCGACCTCCTGCCCCATCATTGGCTTGTGAACAGTCCCAGAGTCCCACAAGATGGTCAAAGAGACAGCCAGCGGTCACCACTTACAGTAAGGCTGTGCGCTAACAGGGCACATTCTTTTTCTCGGACAGAAAGGCGGAAAGCACATGCTACTAACTCCCAGTGATGGCTGCTCGGGCAGAGGGTTCTGGCAGGTCGCCAGGCACGGCTAAGCTTCTAATGAGCTCTTTTCTAAAAGCATTCCCACCACCTGGATGACTGCTCTGCCTTCCATTAGGGATGAAGGCGGAGGAACGAGAACCCAGGCGAGGTGCCAGCACACGACGACTCTCAACGGTGCGCTTGTCTTGCTACTTTTAAAGGCCTAGGGCAGCCCCAGAGGAGCCTGCACGCAGGCATTCCTCTGCTCTCTCTCCTCTCTTTCCCCGGACAAGATCTAAGAGGGTGTCCCCCAAAAGTGACCCACCCCGAGCCTGAAACCAAGCAAGGTGAAACCCTCCATCAGGCCCGAGGGGCATTCTCCCTTCAGTAGAATTCAGTTAATGAATGACTTTGGTTAGAAACTGTGGGTCTCCACTACCCACTGTCACCTAAGTCCTTAGTATATCCCCTAAAGTTGATTCCTCTTTTCTGGGATCTCAGGGCACAGCAGGTGCTATGCTGCTGGCAGGAGGGCAGGGTAAAAGGTGGTTAAGGATCTAGATTAAAAGACTTCCCTGGTGGTCCAGTAGTTAAGAATCCACCTGCCAATTCAGGGGACACGGGTTCAATACCTGGGCCGGGAAGGACCCACGTGCCTCAGAGCAACTAAACCCGGGAGCCACAGCCACTGAGCCCACGAGCTGCAACGACTGCACTCACACGCCCGAGAGTCTGTGCTCCCCGACAAGAGAAGCCCCCCGACCATAACCAGAGAAAGGCTGAGTGCAGCAACGAAGACCCGGTGCAGCCAAAAAAAAAAAAAATTACAAAGTAAAAAATTAAAAAGAAAGATCTAGATTAAAGAGCCTAGGATGGAGGTTTGCAACTATCTCCTCCAACATCCTTGGCCATAGTTCTGTTTATGCATCAGACGTGGGGCTGGAGACTGAGTCCAGTCGTGTCCATTTCAGAAAAAAAAAAGACCAGCTGCTTTGGACACGAGAGGTCCCAGAAGGCTTCATCATGGTGAGTGTCCCTGGTCGGCACCAAATGAGCCCACCTCTGGACTGCCAGAGCCACGGTCTCTTCAGGGAGCCACTCTTTACAATCCCGTGTGTCCTGGGAAATGAGCACCAATGCCCACCAGCTGTTGGGGGAGGAGGCAGAAGTGATGCCCTTCGATCCACTGCTCAAGTCCACCTGGGCTGTGACAGACTCACAATCCTCCCCCAAGAACCGCCTCCGGACACCCAACGTCCTGCAGTCCTGAGGCCAGCTCAATCCCTTGCCGTCCGTCAGACACCACGGCTGGCCATGCTGCATCTTGCCTCCGTCCGTTTTCTCTCATCATCATTACGGTTCAAGCCCTCAAATGCTGGTCTGTGGGTTTTTTTCCCAAGCATCTGACCGCTTCCCTTGACACCAGCCCAGTCTCCACAGCTCTACGCCACGAAGTGCTGTTCTCATCACTTTTAATTGCTTCTAACTTTAAAGTGAAAGTGGAGTTGCTCAGTCGTGTCTGGCTCTTTGCGACTCCATGGACTGTAGCCGGCCAGCCTCCTCTGTCCGTGGAACTCTTCAGGCAAGAGTACTGGAGTGGGTTCCCACTTCCTTCTCCAGGGATCGAACCTGGGGCTCCTGCATTGCAGGCAGATGCTTGACTGTCTGAGCCACCAGGGAAGCCTCTGACTTGAAACTCCCCCTCAAAACAGTGAGACAATGACTTGGATTCAGTCGTTTATCCCAGGGAGCAGGCGAGGAAGTCAGGCCAGTCAGAAAGAGCGCGTGAATGACTGACTGGTCCACCACTCTGGGCAAGCGGGGCTGGGTCCTGCTGGGACCCTCAGAGGCCTCCACAGAACCCATGGTAGAACCTTTCCCCTCACCTGCATTCCTCCTTGGTGAGGGCTGCCCCTTTCGGGCATAATCCCAACCCCGGCATTCCCACTCCAGCCTGTACTCAAGCTGAGCAAGCTGCCACTATTCAAGAGGCCTCCTTGAGGAGCAGAGACAGTGAGCAGCTGTGGTGTGGAGCGGAGCTGTCCAGCAAGGCTGCAGGGAGCCCTGGGTGGGCTCTGGGCACAACAGGAAGGACAACAATCGCATCCGCTGCAGCTTCCCAAGGGCTCCGGGGGGGCATCCTCATTCCTGGGCCTAACTCCCAGGAAGGACTCCCAGAGAAGAGACAGGAGGCCAATTAAAGTGGGATTTCAGGTAACAACGCACGGTTTTTCTTTTAGTATAAGTTTATCCCAAATGGTGTCTGGCACATTCATATACTAAGAAGTTGTTCATTGTTTAAAACTCTAATTTAACTGGGCACTTAGTATTTCTACTTGCTAAATCTTGTAAGACCGATTCAAGGCTCTCCTTGATCTGACCTTGACGTATTTCTGATTACCCTGAGTTCTCAAACCCTTTCGTCCATGAAAAGGGGCCCTTCGCTGGGTCTGGAAACAGCCTCACACTCTCTGACTCCAGAGGGGGCTCAAGCTGGTTCCCCGGCAGGAGTGATCCCCCGCCACGCCCTGACATGCCTCTGTCCTGCTTACCACCTCTGGGTGCAATGTCTCTCTGAACATGTCCATGCCCTGCCATCTCTCCCTTCCTTCCCCTCTGAAAGCAGGTAGGGCCTGTACCGGTCAACCTGTACCCTCGGGTCATCTGCAAATATCTGTCTGAATGCCACACTTTCCCAGCTAGCTACTCTCCTCACCCAGCCCAGCACAGGGACCCACAGGTAATGACTAGTTGGTTAGTGACAACACCCTCTTGGTTCCCCCTGCCCCCAAACAGAGTAAATGCAGGCCCTGTGAAAGCAGAGACAGAGGCCCTCTCATTTTCCCCTGGATCTCACCATCAAGCAGCGCAGCACACGTGTCGTGGAATAACTGAGTGAACGGTACTTTCTGTAAGGGCTGCGGCGGGCCAAGAACGATGTCTAAAGCAGCCTAAGTCATCACCAGCAGCAGGGGGGCTGGTGAGAGGATTCCAACTACATCCTGGCTTTTCCGCCGTCAACCTTGGCCGCTCAGTCCTTTTCTGGGTTCTGGGTTTTGCCCTCCACCTCTCCGGAGCGTGCCCCACACACGTGTTCCCATTTGAGACCAGCCTCACTTATCAGTCTGAACAGGATATGGCCTAGGCACTAGACAGTGTCATTTTCTTTTCTCTCTTTTAAAGTAGATGCTCTGATATAAGTGTAATAGCCATACATTCATAGAACAGTTTGCATTGGTATGAGCTTTCCGGTGATTTATTTTTCTGTCAACAGACTTGAAAGGGGGACAAAGCAGAGTTATTATCTGTTTGACAAACAGGAGAAGCTGAGTGGTTAAACGGCCCAGTCAAGTGAAACTACCAGAGGGAGGCTTCGCCTACTGGTGTCTAACTTTTCATTTACAAATATAGCTCAAAATAGCTCACGTTAGGAATGTAAACAGGACTATCTCATTTTCAAATAGGATGTTTATTTATTCAAAGGCAGGCTTATTCCCGCAAGCGTGGGTCACCACCCTGGTAGTCACACTGCAAGCTCGGGCCCAGTCACCTGCTCCCTGAGCTCTCCCTTGCCAGGGAGGGCTTGGCCACCTGTCCCAACTTGGGGCTGCTCTCTGAAGTACCCATCAGATGTCTCGGCCTCCCCCAGAACCTGACCTTCCTGGCCAGTGTTTGCACAGAGGACTGGGAAGGAAGCGCAGTCAATAAAGATCGGAGTGAAGTCTAAGAGAGTTCACAGCAGAAAATGCTTGGCCAGCTAGCCGCCCCCTCACCCCAACCCCGGCCAGCGGCTGTCAGGAAGGATTAGCTTCCAGGAGGTGTCTGTAACAAGGTGAGGTCAGAGGCAGCTCTGGGTAGGTGGGACCACCGGCATCTGTGCCCAAGACCGGTCACCCATCATCAAAATTACATTCTCCACGGAGTTCTCTTGCGTGTGTGTTTGGACACACGTGTATTCGGTTAGTGAAGGCTGGGGGTGTGACCCAGTTGGGGGCTTCCTTCTGGTGCAGCCTAAGGGCTGTAGGGCTCAGCATCAGACCAACCCCCCCTCCACCCACCCAGAGTGGCTAAGGAAGGCTGCGGGGGGGCCACGGGCAGGCAAACTGCAGGGTGGATGCACGACCCCTGCCCGCCACACCCTCCAGCTGGACAGTCAAGCTGCAGACGATCGATGTCGCCAAAGTCCGGGCCAGCGGCCGGCGTGGCCAGGGCTGAAGTTCGCGAGAGCCCTGCACGCCTTAGGGGGTCCGGAGTCCCCAAATGCCTGAAAGGTGCTCCCAGAGTCAGGCCCACGGGCCCGCTGCAGAGGAGCCGCCCGCCCCGGAC
>SJYF01000810.1:4137958-4158605 GCA_006410515.1 Procapra przewalskii | reverse complement strand
GTAGCCCCGGGCCGGCAGGGCGTTCTCTGGGGGTGGCGGGGTGACCCCTCCCACCCCAGCCAAGGTGCAGCCCAGACCCTTCCCCCACCCCGGCTGGAAGTGGGGCGAGTCCTCGGTAGAGAGTCGCCTGCCCTGCTGCTCGCGGCTCTGAGAACAGGGTGGCCCCCCCAAAGTCATTCGAGCGCCTTGAACGCTGACGTCAGCTCTCCTGCTCCCCAGCCATCAGTGATGTGAGGACGCAGGTCGCTTTGGGGACGCCCTGGGGGCTATGAGGAGATGGCCTTCCCTCCTGTCTAGGTGCGGAGGGTCGCAGAGGTCTCCCCCGGGAGGAAGGTGAGCCCGCTTCAGGGACGGCCCCCAGGCGGTGCCGCCCCCCTAGCCGCAGGACACCCTCGACCAGCCTATCTTTCCTGCTTCCCTCTCCAGTCCGAGTTCCTCCGCGGGTGTGAAATCCCCCACAGTCCGGGTGGTGCCTGGTTCAGACGTTCTGGAGGGTTCCTTCCCCTCCCGGCTCTCCAGTCCAGAGTGGACCGAGGGCGCTGAAGACCCTCCCGTCCCAGAGCCGTGCTTCTGGACTGCTGCCGCTGCTAAGTGGTTTCAGTCGTGTCTAACGCCTTGTGACCTCATGGACTGTGGCCGCCCAGGCTCCTCTGTCCATGGGACACTCCAGTCAAGAATACAGGAGTGGGTTGCCTTTCCTTTCTCCAGGGGATCTTTTCCACCCAGGGATCGAACTCGCGACTTTAGTGTTTCCGGTACTGGGAAGCGGGTTCTTTAACACTAGCTTCACCTGCGGAGCTTTCTGGACAGAAGGTTGCAATGTGGAGCGAACCGCACCTGGGTTCAAAAGCCACTTGGCCATCAGGTGTGGAGTTTCTCGCTTTGACCTTGTTCTGACTGGCTGGCTGGCTGGCTGCCTGGCTGGCTGCGGCGGGGGGAGGATTGTCCGGAGACTCGGGGAGATGACTGCCTTATTCCACTGAACGCTGGAAACACTGATTAGAAAGAGACAGGGGTGGGCCTTCAGCCTACCTGATGTGGTATAAAGCCCACCGGGACCCACGCTCCAGTTGTCATTTAAATTCCGTCTCTTCATTTTAATATTTTAATCCCTGTCTCAATAATAATTGGCCAAGGCAAGCGAATGGCTCCATTTGCTGAGAACTGGTTTTGGAAGGAGAGAAGGAGGGGCAGGAGGGAAGTCAGGGAGCCTTGGGGAGGGCCCTCCAGGGATCCATTCAGAATGAGGACGCTGCCCTGTTATTTCTCACACTGAGCATTTTGCCCAAGGCCTGTCTTGGTTAATGGGCTGTGCCTGGATTGTTATAACAGGTACTTTTGTCTGTTGCTTTGAGTAAATATGCCCCAACATTTCCGGGCTTCCCGGGTGGATCAGCGGTAAAAAACACCCACCTGCAATGCAGGAGCAGCAGGTTCAATCCTTGGGTCAGGAAGACCCCTGGAGGAGGGCGTGGCAACCCACTCCAGGGTTCTTGCCTGAAAAATCCCGTGGACAGAGGAGCCTGTTGGGCTAGTCGGTGGACTCGCCCCATCACTCATTAATAAAAATCACTTGCTCTCTGAGTTTAATTGGAGTGTAGACTTTTCTGCCTAGGAATCTTAAAACATTTTTACATTTTAAGAGTCCCCCAGCCTTTTTTGTTGTTGTTCCACATGTTAATTTTGTTTTTCAATCTGGGGTTTTTTTTAATTTTATTTTTTTGCTTTATTTTTGGCTGCACTGGGTCTTGGTTGCTTTGCCTGGGCTTTCTGTTCAGTTCAGTTGCCCAGTTGTGTCTGACTCTGCGACTCCGCGGACTGCAGCACGCCAGGCTTTCCTGTCCACCATCAACTCCCGGAGCTTACTCAAACTCATGTGCATTAAGTCGGTGATGCCATCCAACCATCTCATCCTCTGTCATCCCCTTCTCCTGCCTTCAGTCTTTCCCAGCATCAGGGTCTTTTCCAGTGAGTCAGTTTTTCATATCAGATGGCCAAAGTACTGGAGCTTCAGCTTCAGCATCAGTTCTTCCAATGAACACCCAGGACTGATGTCCTTTAGGATGGACTGGTTGGATCTCGCAGTCCAAGGGACTCTCAAGAGTCTTCTCCAACACCGCAGTTCAAGAGCATCAATTCTTCGGCGCTCAGATTTCCTTATGGTCCAGCTCACTTCTGTAGTTTCAGCAGGTTGGGGTGGGGGGCTGCTCTTGGTTGTGGTGTGAGGGGCTTCTCACTGTGGTGGCTTCTCTTGTTGCAGAGCATCCCCTGTGGGCATGTAGGCTCAGTAGCTGTGGCTCTCCCGCTTAATTGCTTCAGGGCATGTGCGATCTTCCCGGACCAGGGATGGAACCTGTGTCCCCTGCATTAGCAGGTGGGTTCTTATCCACTCTGCCACCAGGAATGTCCCCGGGTGTTTCTTATAGATGGTGTCAGAGAAGCTTACCCAGTCATTTTTGAAACATGTGATCATTTATTTGGGGCTATACAGGTGCAAGTTTCAGCAGGTGGGATCTTTTTTCATTGCGGCCTGTGGGCTTCTCCGCTTGAGGCGCACAGCCTCCGTAGTTGCCACACAGCATGTTGGATCTTGGTTCCCCAACCAGGGATCAAACCCGAGTACCCTGCATTGCAAGTTGGAGTCTTAACCTCTGGACAACCCAGAAAGTCCCTTACCTGTTGTTGTTTTTTTTTTTCCTTCTGAAAAGCAATTAATAAATTGATCATATATCTTCCAATCAGTGAAAATGTATAATCAATCATAAATTCTATCAGTCATACACAGAATGGAGGGAGCCCAGTTGTCGATTTGTGTTGGAGTGCCTCCTGGAGTCCCTTCTCTCCCTCACCTGGCCTCACAGTTGTTTTAGCCTGTAGCTGAATGTGGCATGCCCAAACCACATCCTCTCTATAATGACCCTGACATCAGCTGTTTCTGAACACCCTGACCTATGACTCCCTTCACAGAATTAATGCAATCAAATGTATGCTGAGCTAAAGAGAAACATTTTATGTAAAGGCAGCATTACTGATTTTACCTTTTGCCATAGGGTCCAGTATTGCTCAGCTGAGCACTGTTAACGATCCTGTCTTTATGTAAAATTCTGACTTGGGGGGAGGTATAACATGACGTTCATAGATGTAATTTTCCCCCAAATCAAGGAGAGACTCTTCGTGGTCACGAAATATCTATGATTATCTTACATAATAGATATGATTATCTACATTTTCTAATGCACTAGCAGTTAGGGTAGGAGTATGTAATTAATTCTGGCCAAAGAAATATAAGTGGAATTAGTAGTGTTACTACTGGGTCAAGCAGTGAACAGTTAGTATGTCTCCCCCGTTTCCCTTTTACCTCCTGCCATGATCTTGGAGGCCACGTGTTCTGTGTAAGGTAGAGGAGGGCAACCCAACTTACATTGGACTTGAGTCCATTGGATTAAACCACTGAGATTTTGTAGGCTTCCCTGGTGGTTCACACAGTAAAGAATCTGCCTCTAATGCAGGAGACCCAGGTTCGACCCCTGGGTTGGGGAGATCCCCTAGAGAAGGGAATGGCTATCCACTCCAGTATTCTTGCCTGGAGAATTCCATGGACAGAAGAGGCCTTGTGGGCTACAGTTCATAGGGTCATTGAGATTTTGGTAATTATTGGTTATCACAGCATAGCCTTGCCTATTAAAAAAATTACTACATTGAAATATTGTTTATCTTCATGACTGATTTGGGGGCACCTCCTTAAATCTCACACCCAGGGCAAGAGCCTCATTTGCCTCCCCTACGTGTGGTCCTGTCCTTTTGATTGATGCAAGGGTGAGAAGCGGAGGTTAGCCAGGGCCATGGGCTGTCAGGGGACCAACTTCCATGTCCCAAGAGAAAGAGTTAGTCCTCCCTGGCTCTGCCACTGAGGAGTGGTGTGGCAGTGAGCAGGGCACTTTGTTTCTTCTGTAAGGAGTGGGATTGCCTATGGAGGATTACTAAGGCCTCTTTAATGGGGGTGTGTGTTTTGTCCCAGTTGTATTGTATATGTCTTGGTTAATTTTATTGCTCTGGGAATCCCTTCTTTAAGTATGTTTTTTCATTGGAGAATAATTGCTTTATAATATTGTGTTGGTTTCTGCCATGCATCCACATGAATCAGCCACAGGTACACACATGTCCCCTCTCTCCTGAGCCTCCCTCCCCCTTCCCACCCCATCCCACCCTTCTAGGTGGTCACAGAGCCCCGGGTTTGAGCTCCCTGCCTCCTACAGTAAATTCCCGCAGCCGTCTATTTCACGGATGGTAATGCATGTCTCAGTGCTACTCTTGCAATCCATTCCTCCCTCCTGCTGTGCCCACAAGTTCTGTTCTCTCTGTCTGCAGCAGTCCCTTTTGTAACTGAACTTTTTAGAAGAATTGCGTGATGAACTGAAAATTTAAAACAGACAAGCAAACAGAAGACCGCCGGTCCTTCCCCACAGATGGTTTAAGAGCTTCTCAGGGGAAGCTGATGTTTTGAACATGTGTCCATCTGGGACATCACTTGTCTGGGCTGCTCACAGTCAGAGTTTCAGATACATGGCACCTGTTAATACTAGCGGTTTCCCTGGTGGCTCAGACGGTAGGGCGTTTGCCTGTAATGCAGGAGTCCTGGGTTCGATCCTTGGGTCGGAAAGATCCCCTGGAGAAAGAAATGGCAACCCACTCCAGCACTCTTGCATGGAAGATTCCATGGATGGAGGAGCCTGGCCGGCTACAGTCCATGGGGTCTCAAAGAGTTGGACACGACTGAGCGACCTCACTGGGTTCTCTGGTTAGTATTAGGTGCCACTACTAGGGTGTTTTATGTATGGGAGAGGATGTTATTAATGCTATTTTAATACACGTGTTGGTATAATTGCTGTACCACCACCGACTCCCCAGACTAACATGCCCGGAACATTTGATGTACCCCCAGGGCTTGAGGTCATCACACAGGGCACCATGATGGCCACCTCTTCCCCAGCCAGGGCAGCATTTCATTCAGAGATCACTTAAATGCTGCCCCGAGGACACCGAGGATCTAGTTGAGAAATGAAATACGCAGAGTACAAGTCAGCACAAAACACGCTGGATAAAGAGTTTACAGGATGTTCAATTTCACTTAGCCTAGTTTTCTAGATTAACTATTCCCTACCCACCCTCTCACCCCCTGCCTTTTTTTTTTTTTCCAATGTGGTCTATTAATATCCCATGTAAATGAAAATGACTCTGGAAACAATGAGTCATCTTGGTAAAGCATGGACAGCTTAGAAAGTCTTAGCATCAGTGGTGTACTCATGGATTTCAAGTTTGCCCTGTAGGGACTTCCCTGGGGGTTCAGTGGCTAAGACTCCACGCTCCCAATGTTGGGGGGGAGGGGGGCGGGCTTCAATCGCTGGTCAGGGAACTAGATCCCTCATGCCCCAGTGAAGAGTTCACATGCTGCAGCTAAGACCCAAATACACCGAATATTCATGTATTTGGTGCAAATACATAAATTTAAAAAAAGAGAAAAAGACTGCCCTGTAAACTTGGAAAGTAATAGTGAAGGGGATATTGGTGATCAAGGGTGTGTAGACGGATGGACTTCTGTGTTTGATGATTTCTGTATTTAGTGGTGTTGGGAGGAAGAAAGGAACGGACTTTCTGATTACCTATTACATAGCAGACATTGTATTAGGTAGTAATATTAATTATCTTGCCTAATTTTATTAAAATCTCCTAAGAAAACTCTTCTCAGAATTTTACAGCTGACGGAAACTTAGCTTAGCTGTCCATTTAATTCTGTCCATTGGTCTTAATTTGCTGTGTCCCCTGAAAAGATATTTTAAAATGTGGCCCCTCCTTTTTAAAAGCTTTGCACAAGGCTAGGTACTACTGAGGAACCTCCTTCAGGGTCACCTTGGGCAAATGATTGAGCATCTTAACTAGACATCCGGCATCAGCTGCTATGCCTGTGACATAGAGCTGTGGGGAGTGGGGAGAATGGTGGTCTATGTAGCCCAGGACACCAGTGACTCAATTCTGGGCAAAAGCAACTCTAGGGAAAGTTGAAACCCTAAGGTTTGGAATCAGGACTGTGTAAATGCTCTGATCACTGATGGGATTCCAAGAAGGGGGCGGGTGTTATCTAGTCATGAAAACCAGACTTGAGAGTCACATTCCAGTTTTTATTTCCCTTGGAAACCTGGCCACTGATTGAATGGCCTCGTGACAGATTGCACTCCCTGGTGCAGACGGAGCCGTGACTCTCCTTCTGCAGGGAGAGGAGGAGGCAGGCGCTCAGGACCCGCGGACGGGGCAGTCTTGGGACGGCACCTCTCCTGACAGCCCTTTCCCAGGCCCCTTTTGATTTTCCGCGGGGAGACCCAGGCAAGCCACTCCGTTATCTGTGCTCCAGATTGCTCTTCACCCGTAACGCAATATTGTAAAGCAATGTTCTGACCATCAGGCTGTGCCGATCCTGGAATCCAAGTACGGTGGATTAAGGTGAAGCTAGACCGTGTGGCAATGTTCTCCCAAGGGCAGACTTGCTGTTCCTGTCTTTTCTCTGGAGAGTTGCCTGCTGTCTTGACCAGCTCTGTGCCTGCACACAGGCAGATAAACAAGCAGGGTCTGTGGGCCCATGCACTGCTGTGCAGGGGGAAGGGTTTGTTTGCTTAATAAACGGATAGGTAACCCCAGCGATTATGCTCCCTACCTTGACTGTAGGTAATCGACATGTAAACAGCGTTTGTTGGGAATGAGATCTTGGGTCCTGCCAATGCTGCTTTACAGCTTCCTGTGTGACTTTTGTCCCAGTGATCTGGCATTACGTCCCATCAGGGTAGTGGGTTTGGGTTCCCTGGGCCAAAGAAGTTGACTAAAGATCTGTGTGCATTGGTTCTCAACTTAGTACTGAGCTCTGAACATGCCATAAGCATACAGATTAATCCTGAGAGATGTTTGTTGTGGTCGTTCAATCGCTAAGTCCTCTTTATGGTCCCATGGACTGCAGCACACCAGGCTCCCCATCCTTCACTGTTATTGAGTTGGTGATGCTGTCTAACCATCTCATCCTCTGTTGCCCCCTTCTTCTCTTGCCCTCAATCTTTCCCAGCATCAGGATATTTTCTGAGTATTGGAGCTTCATCTTCAGCATCAGTCCTTCCAATGGGTATTCAGGATTGATTTCCTTTAGGATGGACTAGTTGGATCTGCTTGCTGTCCAAGGGACTCTCTGGAGGCTTCTCCTCCAGCACCACAGGTCAAAAGCATCAGTTTACCACTAATGTCTGACTGCGGGTCATGAATGACCTCCTGACCTCTAATTCACCCATCTATTTCGGACATGATTAAATAATGCAAATCAATTGTAATAATTTCCCAAGCAGATGAGATTATTTGAGGAGTTAGACTGGCTCCAAAGCTCAAATATTGCAGGTTCAAATCTGAACGTGAACTTGTACAGGGGGACGCTTCCCAGCACCACTGGTACCATATCTTCATGTGACTTGCAGCTGGTGCCCAGACCTGGCCTCCAGAATGCCAGTTACAGGGACTTCCCTTGTGGTCCTGTGGTTAAGAATCCGAGCTCCCGTTGCCGGGGGCACAGGTTCCATCCCCGAATGGCGAACTAAGGATCCTGCATGCCGCATGGCACGGCCAAAGAAAAGGTGCTGGAAGGTACACTTAAAAAAAGAAAGAGAGTGCCAGTTACCGCTTTTCAACAAGATTCTAGAACGAGTGTATTTGCAGTTTTTTAGGCTTGGTCACATTTGGGGAACAGAGCACCAGATTGGAGCCTGGATTTCCAGGTGAGTTCAGACCTGCTGACCTCTGAACCCCACTGCAGATCCACGGTTATCATCCAGTTCTTAGATGGTTTCCTCCTATGAGGGCCCAGCCACACCCAGAGGCAAACCCATGCTCCACCTTGCCAGCCTCTACCCCTGTCCCTGCCCCTTAGCACTTTATTCCATAATTAATAAGTGCCTCTTTGGTGTCCAGACAGAGCCCACAGGAGGCTTGGTCCAAGGGCTCTGGAGGGACTGACAGGGAGACTCCCAAGGACACAGGAGTTTTCACAGCCCTCCTTGTGCCTGTGGGTCGGCAGCGGCATTTTGTAAGAAAGTTCCTAAATATAACTCCCGAGAGTTGCATGAGGTCTTGGGAGAGGATGGGAGAGAGCGATTTTCCAAGTAAAACTCCATGCCGAGTGAGGGCTTGCGTCAGCTCCTGTTAGATCATTGCAACACACACTCCCAGCAGCATCTTGGTGCCAAAGGACTGGCTTGTTTTTCCTCTCCCCACTCACTATGGCCCTTTACCCTGTAGGTCAAAAAATAAAGCATAATTATAGTGCTCATTGTTCTTTGACCAGCCTGAGAGAGCATTTTTCCTGCGGTTGTAGCTCATTCGCCCATGGCCCAGGGCTTCTCAGCATCAGATGGAGGTGGGTGCACCAGCTTCTCTGGGCACCCAGGGTCCTGGCACGTAGTGCAGGTTTGGGGGCGGGCAGGGCTCACTGCCAAGGTGCTGGGGCTTGTACCCTGAGGCCAGCACATTGTGTGTGACCCTTGCGGTCGGAGGCCGATAGAGCGGCTCTTTCCAGCCGAGCTTCAGGGAGTGCCTACATCTCCATAGCACAGAACCGTGGTTCCAAAATCTCCGGTTTATCTTTCCAAGTTTAAGAACCGACGCATCTAGAGCTCTGTATCTTTTAACCGCTCCTTCCTCTGATGCTGCAGCCTGCCTGGAGACTTGCTCTTTTCCAGGGGGTGTGTTTTGCGGGGGGGTCACTGCCTCTGCTTTTAGAGGTTCCCTCTCCCGCCTCTGTGCTTCCAGGAAGGGCACGCCCTGGATCTTCGGCCAACCGGTGTCTGGCCAGGCTCAGCCAGTAGGAGGCAGTGAGGAGTCTGGAGGGTAGAAGGAGGGACCCCAGGGATTTCGTCTCCCCCCAACCCCTGTTTTGCCTCGGGTGGCGTCTTGCATAGTGTGTCTGTCCTCCGTGGTTCCCACTCCACCAGGTCCAGCTGCCACCGGGCAGACTCAACTATGACTCTGACCTTGAACCCCTGAGCAGAAATCTGGCAGCCGTGGGGGTGAATGAAGTGGGCAGCTGGGGTGGAAGATGCTAGGAGGGCTCCGGAGGGCAGTGGGGCCAGCGTCGGAAAGAGGACAGGAGGGCTGGTGCTCGGAGACTTGTATCCGAGACGAGACGGTGCCAACCAGAAGGACCAGACTCAGCCTGAGTTTTGATGGACCGGCCCGGCGGCATGGTGAGGAAGTGTCACTGACCTTCAGACCAGAGATATTCATGGCTCAGGCCAGGATGGGAGCGGCAGGGTGGTGAGTCTCTGCTTCTGAATAGATTTTTGCATGCAGAATCCCCAGGATTTGCAGACAGGTTGGATATGAGGTCTAGCAGAGAAAGCATGCCCTGTGGCTCTGAAGTTTTTGGCCTGAGCGAGTGGAACGATCCCCTTTCCCAGGAGGAGGGGCTGGGAAGTGGAGAGTTTGCTTTTAGCTGCAGTGTATCTGAGATGCCTGTAGGAAACCCAGGGAAAAAAATGGAGGGAAAACACCAGTGCAACATCTGGCTGGAGACGCACGTTGAAAAGTCATCGACCAAAGGCTGGCGTTTCAAGCCATGAAGCAGAAAGACACTTAGGCAAGAGTGTAGACAGCAGAGAAAAGGGGTGAGGATTTCACGAGTGGCCCTCCCCAGGGAGAGGTTTGGGGAGATACGGAGGAACCAGCAGAGGGCCCACGAGGGAGCAGTCAAGAATTAGGAAGACGACCAGGAAAGGTGGGTCCAGAGACCACCAGACAGAGCGTCTGGGGAGGGGAGGGGCAGTCAGTGCTCGGTGAGTGACAAGGGGGTGCAAGATGACCGTGGGTACACACCACTGTGCGCAAAATAGGTCACCAACAAGGGACTCCTGTCTAGCTCAGGGAGCTCTGCTCAACAGTCTGTAACAACCTAATGGGAAAAGAATCTGAAAAAGAACAGACGCATGTCTGTGTGTGTGCTAAGTCACTGCGGGGGTGTCCGACTCTTTGCGACCCTGCGGACTGGACCCTGACAGGCTCCTCTGTCTGTGGAATTTTCCAGGCAAGAATCTTGGAGAGGGTTGCCATTTCCTCCTCCAGGGGAATCTTCCTGACTCAGGGATCAAACCAGCATCTCTTAATGTCTCCTGCATTGACAGGCAGGTTCTTTACCCCTCGCTCCACGGGAGAGCCCAGAAACATCTCTGTGTCTCACTGAATCACTTTCTGTACCCCTGAAACTAACAACATTGTAAGTCAACCATACTTAAGTTTTTTTTTAAGTTAAGGGGAAAAAAAAAGATGACCGTAGCCTTTGGAGGCCACTGGCAGCCTGGACAAGAGCTCAGGCTGGCTGGGGCCACAGCCCCGTGGAGTGGGTTTGAGAGGGACCAGTTAGTGGACACGGCACAGAGTGGAAGGCTGTTCCTGGAGCTTCCCTCCGTGGGGAGCAGAGAGACAGGCGGTGGGGAGAGAGGAATGGGGTCAGGAGAGGGCCTGTCTTGTCTTAAGGAGGGGGATGTCACCGCGTGCTCGTCTGCCAGTGTCTCGACTCTGTCACTGTTGGGAGTGGGGAGGGGCGGGAATAAGGTTGCAGAAAAGAGGAGGAGAAACATCGGGAGGGCAGGCAGGAGGGGTGCTGAGTGCTGATAAGAAGACAGCCCACCATGAGACAGGAGGGCGGGGGGAGGTCTTCCTGAGCGCCTCTAGTTTCCTCGGGACTAGGAAGCGATGCCCCTGCGGGATAGAGGGAGAGCTGGGGTTGGGGGGGCGTGGGGGATGTCGAGGGAGGAAAGGTGGGGAGTGGCAGGGTGGCTCTTGCAGACGTTCCCCCCACGAGTGGGAGGGAGAGATATGTGCTGCTTCTAACTCAGGAACACGTCCGGAGCATCGTGCATGCCTGCTTACAGCCCTGCGCCATCCTTGGGAATGGCCACATGGCATCAGTACAAAACGTATTTGTCGCAATTATGGTTTATCATAGTATGTGCGTTTAAACCATCCCCTCCTGGTGAAAACGTAGGCTGCTTCCGGGGCTGGAATGCTCGCACACCCGTCTTTTCGCACGTTTGGCAGCTGGCGTGAGGGCTCGAGCTCAGATGGGGGTTGCTGGGGCCGAGCATGCGTGCGCACCTGGTTCATTTCCACAGATAGGAAGTTGGTCCTTCTCAGAGGCCCACCGCTCTTCACTTCCACCCGCAGCATGCACACGGCCCATCTCCCCACGCCCTCTCCAGTACAGTGTAGTTTCTCGCTCTGATATTTCCCAATCTGTTAGGGAACAGTAGTGTCTGTATTTTTTTCTGTGTCTTGTTATGAATGAGGGTGAACACCTTTTTGTGCAGTTGTATTTCCTTTACGGTTCCCTTTCTGTGATTATCTGTCTCTAATCTTTGCCCCTTCGCCTGTCTTATCTATTTATAGGAGCTTTTTATATATATGGGAAAAATTAGCCCCTTGTCAGTACTGTGGGTTGCAAACATTTCTTCCCAGTCTGTTTGTGTTTTGGCTTTGTTTATCTTGCCCCTTTTTCATTCAGGATTGTGCCCTTTTTGTGTAGTTTGTTCTGTTGATTAGTTCCGTATGGCTCCTGGCATTTTCAATCCTGTCTCTACCACTCCCTGGCGGAGTGCGTGCTCAGATGCTCAGTCGTGTCCAATTCTTTGCCACCCTGTGGAAAGAGTGATGCCTTAGATTGAACCATCATAGCTGCAGATTCAGTCTTTTCCTAAATAGAAATGTAAAGCCTCAAAAAAAAAAAAAAACAACAACAAAGTTAGCTCCCTTTTTTTCCCCGCATCAGTCCCCAAAGCAGGCGCATGGCAGTGGCACCGTCAATGCTGTTTGCGTCCCTGAATTCCTCTGGAAAATTGCAAGAAGTTCATTTCCTGGATACACGTCCAGTTGCCATCTGAGGTCTATCTGGCCCACACTCAGAGGTGATGTCCACCCTGGAGGAGAGTCCGTTTCCCAGAAGCACTGCTCCAGAGTTGCCGTGGGTCCCGGAGCCTGACACCTCGGAGATGGAGCCACCTTCCTCTTTCTCACAGAATGGCCCTCCTGCACTTGCTTCAGAATGGCTCAGGAGTTTCCTGTTCTCCTTCCAGAGACAAAACGCCTGCGCACGTGGTCTTTCCTGCCAAGAGAAGGGCAGGTGCCATGCCTGCCTGTCACCAGAAGGTGTGTGGCTTTGGGGGATGTCTGTGGAGAATAGCCCCATCCCTCGGGGTCACCAGGCAGGAGAGTGTGCTGTCTCCCAGGGAGCAGACTTCCTGGCTGTGTGGCTGGAAAGCCCTCAAGTTCATGCTCCCAGCCGGGGGGAAGGTGCGGGACGGGATGCCCACCCGCATCCCCTTTGCATTTTACGTACAAAACGTCTGCAGCAAACACTGGCTGAAGAGAGGTTATGTCATAGGAGGTGCGAACGTGGGCTTAGCATTACTGATTTTCTAAGTCTTTTCCTGGAGTGACTTTTAGATTGAATGACAGGGGAATGAGTTAGAGGCCTGGAAATAGGATACTGTCTAAGGACCAGGTGGAAAGCAGAATTTTTATTAAGGCGAAAAAGGGATTGCACTGGATTTTGGAAGGCGTCGTGGGCTTTGGACTGGCAGCCTGGAAGAAGAGGGGGACAGAGAGTTATCTGGGTTCAGGTTCCAAGAAGGAGGGTGGGGGAGCCTGAGAGAACTGTTTCTACTCGGAACTGCTCCAACCAGAGCTGTGTCTACAAGGACTCATATCTATGAGGGCCAGGGGCTGCGTGTAGATGACCTACTTGGGGATCTGATCATTTGAATCATAAAAAAGACATCCTGTTTGGTCTTAAAGCCAGGAACAGTTGTCTTTCTCCTGAACCCTTGGTTTATTTGTTCCTTGTGGACATGGGGACTGACAGTCGTCTTCACGGCTAGCCAGAGCACAGAGCGTGGAAACTGTAACCCACCTGCACACATGGTGTCCATTAATTGCTTTATCCTCCTTTGGGGAGACTTGCCTCCAGCACTGGTAGAGGCTGCCCTTCTGACTCTGGGTTCTGGTCTCTGCCTACCAGCTCAGCCAATCATAAGCCCTTCTCTTGGGGGCGTGATCCTGGGCAGCCAATCAGAGCCCTTCCCTGGGATTCTAACTGTGGCTGACCCCACTGAAGGGCAGTAGCCTGAGAGGCTGGACATAGTACTCTCTCATCCCCACAGGAGGGGGAGAACACTAATGCCTTGCTCCCCATCATCCCCCAAACAAGCTCCTCCTCCCTCTCCCTGTGTCTTTTCTTAAGATGGACCTGGATTTTTGTCTCTTGCAAGGTGAGAGTCGTCCTCCCTAAGAAACTTCTCTCTTTTAGTTAATCTTGTATTTTTATAATTTATATTTATAAGATTATTATTATTATTTACAATAATACTTAGATTATTCTTTCTAGAACAAGGCAAGGAGGGGGAAAATGGAGGCAGGAAGGGTGAAGAGAAGTAAAGGAAGGCTCTATGAGCAGCGTTTATAACTCTTACCAGTACCCGTTATCTAGCAGTTACAGCCTGACCTCTCTGCCCCTTGGCCACCCCTGACATGGGCCTCTCTGTGGTCAGGGAGCCCTGGTGGCCCTCATGACCGGGAATCTCCCCGGAGGGCCTGCAAGCCCCAGCACGGGTATCCCCAAGCCTGTTCTGAGTATCAGTGGGAATGAAGTTCTCTGGTGTAGCACCCAGTAGTGCCCAGGGGCTGCCTGGGCCACTGTCAGAGGCTCAGCTCAGGCAGAAGCCCTGGGTGTTCTTGTTAGTCTGGAGATTCACATGAGTGTTTCTGATGGGTGTTTATGGAATTGGAGTCCATAAATCTTTTATAAGAAGAGAATTTTCCCCTTTGTAATTGGAGACAGCCCTATTAAAGTATACGAATGACTGGGATTATCGATGTCCATTAGTAATTTTTCAAGTTACCTGAGCAGGAAGAAAAAGTAGTGATTAAGAAGCAAAAGCTCAGCATCATCAGGTATATGCTGGGCATTTGCTTTGACGGGCATAATTCAGTTCTCTTTGTTTTTGGTTAAACTCCCGTGGCACTGTAACCAGATGCCTCCAGGCCAGGGAACAGACTGAGTAAGGAGAAAACAAGGTTGTTGGGCTCATATACAGAGTCAGATTGCTAGTTCAGAAAACCACTCAGATCTGATGCGAAAGAATCCGCTTTCCTCTGGTTTACTCTTACCACATCCTTGCTTTCTTTGGGTCCTAGTATCTCTTTCTATTTTTAAATTCAGATTCACAAAATGGCAGGTCCTAGGGTCACATGAGATGGCAAAGCACCCCGCCTTGCATTCTACCACTACTCTGCTTTCCTCGAGAGTGAGGTAACAGACAAAAATAATGGTTTTTATAATACTCCATTGGGAAGATCTGTATTTGTTCTAATGATTTTCCCACAGCTCAAAATATTTTGAAACTATTTTTTAAAAATAATTTTGGGCCAATTGGTTAGGTGCAAAGAACAAAAAGTCTCCATGTCGATACACTTATGATAGCGTATTATCATATGTGAAAGTACCGAGCAAAATCCTTAGTGTGGAAGGGGGGGGGACTTCCCTGGCCATTCGGTGGTTAAGACTCTGTGCTTCCACTGCAGGGGGCGAGGGTTCGGTTCCTGGTCGGGGAACTAAGATCCTCATGTCACGTGGCATAGCCAAATAAATAAATCCGGTGGAAATTTCTGTTGCAGGTCAAAGTGCAGTTTCTTTGTCACAGCCTGTCCATATCTCACCAGCCCATGACTTTTGCTCTCTGTGACCCTCTTCAATGAAAACTGGGGTCTGTTTCCAGTGGAAGTACCAGCATCCCAGGGATTACTCAGTGTATCTCCCTCTCTTATTGTACAATTTCAGAGGCTGCTGTTTCCCACTGTGTCTGCGTTGGTGGGGATTCTTGGGGATGTAGATGCCAACACGGGATTAGATGTGCAGAAGATGTTTGGGGGAAAATATGGTGATGGATAGAGGGACTGAGGAGGGGAGAGCCTCAGACCAAGTGTGTCTGACACCTCTGCTCACAGCTGGGGAAGGCAGGCTTGGGCAGGGAAAGCCTCAGACCACACAGTTCTGGGAAACTCTTACAGACCAGTAAGGAGTTCTCCAAGCAGAAGTCAGCCATCAGAGGAAAACCTGAGAGGCAGGAAGGGGCAGTTCTAGGCCCTCCCAGCCCCCGCATCTTCTGTGACTGTGTGGGGACATCCAGGGAAAGTGGGACCTCAGGGCAAATACAGCGCGGACCCCAAAGGGGGTGCTATCCAGAATGTCCGTCAAGAGTGTGTCTACAACAGGTCCTTGGGAAGGAGAGTTGGATGTCACCTCCAGGGCCACTGCACCCCACTTTGTACCACACCAGCCCACCTTTCTGTGCCTGTTTCAGGGGCACTCCCCCATGGTTCCTGGGCCTCTTGTCTGGAGGGGACTAAGCAAAGGAGGGTGGGGTGGCTGGAAGCCCCCTACACTGCAGCTGGTCTTGGGCCACCGTGGGCTCTTCTCATGGGCTCTGTGACCATAAGCACCTGTGTGGGTTGGATCGTGTCCCCAGAGAGACATGTGGCAGCCCAGCCACTCAGCTCACACCCTCTCTTACATGTCATATCACATCCCTCAGCATTTAGGATGAACAGCCTTGTTGGACTTACCTGTGTATCTCACCTTACTCCGTGCAAAGATTGTAGGCAACTACTGCTTACTCTTCTTTGCCGAAAGGTTTACTTGTTTTATTTTTTCAAGACTGACTGAATTGTTTTTGGAGTCAACCTCCAACCTCCGAGCCCAGCACACAGCCAGCCTCAACACAAGGTCTTCAGGGCCTGCCCAGAGGAGCGGCCACACCTCCTGGGTGTGGGCCTCGTACAGACCAAACTGTCTGCACCCCAACTGTGTCCATCTCCCCACTCTTGATGGACAGCAGCTCTGCCACATTCTGTCAAGAATTCTAAGTGTCTCTCTGAAGTCCTTAACCATCTATGATCTGATCAGCCAGACTCCAGCAAAAGCTACAAGAAGACAGTCAGTTGGGGGTTCAAGCAGAATTTAAACTCACCCAAGTCTCAAACTAGAAAACGCTTTCTTCTTGCAAGAAAAGGTATGACAAACCTAAACAGTGTTTTGAAAAGCAAAGATGTCGTTTTGCCAACAAAGCCCCGTGTAATCAAAGCTATGGTTTTTCCAGTAGTCTTGTGTGGATGTGAGAGTTGGACCATAAAGAACTCTGAGCACTGAAGAATTGATGCTTTCAAATTGTGGTGCTGGAGAAGTCTCCTGAGAGTCCCTTGGACTGCAGGGAGATCACACCAATCAATCTTAAAGGAAATCAGTCCTGAATATTCTTTGGAAGGACTGATGCTGAAGCTGAAGCTCCAATACTTTGGCCAGCTGATGGAAAGAGCCGACTCACTGAAAAAGACAGTGATGCTGGGAAAGATTGAAGGCAGAAGGAGAAGAGGGCAACAGAGGATGAGATGGTTGGATGGCATCACTGATTCAGTGGACATGAACTTGGGTAAACTCCAGGAGATAGTAAGGGACAGGGAGGCCTGGAGTGCTGCAGTCCATGGGATTGCAAAGAGTTGGACATTACTTAGCAATTGAACAGCAATAAGTCTCAAACTTCCCAAGTCCTTTTGTAATTCTCAGTAGGTGGAAAAAAAATTAGATTCCAGACCTTGCCACATGCAATTTAATGCACAAAAAAGGGGACAGGGGACCTGTTTCAAATGCTAATGAAAGCAGTTTGCATGGAGCGTGGCAGCGGCTGCATTTATGCCCATAAGCTTCCATTTTACTGCAGAAGAGACTTGGCTCATCTCCAGTCACGGCCACAGAACTATCGGTTCTCATGACACACTGTGAAATCCAGCGGGTTGCGGAGAGAGCTGGGGGTGCAGGGCCTCCTGGAGACCAGCTCTGCCTCGTGACACCCAGTGGCTGCGTGGTGCCGCCCCAAGGACTCATCCCGACCGATGATGTGTGAGCTGTGTGAGAATAATGCTTGTCACAGGATCCTGGGGTGTCAGAACTGGGGGACCCAGTGGCCCTCTGCTCTCATCACCCCTTTCCAATGAGGAAGACGCTGGCCACCCCCAGGGCCCCCACCCTCGCCTCCCCTGTCAGCTGACTCACTGCCTCGACCCTCCTTGTGGCAGTCTGCGTCCTGGGCTTGAACCCCTCCCCACCAGCAGAGTGGGCCTGGCCTGCTCAGCTTCCTCACCTGGGCAGTGGCGTCCGCCCCACCTGGCCCGTTATCCTGAGACCTGAAGGAGGGTGTGTCTGTCACAGCCCTTTGTAAAGCGGGAAGCCCTCTCCTAATATGTTATGTCCCATGTATCAGAGAAGGCCCTGGAAGGAAGGACCCATGTTCCTGCTGGAATGGACAAGTCAGAGGCCCACGGGCAGCAGCAAAGCCCCATGAGCAGACGGTGTGGGAGCAAGCAGGGGGTTCAGCCTGGGGCGCCTGGGTCCTCGGTGGAGATAGTGTCACTGTTAAGAAATGGAGACTCGGGAGATTGACTAAGAGGGTCACGGACACACAGCACCAAGTGACAGCGCCAGGACTTCAAACCAGGACCGCTGGCCCCAGAGCAGACGCCAGAGCTGTGGCACTGCAGGAGGGCCTCCAGGCTGAGTGGCCCCTCTCAACCGCTGGCCACAAGCTTAAAAGACCCTCACAGGCGCTGCCTGGGGCCACAGGACCCTTCCAGAGAGCCTTCTCTCTCCCACCCCACTGGATGACGTTTCACGCTCTCTTCACCCTCCTCAAGCTGCCAGCATGCCCCCCTCCCTGCCTCCCCCCATAACCTCTCACCTGTTTCTCAAGCAAAGGGCCCATCAGAAGGGAACTCCCACCGTGGCCCCCGCCAGCAGTGACGCTCACAGAGGCACACCATGGCCACTCCCCTCCAGCCCCGTGAAAGACACTCCCTGCTCTCTCCAGACGCCCCCTGCTCCACTCAAATAATGATCCCCTCTCTTTCACACTCCATCAGTGTTTCTTTCTCTCGTGCAGTGGTTCTGAACCTTGGCTACAGGTTGGAATCACCAAACTTTAAAAACACACACACACACACAAGGGGCCCCAAGATTCTGACTTCAGTGGCCTGGGGTCCTCCAGGAATCGGGAGACCTGAGCTCCCAGGAGTCTGCAACCCCGCCCGCCGGCTTTCCCTGCGGGAAAACTCATGTCCTTCGAGTCATCCAACCATCTCATCCTCTGTCGTCCCCTTCTCCCGCCTTAAATCTTCCCCAGCATCAGGGTCTTTTCCATTGAGTCAGTTCTTCACATCAGGTGAAGTATTGGAGCTTCAGCTTCAGCATCAGTCTTTCCAGTGAACATTCAGGGCTGATTTCCTTTTGGATGGACTGGTTGGATCTCCTTGCAGACCCTCTTGCAGTTGTCCTTGGAGCTGAAAACACTGCGCTGAAGCACTGGGCTGCTGCGTTGCTGGACCACCTGGGACCCCAGCCCGATCATACTCAGCTCCGCCAGCACTGACTGTCCATCTCTTCCCTTCCCTGCTGACATCACGCCGGGCTGGCCTTCTACGTCACCGGCCATTTATCCTCAGTCTCCGCTGCCAGTTCCTCCTGATCTTCTTGTGCTGGTGGCACAGGGCTCCGTCCTGGGACCTCCTCTCACTTCCCCCGTGTGCTCATCCTGCCCTTTAGAATTTGTCTGTTCCCCAGTGAGTCACAAGTGGACGCCTCTGGTCTACACCTCTTTCCAAACTCCAGATGCACAGATCCAAATACCGACTTGCATCTGCTCTGCGTGTCCACAGATGCAGGTTTCAAACTGAACAGCCCCCTGAGCTGAAGCTCTTCCCTTCCTTTCCCTCCCAGAGCTGCTCTTTCTCACCATCCTCCATTCTGACCACAGCCCTGCCAGCCTTCCTACTACTCAAGCCAGAAACGGAGCTGTCTTTGCCTAATTTTCCCATACACATGTCCAATCCCATCATCAAATCCAGGTGGCGCTAACGCCAGAGCACAGCCTGAACCACCACATCACACCACCCCCTCAGTGCCAGTCTGCTCCAGCGTGGACCATCTGTCACCCGGTAATGGCTTTCTGCTTCCACCCCCGGTCCCCGTGGTCGAGTCTCAAAACAACAGAGTGATCCTCTGCCAAAACCCCCAAGCTCCAATCTCACTCAGCAAAAGCCCATGGACCCCCAGTGACCTGCCTCTGTTCCTCCTGGCCTTGTCTCCCAGCCCTTGTCCATGCCTTGCCCTGGTGCAGCCAGCCATGTGCCCAGCTGTGCTCTAGCAGGCCACATGTCCTCCTACCGCAGGGCCTTTGCACTGACTGCTCTCTGCCTGCAGGGTCCCAAAGATCTACTTTCCCCGTTCCTGCGGGGACCTCCACCCCAAGGGACTCAGTGAGTGCCTCCCAGACCACTGCTTTTACATGGAAATCACCTTTCTGGACACTCCCCATCTACCTTCTTAGCTTATTTTTCTCCTTGGCACATGTTGCCTAATTCACTGCGTAACTTATATATATTGTGTTTATTGTATACAAACAGATGTCCACCTGTCTTGTTCCGTGTCCAGGACCTAGTACAGTGCCTGACTTCAGTTCAGTTCAATCCCTCAGTCATCTCTGACTCTTTGCAACCCTATGGACTGCAGCACACCAGGCCTCCCTGTCCATCACCAACTCCTGGAGTTTACTCAAACTCACATCTGTTGAGTTGGTGATGCCATCCAACCATCTCATCCTCTGTTGTCCCCTTCTCCTGCCCTCAATCTCTCCCAGCATCAGGGTCTTTTCAAATGAGTCAGCTCTTCACATCAGGTGGCCAAAATATTGGAGTTTCAGCTTCAACATCAGTCCTTCCGATGAACATCCAGGACTCATTTCCTTTAAGATGGACTGGTTGGATCTCTTTGCAGTCCAAGGGACTATTAAGAGTCTTCTCCAACACCACAGTTCAAAAGCATCAATTCTTTGGTGCTCACCTTTCTTTATAGTCCAACTCTCACATCCATGCATGACTACTGCAAACACCATAGCCTTGACTAGACAGACCTTTGTTGGCAAAGTAATGTTTCTGCTTTTTAATATGCTGTCTAGGTTGGTCATAACTTTCCTGCCAAGTAGCAAGCGTCTTTTAATTTCATGGCTGCAGTCACCACCTGCAGTGATTTTGGAGCCCCCAAAACAAGTCAGCCACTGTTTCCCCATCTATTTCCCATGAAGTGATGGGACCGGATTCCATGATCTTTGTTTTCTGAATGCTGAGCTTTAAGCCAACTTTTTCACTCTCCTCTTTCACTTTCATCAAGAGGCTCTTTAGTTCCTCTTCACTTTCTGCCATAAGGGTGGTATCATCTGCATATCTGAGGTGATTGATATTTCTCCCAGCAATCTTGATTCCAGCTTGTTTCATCCAGCCCAGCATTTCTCATGATGTACTCTGCATAGAAGTTAAATAAGCAGGGTGACAATATACAGCCTTGACGGACTCCTTTTCCTATACCAGTCTGTTGTTCCGTGTCCAGTTCTAACTGTTGCTTCCTGACCTGCATACAGATTTCTCAAAAGGCAGGTCAGGTGGTCTGGTATTCCCATCTCTTTCAGAATTTTCCACA
>SJYF01000810.1:4117486-4137952 GCA_006410515.1 Procapra przewalskii | reverse complement strand
TGTGATCCACACAGTCAAAGGCTTTGGCATAGTCAGTAAAGCAGAAATAGATGTTTTTCTGGAACTCTCTTGCTTTTTCCATGATCCAGCAGATGTTGGCAATTTGATCTCTGATTCCTCTGCCTTTTCTAAATCCAGCTTGAACATCTGAATGTTCACAGTTCATGTATTGTTGAAGCCTGGCTTGGAGAATTTTGAGCATTACTTTACTAGCATGTGAGATGAGTGCAATTGTGCAGTAGTTTGAGCATTCTTTGGCATTGCCTTTCTTTGGGATTGGAATGAAAACTGACCTTTTCCAGTCCTGTGACCACTGCTGACTTTTCCAAATTTGCTGGCATATTGAGTGCAGCACTTTCAGTGCATCATCTTTCAGGATTTGAAACAGCTCCACTGGAATTCCATCCCCTCCATTAGCTTTGTTCATAGTGATGCTTTCTAAGGCCCACTTGACTTCACATTCCAGGATGTCTGGCTCTAGGTGAGTGATCACATCATTGTGATTATCTGGGTCTTGAAAATCTTTTTTGTACAGTTCTTCTGTGTATTCTTGCTACCTCTTCTTAATATCTTCTGCTTCTGTTAGGTCCATACTGTTTCTGTCCTTTATTGCGCCCATCTTTGCATGAAATGTTCCCTTGGTATCTCTAATTTTCTTGAAGAGATCCCTAGTCTTTCCCATTCTATTGTTTTCCTCTATTTCTTTACACTGATCCCTGAGGAAGGCTTTCTTATCTCTCCTTGCTGTTCTTTGGAACTCTGCATTCAGATGCTTATATCTTTCCTTTTCTCCTATTTTTCACTTCTTTTCTTTTCACAGCTATTTGTAAGGCCTCCGCAGACAGCCATTTTGCTTTTTTGGATTTCTTTTTCTTGGGGATGGTCTTGATCCCTTCCTCCTGTACAATGTCAGGAACCTCGGTCCATAGTTCATCAGGTACTCTGTCTAACAGATCTAGTCCCTTAAATCTATTTCTCACTTCTACTGTATAATCATAAGGGATTTGATTTAGGTCTTATCTGAATGGTCTAGCGGTTTTCCCTACTTTCTTCAATTTAAGTCTGAATTTGGCAATAAGGACTCCATGATCTGAGCCACAGTCAGCCCCTGGTCTTGTTTTTGCTGACTGTATAGAGCCTCTCCATCTTTGGCTGCAAAGAATATAATCAATCTGATTTCGGTGTTGACCATCTGGTGACGTCCATGTGTAGAGTCTTCTCCTGTGTTGGAAGAGGGTGTTCGCTATGACCTGTGCATTCTCTTGGCAAAGCTCTATTAGCCTTTGCCCTGCTTCATTCTGTACTCCAAGACCAAATTTGCCTGTTACTCCACCTGTTTCTTGACTTCCTTTTTTTGCATTCCGGTGGCCTATAATGGAAAGGACACTGTCACTTAGATGGTCAATAAGTGTTTGTTGAATGAATAAATGTGATACAGACCGAAAGCTATGGGGGCTCAGGAAGGGAAGAAGATTACCAGGGTTAGGTTCCACAAGGATTATTTCTAAATTTTGGTCATAGGAGTGCTTTATGAAGACTGGAGCTGAGCCTTGAAAGAAGGGTAAAATTTAATGGAAATAATAATATAGTTGGGATAAACTGTAAGACTTGCAAAACCTTAGCAACTATTTCTACAGAGCTTGACTCCTAGATAGATTGAGGACAAAGCCAGGAGCAGTCAAGCCCGAAGGAGCGTCAGGAAGATGGGATGTGAAGCAGGAACGTCCATGAGTGGGATTTGAAATCGAGCCCAAGGGTCGGGGTGGGGGGCCCTGGGATGTCCTGGCGCTGCCGCAAGTTGTCAGGCCCCTGTCATAGGCCGCCTTTGGAGGCCAACTCTCCCCATTTCTTCCCCTTGGCCCCAGCCAAGAAGATGGAGAGAGACACACACTGAGGATTCTGACTCCGGTCAGCCTAAAGGGGTTTCTCATGGATGGACTTATCCTGGAGGAACTGAAACAGGGGAAGAAACAGCGGTTGTGCAGGCCTACGGTCAGATGGAAAGTCAGTGTTGGGGCGCTTATTCCCATTTCCAGTGTGTGCGTGCTCAGCCGCTGAGTCGCGTCCGGCTCTTTGCGACCCCATGGACTGCAGCCCGCCAGGCTCCTGTGTCCATGGGATTCTCCAGGCAAGCCGACTGGAGCAGGTTGCCGTCTCCTCCTCCAGGAGCCCTTCCCTACCCAGAGATCAAAACTGTCTCCTGTGTCTCCTGCGCTGGCAGATGGAATCTTTACCTCTTTAACACTGCGCCCCCCCCCCGCCCCGGGAAGCCCCCGTCTCCAGCAGTGCCGTGATAATTATGCATCGCCATGAAACTGCTCTCCCGTTGCAGGCGAAGCTTGGTTTAAGTCAATCAGACAAGCCGTTTTCAACCTCAGCCTGAAACGCCGACTCACAAGTGTCGGTGTCTGCCTCCCAAGCAGAAGCCCCAGCGCCCCCTTCAGGAGCGGGAGGGCAAGGGGTGTGTGACCCCACACCTGCTCAGAAATTGAACTGCAACTTGGGTTCCTCTCTCCATCCCTGGCGTCCACCTGCTGCCTACTCTCCCTACTCCTGCAAGTCCACGCCACTTGGCTTTGCCTGATTCACTTACTCATAATTCTCAAAATGCACCGGAGAGAACGGTGTGTAGGCAAAGAAGCAGGAAGGATACAGCCTGTTCAGGAAACAGCAGCAAGTTCAGTTAGGATTGGAGCAG
The DNA here is from genome assembly GCA_006410515.1 of Procapra przewalskii. Lineage (NCBI taxonomy): Eukaryota > Metazoa > Chordata > Mammalia > Artiodactyla > Bovidae > Procapra > Procapra przewalskii. The sequence goes on along the minus strand of SJYF01000810.1, from coordinate 4,135,254 downwards.
GTGGAGACCTCAGGGTGCAGGCCAAGGGGGGAGGACTCTGGGTCCTGCAGACAAGGCTGACGCAGCTCTTTCTCCCATGAAGGGGCGGGGTAGGGGGACAGGTTCCTTAACCATCCTAAGCTGCTTTCCTCGTCTGTAAATAGAGGCTGTAATACTGCCTTGCAAATCTGTGCTGAGAACCAAGCGAGGTCAGATGTGTGCAAGGTCTTGCACAGAAGCAGACAGTGGGCAGAGGCAGGGGGCTCCATATGCTGTACCCCAAGGCGCTGGGTTCTGCCTGGTGGCTGGCGAGGGGTCAGAGAGAGATTTGAAGCTGGGAAAGAGTGCCTGCTGCCGCTCATCCCACTTTGCCATTTTGTTGTTCAGTCACCAAGTCGTTTCCAACTGCTTGGGACCCCATGGACTGCAGCACACCAGGCTTCCCCGTCCTTTACCAGCTCCTGGAACTTGCTCAAACTCATATCCATTGAGTCAGTGATGCCATCTAACCGTCTCATCCTCTGTCGTCCCCTTCTCCTCCTGCCTTCAATCTCTCCCAGCATCAGGGTCTTTTCCAGTGAGTCAGTTATTTGCATGAGGTGGCCAAAGTATTGGAGCTTCAGCTTCAGCATCAGTCCTTCCAATGAATATTCAGGACTGATTTCCTTTAGGATGGACTGATTGGATCTCCTTGCAGTCCAAGGACTCTCATGAGTCTTCTCCAACACCACAGTTCAAAAGCACCAATTCTTGGGTGCTCTACCTTCTCCACGGTCCAGCTCTCACATCCGTACATGACAACTAAGGTAGAGTGAGACTAAGCAGTTTGCCCAAGGTCACAGTCAGCCAGCGGCAGAGCTGGAGTTAAAGCCATGCTCTTAACTGCTGTAGAGGTTATTCTTCCTCCAGCTGAACAGAGTGGAAGGGGAACGGCCTATAAGATGGAGGCAATGTCAGGGGTCATGGAAAAGAACTGACTGATGACCAGATTAAAACTGGACTTGGCTTTGCTTCCAGCATAGTGGTCAGGCTGCTGGCAAGAAAACCTAAGCGATCAGCACATTCATCAACACGAGTTCTGTGACAAGGACAGCCCATGGCCCGCTCCAAAGCCTGGGCCTCTCCCTGTCCCAGGTGCTCCGTGGAAAGGCCTATCTAGAGCCCGGTGGCCGTGCGCCCTGCGGGTATGGAGCTTGAGGAGGCAGGGTGGGTTCACAGCAGCTCTTCCCAGTCCTCTTAGCACAGAGAAGCAGGTAGATCTGGAAAGAGCAGTCCCGGCATCGGGATTTGAGGCTGCCCAGTCACACACCGACAATGGAGAGGCGTGCTCAGGAAGCCGACTGCAGAGGTCAGGGACCCGGGCTGGAGGGGGACATCCTCAGCAACCACGTGGACTCGGGTGACCAGCCTGGTCAGCACCCTCTGCACAGTTTCAGCCACAGAGAACTTAATGCAGATCTTCAAACCCAGCATGGTCTTCACACAACCACACGACCAGAAAGCCCAAGAAGCCCACCCTGCCTGCTGCTGCCCTTAGGGCTGGGCTTCCATGGCAGGAGGAGGGGGCGGTTTGAGGTAAGAGGGCTTCCCTGGTGGCTCAGACGGTAAAGTGTCTGTCTACAATGTGGGAGACTGGGGTTTGATCCCTGGGTTGGGAAGATCCACTGGAGAAGGGAATGGCCACCCACTCCAGTATATCCTGGAGAATCCCATGGACAGAGGAGCCAGGTGGCTCCAACTCTCAAGCAGTGCTGCCGCCCTTAGGGCTGGGCTTCCACGGCAGGAGCGAGGGGCAGTTTGAGGTGGTTCTACCAAAAGCCCTCCAAACCAGGGCACTCTGACTGTTGCTTGGCCATCAGAGGTGAACGGCCATTGGAGGTGGACGGATCAATGACTGTGGAGAGAAGAAGGCCATCCAGCTTCTTCCGGGGACACCCCAGGAGACAGAGAATGAGGAGGAGAATGACTCTAGCCTCCCCTAGCCTCCAGCCTCTACTCCTCCTCCAGCGCGTCCATTAGCCAGGCCAGCTCGGCGCTAGCACTCAAGGGAACCTCGGAATGCATTCCCCACGGCTGGGCTTGAAGAGGAAGGGCAAGGGTGACTGCTGGGCAAGTGGTGGTTGAGGAGCACGCCATTAATCCTACCTTGGAATCGTCCTGGGTTACCTGGGACAATCTAAATCTTCATAATAATTGAAATTTCCTAGAAGTTTAAACATCAGTTCTTCTTACTCGATAGGTTTGTCTTCCAGACGCACAGCATTTTGTGTTCCACTTGCTCAATGAGACCTGACACCAAAGTCTGGCTACGGAGTCTTCATCTGAACAACTATTCAGAATTCTTCTCCGTAGTAAAAGCATATTAAAAAGCAGAGACATTACTTTGCCAACAAAGGTCCGTTTAGTCAAAGCTATGGTTTTTCTAGTAGTCATGTGTGGATGCAAGAGTTGGAGAATACTCATTAGAAGGACTGATATTGAGCTGAAACTCCGATACTTTGGCCACCTGATTCGAAGAACTGACTCATTGGAAAAGACCCTGATGCTGGGAAAGATTGAAGGCAGGAGGAGAAGGGGACAACAGAGGGTGAGATGGTTGGATGGCATCACTGACTCAATGGACATGAGTTTGAGTGAACTCCAGGAGCTGGTGAAGGACAGGGAGGCCTGGCGTGCTGCAGTCCATGGAGTTGCAGTGTGGAACATGACTGAGTGGCTGAACTGAACTGGTAGTAAGAGAGTCATCACATGTCACTTTACTTTTACTATGTTTTTCCTTAACATGATGAAAAATCCCTAACAAAATCATTGAAACAAGAGAAGTATTCTCAATCAATTCTAAACAGACTAAGAATTATAAATGTTGAAAAGGAGACACGAATTTGTTGGATAATATGATCACCTACCTAGATTAACAAATTAAAATTGACTGAAACCTGACCTGAGTGGCTGGAAAGTATTCAAGACTTAACGCTTTTCTTATGTAATAAGAAGCCATTTAGAAAACGAAAGGAATGGAAGACGTGGTTCACAAAAAACAATCAATGTACAGGATTTCCCTGATGGCTAAGTGGTCAAGAATCCACCGGCCAGTGCAGGAGACACCAGCTTGATCCCCAGTCCGGGAAGATCCTACATGCCGCAGAGCACCTAAGCCCGTGAGCCACAACTGCTGAGTCTGCGCTCTGGAGCCCAAGAGCCAAAACCGCTGAGCCCATGCACCCTAGACCCCGTCCTCTGAAACAAGAGAAGCCGCCACGATGAGAAATCTGACCATGACAACCAGAGAGTGACCCCCGACCCCACCCAGTCCCTCGCCGCAACTTGAGGAAAGCTCAAGCCGCAGCAAACACCCCGCACGGCCAAAAATTGAGAAAGAAAGGTGCACCGAATGGCGGTCCCTTCGTAGAAAGGGGGACGCCATGTGTTGATAGCAAAGCCCCCATCACCTCCTGGGGTACTGTGGGTAGAATCTAATCTCATCACCCCTCGCAGGATTTTCAAACGTTGGGATGCATCCTTTTAAAATTCCTCCAGAAGAATACGCATAGGAGAATAGCCATTAGTGGTGTGGGAGGACAGATGTGTGAAGAGGGGAGGAGACTCCCTTTAGCAGACGGAATGGTACCCAGTTACACAGCGTTTTAGTAAAAAACAGTGTATTAACGGGCCTGTAGGAAGCAAGCAGGTCCCTGAGACCCCAAACCATCGGGTAAGAGAGGACAACTGTGACATTTTCTATGGTGGGCGATTCTTCATATAGTTTATGCAACAGTGAGGTCAGGAAGGTTACACTGGCTGCTGCCATTCAACGACTTCCGCAGGCTAAGTGCTTCTCCAGTTCCTTCCAAAGTGGGTCATGGGATTAGGAAGTGGGGAGAGGACAGGAACCCTCTGGATCCCAGCAGGTGAAACAGATACCCTGGCAGCAGCTTATGCTTTTCTTCCATCAAAGTTCATCTGTGGAAGGACCGCTGGGCAGTCATTCTCAGCTCTGGGACATCAGCGTTCCTGCCTCCCGGAAGGGGCTGCGTTTTCATAAGCCTGAATCCGCCGTGTGGAGGGCCTGTGTTAAAGGGTGCAGAACACTTTCTGGGGGAGGGTCTCTGCCCCTTACTGCAGGCCATCTGCTTTGCTTTGCCATAATATTTCAAAGACTGTCTCCCAAGGGTATTCCCAGGCCAGATGCTACAAATGCTACCGCAGGTGATACTATGTCTGTTAAAACAAAACCAACATTTTCACAAAGAACTTTTAAACACACCCTTTCCCATGAATTGCCTCTAATATTTCAGGCCTGCTCCAGGGAAACCTGCAATGAAAGCTTTGAGGAATGAGCTGCCACTGTTTAGATAATTGTCGAGCGCTTTGCTCGTCTGAGATCATGGGTGCCCATGTGCAGCGCTTTAAAAACTGTGGCACCAGGTCCTTCTCTCTGTCAACAGACACTGCAGATCCCACCTTGGGAACTGGAGCAGTTATAAAAGTGGGTTCAATCCCTGAGTCGGGAAGATCTCTAGAGAAGGAAACAGCAACCCACTCCAGTATTCTTATCTGGAAAATCCCATGGGGAGAGGAGTCTGGTGGGCTACAGTCCATGAGGTCGCAAAGAGTTGGACTCAACTGAGCAACTAAACAGCAGCAAATTTACACCCAGAGAGAAAGGAAATGACATGGCCAGTGGTGACCTTGCCTTGGTTCCCTAATCCCTTGTGGAGGACTTCTGTAGCTGGGATGGAAAAAGCATTCCTTTTTTCCGGTTATTTAGGTTTCTGACTCAGGTTGGTCTGTTTCACCTCTCTGAAGCCCAGCCCTGAATCTTGGTGGAACCAGGACTGGGGGCAGCTGCGGACAGGAGTGAAACACTTTGGAGGGAAACTTCTCAAGCCTGGGCTCGAATCTTAGCTTGACCATTTAACTCGATTTCCTGAGGCCTCACGATACTAATAGCGCCTACCTCACAGGGCTGGGGTGGGAATGAATGAATTCAGTGATGGAGAACCCCTAAGAACATCGTTATATTAGCACTGGTCTGTAGCAGGATGAAAGGGAAAAGGGTGGGGGAGGGGAGCGGGAGGGCTGTACCAGGCAGGGCTTCTGTTGCCTAGCAACACCCTCACCACCTGTTCCGCATTTTGAAAAGTCTGGTTGTTCCTGCACTTCCTTTGGCAAAAGCAAGGTGGTGAATAGAGAAAAATCTAGGCACTGCCAGTTACCTGGGCACCTAGTGATGGAGAAGGGAACAGGCTTATTTGCAATGTTCCAAAGTTGACACTAGGTCACTGGGGAAAATGTTTGTTCTCAGCAGGCTCAGGAACTGTCTAACCTTTCAGTCATTCTTGAGGAATAGCGAGCAGATACAGGGCTCCCCCACAGCTGCGCCCACCTGCTGGGAAATCAAAACTTGGCCCACACTTGACGTAGCTCCCACTCCTGAAAAACGGAATGTGGGAAGCAGGGTAGAGAGAAACCCATGCTACATATAGCCCCAGACCATCTTTGCAAATAACGTTTTATAATGTGCACTGACCTTTCCGTCTAGTCAAGGCTATGGTTTTTCCAGTGGTCATGTATGGATGTGAGAGTTGGCCCATAAAGAAAGCTGAGCGCCGAAGAATTGATGCTTTTGAACTGTGGTATTGGAGAAGACTCTTGAGAGTCCCTTGGACAGCACTGAGATATAACAGGTCAATTCTAAAGGAGATCAGTTCTGAATATTGGAAGGACTGATGTTGAAGCTGAAACTCCAGCACTTTGGCCAGTGATGCAAAGAGCTGACTCATTTGAAAGGACCCTGATTCTGGGAAAGATTGAAGGCAGGAGGAGAAGGGGATGACAGAGGATGAGATGGTTGGATGGCCTCACCAAGTCAATGGACATGGGTTTGGGTGGACTCTGGGAGTTGGTGATGGACAGGGAAGCCTGGCATGCTGCAGTCTATGCAGTCGCAAAGAGTCGGACATGACTGAGCGGCTGAACTGATTTGAACTGAATGCGCATTGACAGTGAGCTTGCTCTGGGTGGTAGCAGGCACTGTGTGGTATCTTATTTGGTGGTCACCTCCACCAGGTGATGCAGATACTCTGTTAGTTTGGATGCTGATAAGAATGTGTTCTCATTATCCTTAAGAGTATTTTTTGCTCAGTATAATATCCATGGCTGCCATCTTTTGTTGAATACCTGAAATATATTACTATCATTTTATAAAGGGTCACTATTGAAAAGTCTTGCAATGATTCAAAATTATTTATAAGTCACTTTCCCTTTTTTTTGGGTGCCCCAGGTTTATCTTTTCTTTTTCCTGAAAGTCTGTAATTTAGCTGGGATATGCTTCGGTGTTGATTTTTGTGGGTCATTGTTTTCAGGTGCATGGTGTTCTGTCTCATGCTGTCGCTGCTGCTCACTCAGTCGTGTCCGACTCTCTGTGACCCCCCTGGACTGCAGCCCACCAGGACCCTCTGTCCATGGGATTCTCCAGGCAAGAATATTGGAGTGGGCTGCCATGGCCTCCTCCAGGGGATCTTCCCAACCCAGGGATCGAACCCAGGTCTCCTGCATTGCAGGCAGATTCTTTACCTGAGCCACCAGGGAAGCCCCATTTTCTTTCAGTACATAGTTTTGAATGTCTATTTTAGACACGTTTTCTTGAATTGCGGTTTTTAGTATTTGATCTGACCCCTTGCTCTGCTTTGCTTCTTCAGGGACTCCTATTAGCCATGTGTTGGATATTCTTTTTCCTGCCTTCAATATTTGGCACAATCTCTAATCTTTTTACCTTTTTCTTTATTCTATTGAAATTCATTTATTGATTTATTTTTGGCTGTTCTGAGTCTTCGTTGCTGTGTGAGTGCTTTCCCTAGATGTGGCGAGCAGGAGCTGCTGTCTAGCTGTGGTCCTGGGCCTCTTATTGTAGTAACTTCTTATTGCAAAGCACAGGCTTTTCGCCAACACCACAGTTCAAAAGCATCCGTTCTTTGGTGTTCAGCCTTCCTTATGGTCCAACTCTCACATCCATACATGACTACTGGAAAAACCACAGCTTTGACTAGACGGACCTTTGTCAGCAAAATATCTCTACTTTTTAATATGCCGTCTAGGCTGGTCATAGCTTTCTTTCCAAGGAGCAAGCACATTTTAATTTCGTGGCTGCAGTCAGTCCACAGTGATTTTGGAGCCCAAGAAAATAAAGTCTGTTACCGCTTCCATATGTTCCCCATCTATTTGCCATGATCCTCTTTCCCCGAGTGTGGTAGGACCTGGGACCAGGAAGGGATACAGTCCCCATGTTTAGGCTACATTCCCTGGCAAGCATGGGAGTGTTTATCAGATATAATTAAGATCCCTAATCAGATGGCCCTAAGGTAAACGAGAAAGTCCTGAGTGGGCCTGGCCTAATCAGGAGACCATTTAAATAGGAATCTAGGGGAGAGATTCAAAGTGGCGGAGACTCTCTCCCTTGGCCTTGAGAAAGCACCCTGCCACGCGGTGGCGAGGGCCTGGAGCTGTGACCGGCGGGCATCCTCTACCCACTGAGGTCTTAGTTTTACAGCCACAAGGAACTGAATCCTCCCAGCAACCAGTGGGATTAGAGAAGGACCTGAGCCTCAGAGAAGACTGCAGCGCCAGCCCACACCTCGATTCCAGCCTCCTGAGACCTCACTGAGGACCAGCTGACCTGTGCTTGGGACCCTGACCCACAGAAACTGCAGGAAAACCGATTCGTTCTAAGCTGCTCAGTGCGTGGAGACTGGTTCTGCACCAGCAGAAAACGAGCAGATGCCTCTCAGAGTCCTCCTGTTTCGTGAGCGTGTCTGTCCTTGCACAGGCTGGCTGTTATTCTACCCCTTTCCTTTTCGAGGCAGTGTCTTTGTATGAGATTCGACCTTGATAGTTCTCCGCTGTGGATTTTTATACGAAGTTCATTTCCCCAAATTTTTATGAGAAGGCTTAGTGCTAATAGCTGTTGTTTTTTTTTTTTAAACTTAACAGAGATCCTTCTGTTGTTTTCAGTGAGCAGCCTGCTAAGGACATGTATTGGCTTGGGTCTCAGTTATCTGAACGTTCTCTCTTCTTCGCTTCTATCAGCCCTGTGCGCCTCCGTCTTGATTTTACTCCAAGCTGTTTCTCCTTCTTCCTGTCCAGGAAGGGAGCCTGAGGGGTTGTGGGTGGGGGAGCGGTTTCAGGAGTTCACAGAGTGGGACCGATCCAGCTCTTCACAGTTTTACTGCAGGACCCTCAAGCTCTCTCTGCTGAAACGGGCCAAACCACGTGTGCAGATCGGCCTGCCGGCTTCTACCCGTCGCCCTGTTGCGTGCCCTCGCTTCTCTGCGTCCGCCCACGAGGATGCTAGTACTGTGCGGGCCTTGGTGCACCAGTGGCTTGTCACACCTGCTTGTGCTTTGGAGTTTATGAAGACACTCTGGCATCTAATTAGCTGGTAAATGTCAGGCAAAGGGTTTTTGTTGCTGTTTTTAAAGATTTTTTTTCATGTGGACCATATTTGAAGTCTTTGTTGAATTTGTTACAATATTACTTCTGTCCTATGTTTTGCTATTTTTGGCCAGGAAGCATGTGGGATCTTCACTCCCCAACCAGGGACTGAACCCCAGCACCCCCTGCATTGGAAGGTGAAGTCTTAACCACTGGACCACAGGGTTGTTTTTTTTTTTTTCTATTGGGTTGCTCTGCCTGTTGTTACTGGTGAATTTGGGAAGATCCAAAAGTTTATTCAAGGCTTCCCAGGTGAAGCTAGTGGTAAAGAACCCACCTGGCAATGCAGGAGATTTAAGAGATGTGAGTTCAATCCCTAGGTTGGGAAATTCCCTGGAGGAGGGCATGGCAACCCACTCCAGTATTCTTGCCTAAAGAATCTCATGAAAAAAAAAAAAAAAAAAAGAATCTCATGGACAGAGGACCCTGGCGGGCTGTGGTTCATAGGGTCACAGAAAGTCGAACACAACTGAAGTGATTTAGCACACCTACACAAAAGTATTATATATTCAAAGACATGTCTCTCTCAGGGACTCCCCCGAGATCTCCTTCTTATAGCCCGAGAAAACCTAATTCCCAGAGTGGTTAACCAGTTTCCCCTAAGTCACACAGCTGGCAAGTGGGAAAGCCAGCATTTGAACCTGGTTCTGATCTCAGAGCCCTTATTTTTTCCCATTACATTTTGTTTAAAAAACTGCTTTTACTGTAGGAATTCCCAGCTTTAAAACCTAGCTTGGTTTTCCACTACCTAAAGCACCCAGTGTAAACAAGGACCTCCAGTACTTGAGGCTCCGCCCTGCCCGTCCAGCCTCCTCACCTCTGCTTCCTAAAGCTCAGCCCTGCCTCTGGCCCCAAAAGCCCTCCCCATCCCCTCCCTGATCTGTGATCCCTGTTCTACTCTTACTTCATCTCTTCTTCCAAGTCCACATCAGGTGCCTCTCTAATCGACTGCTAGAGATTCTAAGAGTTGTTGGGTTTTTATTCATGAACTTAGAGGGAGGGGAGGTATATTTGGAGGAATTAACCTGTGCTTTCCTATCGTTATTTAGTCGCTCAGTCGTGTCTGACTCTTTGTGATCCCATGGACTGCAGCATGCCAGGTTTCCCTATCCTTCACCATCTCCCAGGGTTTACTCAAACCTATGTCCACTGAGTCGGTGATGCCATCCAACCATCTCATTCTCTGTCACTCTTCTCCTCCTGCCTTCAATTTTTCCCAGCATCAGGGTCTTTTCCAGTGAGTTGGCTCTTGGTGTCAGGTGGCCAAAGTATTGGAGCTTCAGCATCAGTCCTTCCAGTGAATATTCAGGGTTCATTTCCTTTAGGATTAACTGGTTTGATCTCCTTGCAGTCCAGGGGACTCTCAAGAGTCTTCTCCAGCACAATTCAAAAGTTTTCTGTGCCTTTCTAAATGCATTTTCTGAGCTAGTGTTAGTCACTCGGTCGTGTCTGACTCTTTGAGACTCCATGGACAGTAATTAACTCGCCAGGCTCCTCTCTCCATAGAATTCTCCAGGCAAGAAGAGTGGAGTGGGTTGCCATTCCCTTTTCCGGGGGATCTTCCTGACCCAGGGATTGAATCCGGGTCTGCTGCATTGCAGGCAGATTCTTTACCAATTGAGCCATCACCTGCCTGCCAACGCAGGAGACATAAGAGATGTGGGTTTGAGCCTTGGCTTGGGAAGATCCCCTGGAGAAAGGCGTGGCAACCCACTCCAGTATTCTTGCCTGGAGAACCCCATGGACAGAGGAGCCTGGTAGGTTACAGTCCATAGGGTGGCAAAGAGTCGGACACGACTAAAGCAACTTAGCATGCACACAGGAAGAAGGAGCCCATCAGAACTCCCCCACTGAATTAACTAGAAGGATTAGCAGGGTCACTCCTTAGCAGGACAAAGGATAGGTCCCTGTGCAGGCAGAACCCGGGGTGTAGACCCACCTGTTCTTTGGCTGATCCTAGCACATGGAACACTGCCCAGCTGACTTTGCAGCTGGGAACAGTCAGGGTACCTCCTTCCCTTCCATAGAAACAGGTCATCACAGTGCTTCCCCCATCAGCATTCTGGTTCCAGGGGACACCTGCCTTCCAAGACAGCCTGCTGGCTGTATTATTTATTTAGGTGTGGTAAGGACCTGCTGTCTGTCTCCTTGGTGGTCTGTGGGCCTTGGAAGACATCCTGAGCTCCAAGTCTGCTGGGGCCAGATTCAGGGTAAAGGTTGGGGATGGCTGAAGGATGGAATTTAGGGAGCCCCACGCCAAAGCTAATACTGCACAAAGTGAAAGTGAAAGTCACTCAGTCATGTCCAACTCTTTGCAACCCCGTGGACCTATACAGTCCATGGAATTTTCCAGGCCAGAATATTGGAGTGGGTAGCCGTTCCCTTCACTAGGGGATCTTCCCAACCCAGGGATTGAACCTAGGCCTCTCTCGTTGCAGGCGGATTCTTTACTACCAGCTGAAACGCATAAAGCATTGTTTTAAGATTTGAAAGAAAACACTGCATGTGAAAATAATCTGTAAATTATAAAGTACTATGAATAATAGAGGCATTCCCTGGTGGTTCAGATGGTAAAGAGTCTGCCCGAAATATGAGAGACCCAAGTTCAATCCTCGGAGAAGGCAATGGCACCCCACTCCAGCACTCTTGCCTGGAAAATCCCATGGATGGAGGAGCCTGGTGGGCTGCAGTCCATGGGATCGTGGAGAGTCAGACACAACTGAGCGACTTCACTTTGATTTTTCACTTTCATGCATTGGAGAAGGAAATGGCAGCCCACTCCAGTGTTCTTGCCTGGAGAATCCCAGCGACGGGGGAGCCTGGTGGACTGTCGTCTCTGGGGTCGCACAGAGTCGGACACGACTGAAGCCACTTAGCAGCAGCAGCAAGTTCAATCCCTGAAGTGGAAGATTCCCTGGAGAAGGAAATAGCACCCCACTCCAGTATCCTTGCCTGGAAAATCCCATGGACAGAGGAGCCTGGCGGGCTACAGTCCATAAGGTTGCAAAGAGTGGGATACGGCTGAGCGACTTCACTCTTACTTTCATGAATAATAGCTGTTATTGTTCAAGGAAATTGCACAAGGAATTTTTACTATTGGCAGCACCTACTAAAGACCTCATTAAGAGACTTCCCTGGTGGTCCAGTGGTTAAGAATCTGCCTTGCAATGCAGGGGATGTAGGTTCGATCCCTGGTCAGAAAACGAAGGTCCCACATGCTGTGGACCAGCGAGGCGCTTTGTACTGTGACTACTGAGCCCACCCACTCTGGAGCCCACGTGCCACACACAGCTAGAGAGAATGTGCCACAAAGAAAGGTCCCACCTGATGCAACAAAGACCCTGCTGCAGCTAACACCCAGCACGGCCAGAGGAGCAAGTCGACTTGCTGGTGTTCAGTCGCTAAGTAGTGCCAACTCTGTAACCCTAAAATAGCAGCACGCCAGGCTTCCCAGTCCTTCATCATCTCCTGGAGTTTGCTCAAACTCAAGTCCATTGAGTCAGTGATGCCATCCAGCCATCTCATCCTCTATCGTCCCCTTCTCCTCCTGCCTTCAGTCTTTCCCAGCATCAGGGTCTTTTCTAATGAGTCAGTTCTTCGCATCAGGTGGCCAAAGTACTGGAGTTTCAGCTTCAGCATCAGTCCTTCCAATGAATATTCAGGGTTGATTTCTTTAGGATTGTCTGGTTTGACCTCCTTGCTGTCCAGGGGATTCTGAAGAGTCTTCTCCAACACCACAGTTCGAAAGCATCAGTTCTTCGATGCTCAGCCTCCTGTATGGTCCAGCTCACCTCTGTAGATGACTACTGGGAAAACCATAGCTTTGACTATAAGACCTTTGCAGCAAAGTGATTTCTCTGCTTTTTAGTACGCTGTCTATAGGCTGTGCGTCCAAAGTCGCTTCAGTTGTGTCTGACTCTTGAGACCCTATGGACTGTAGCCCACCAGACCCCTCTGTCCACAGAATTTCCCAGGCATGAATACTGAAGTGAGTTGGCATGCCCTTCCCCAGGGATCGAACTTGCATCTCTTGTATCTCCAGCTTCGGTAGGCGGGTTCTTTACCACTAAGGCCACCGGGGAAGTCCAGGTTAAAAGTAAATAAATAAAAGCTCTCTTTCAATAGGACAGCTGCTCTCCATCAGATGGCTCGGGGACACCTGGCGGGATGCAGAGCACCCTCCCCCGGTGGAGACGATGGTCCCCCGTCAGAGGGGCTTCCTTCTGAAGCCTGTGTCTCTCCTAAACCCTCGATCACTAAGTCCCCTTTCATGACAGCAGGAATTAATCTAATGGCCTTGAACTTGCCCAGCCTTCCTGGTGGCTCAGAGGTTAAAGCGTCTGCCTGCAATGCAGGAGAGCTGGGTTCGATCCCTGGGTTGGAAAGATCCCCTAGAGAAGGAAATGGCAACCCACTCCAGTATTCTTGCCTGGAGAATCTCATGGACAGAGGAGCCTGGTGGGCTACAGTCCACGGGGTCGCAAAGTGTCAGACACAACTGAGCGACCTTACTTTCTTTCATGTATTAGCCTGGCCAGGCTAGAGCTTTGCTAACCAGCCCTGAGGTGTGGAGCGTGGTTGGCACTCAGCACCCACATGCTGGGCCTTGCCAGCACACTCCTCCCGCCTCCTGGACCGACGTGACCTGCATGGCGTCGGCCCAGCCCCAGCCCAGGGTTTCTCAGGCAGCGTCTCAGCCGTATCGGTCTGTTTTCCTGCCTGGTTCGCGCAGTCCCTGGGTGTCCCTGTCCTCTGTGACTCCCTCCGTGGCAGACGCCTGGCTGAGAGAGTCGCCACAACCCCCAATCCCTGCTCCCTTCTGCTCTCATTTGCGTCTCCGGTCTGAAGCACAGGTGCTCTGCAGCGGTCAGTGTGTGGCTCTCACGTGTCCGGCACCTGCGCCTATGTGGCTCACCTGAAGCTGCTCATCAGACAACCAGTGAGACTCGTAAAAATCACCATCTGGGACCTGTGTAGGAGCTGCAGGTGATGCAGAGAAGCATGGAACCCAAGACACGGCGGCTTGGATGGCAGACCATTGTTTTACTTACCATCAAGAAAGAAATGTCTGTGACACGTATCGATCATAAGATGCATCCTGATTTCACAGCTGTTAGAATGCCTTGGAGAAGGAAGCGGCAACCCACTCCAGTATTCTTGCCTGGGAAACCCCATGGACAGAGGAGCCGGGTGAGCTACAGTCCATGGGGTCGCAGAGTCAGACACGACTGAGCACACAGATGTCAAAAGAAGTATGTCTGAGGTTTGATGATATGCGGGGCACCGTGGCTCCTCTTAAAGAGCTGTAATCTTCCTGGGGAGAAAACACACAGGCTCACAGCAGGGGGTGGCGCCTACCTGACCCTCGGAGGAGTCGAGGGGGTTGGGTGCTTAAGAGGCTGGAAGGGTTGTTAGTGGCTGGATCTTGAAGTACAGGTTGGATGGATACCATCTGGGTGGAGCTGAGGAGGCCCTCTGAGAAGAGATGAGAGAGGTAAACACAGGCAGAGCAGGTGTGTAAATGTAGGAAGATGGAGAAATAGGATCACGTAGGAAAGGCAGGTCCATGTCAGGTTATGGTCATCCCTCAGGAGTGTGGAGTTTATCCTTGAAGCACTGGGGAGCCGTAGAAAGTTTTAGAGCAGAGGAGGAGCTCAACAGGCAGTATTAGGGGAATATTAATTTTGTGGTATCATGCGGGATGTACGGAAGCAATCGTCGCAGGCAGGGGACCTCTTGCTTCCACGTATGCTATTTCAGAGACATTAGAAGTCCAGGGGGGACTTCCCTAGTGGTTCAGTGGTTAAGAATCCACCTTGTGATGCGAGGGACACCAGCTTTATCTCTAGTGGAGGAACCGAGATCCCACGTGCCACTAGTATGCCGCAACTAGAGCTTCAGTGCAAGATCCCGCGTGATGCAGCTAAGACCTGGCTCACCAAATAAATAAATTTTTTTTTCTTTTACAAAAAGAAGGCCTGGAATGCAGCAAAGAAGAGAATAACCATGTGGAGTGAAAAGGAAGGGACAAAGGGAAATTGCTACAGAAACAGAAACAAGCAGGACATGATCAAGAAAGAGGAATGTGTCAAGACTGTATCCAAAATGTGGGTGTGGACAGCTGAAGCTGCGCTACAGAGTACGGGACTCCTGGGGTCCTATTTACTGCCCCCGGCCTTCTCCATCACTGCAAAAGAAAGCACCCACGGCCTCTCCAGGCTGAATTCACATTATGGTTGCCATAGTTTCCTCTTCTATAAAGTGGTTTCATCGACACTGACATCTTTGGTGATGCTTTACAGGAGACTGAAACTACATCCTGGGATTGTAAGTACCTGGGACAACTCACAAATAGCCTCATTTGGTTTACAACCTCTCTGTGTAGAAAAGCAAGGGCAAGCTTTATTCTAGATGCACTGAGAAATCAAACGACCTTAATAAAAAATCACAAAAGTTAGAAGCAAGCCTGGGAATAAATCCAAGGTTTCCTGATTCAACATTTGTACCTTGAGTGTGTGTGTTTGCTGAGGACCTTGCTGCCATCAATAAAATAGAACCAAGAACTGTGTATACATTGAGAGCCCTGTAGATACTGGGCAGTGACCCAGAAGAAAGGGTGCATTCGTGGGAGAGGGTCCCCCTTGTTTTCTACCCCATCGCTGATGCTGTAAGCAAGGTGTGGGCTACACGCACTGCCCACCAGACAGGGCGTTCACACCCTTGACTGTGGACAGCCTGGGTTTTATCTTGTTAGTTCTGGAGACTCTTAGAGGAAGCACTTCTTCTGGAGGTCAAAGTCTAGGAAAACAGTGTCCTAGCAGAGCTCTTCTTGTTCTTCAAATGGAGGGGTATATTCAAAGGTATGTCTGATTCCATAGTGTCTGTTCAAAATGGACTTTATCCAGCAGTGAACAAACGGATGTGGGGGACCTTCTGTCCAGTAGAACCCAGGCCTGTCTAGGGGCTGGTGGTTGTTCAGCCGCTAAATTGTGTCTGACTCTTTGCAACCCCATGAACTGTAGCACACCAGGCTTCCCTGTCCTTCACTATCTCCCAGAGTTTGCTCAAATTCACGTCTGTTGAGTCTGTGATGCCATCCAACCATCTCATCCTCTGTCATCCCCTTCTCCTCCCACCTTCAGTCTTTCCCAGCATCAGGGTCTTTTCCAATGAGTTGGCTCTTCCCATCAGGTGGCCAAAGTATTGGAGCTTCAGCTTCAGCATCAGTCCTTCCAGTGAATATTCAGGACTGATTTCCTTTAGGATGGACTGGTTTGATCTCCTTGTTGTCCAAGGGACTCTCAGGAGTCTTCTCCAACACCACAGTTCAAAAGTACCCATTTTTCAATGCTCAACCTTCTTTATGGTCCAACTCTTACATCATACATGACCCCTGGAAAAACCATAGCTTTGACTATACACACCTTTGTCAGCAAAGTGATGCCTCTGCTTTTTAACACGCTGTCTAGGTTTGTCATAGTTTTTCTTTCAAAGAGCAAGCATCTTTTAATTTCATGGCTGCAGTCACCATCCACAGTAATTTTGGAGCCCATGAAAATAAAATCTGTCACTGCTTCTGCTTTTTCCACTTCTGTTTTCCATGAAGTGAGGGGACCAGATGCCATCTTAGTTTGTTGAATGTTGAGTTTTAGGCCAGCTGTTTCACTTTCCTCTTTCACCCTCATCAAGAGACTCTTAGTTCCTCTTCACTTTCTGCCATTAGAGTGATATCACCTGCATATCTGAGGTTGTTGGTATTTCTCCTGGCAATTTTGATTCCAGCTGTGAGTCATCCAGCCCAGCATTTCTCATGATGTACTCTGTATATAAGTTACATATCTGGGTGACCATATACAGTCTTGACGTACCCTTTTCTCAATTTTGAACCAATCAGTTGTTCGATGTCCAGTTCTCACTGTTACTTCTTGTCCCTTACCTTCTCAGGGGACAGGTGAGTGATCTGGTATTCCTATCCCTTTAAGAACTTTTCCACAGTTGGTTGTGATCCACACAGTCAAAGGCTTTAGCATGATCAGTGAAGAAGATGTTTTTTTTGGAATTCCCTTGCTTTCTCTATGATCCTAGGAATGTTTGCCATCTGACCTCTGGTTCCTCTCCCTTTCCTAAACCTGGAGCTGCCACTGAAACAATGGTGAGTCTCTGTCTTTAAGAAGCATTATCCCAGCAGAGGGACAGTGGCTGAAGTAAGCCAGCAAGTAAAAATGATTCCAGATGCACCCACAGAACCCAGAAGCCCAACAACGTGGCACCAAGGGGGCATGGCAACTATGACTGGGCAGCACCAAAGACACCTGAGCAGTGAGGTGAAGGGAGCCAGCAACACCTCAGGGATCAGAACAAGGACAAATACCCGGGTCCCGAAAGCGGAATCAGCTTAGTCTAGTCAGCAGACAGAGAAGAGGCCGGTATGGCAGCAGGGTGGGCAGGAGGCGGCAGTATGGGGCCTGCCGTCCTTCATAAAAAGCTTGCCTTTTTCTGCAAAGGTTTTGCTGTTTTGTTGTTTGGTCGATAAGTTGGATCCAACACTTTGTGACTCCATAGGCTGTGGCTCACCAGGCTACCCTGCCCTACACCATCTCCCAGAGCTTGCTCAAATTCATGGCCACTGAGTCAGTGATGCCATCCACCCATCTCATCCTCCACCCCCCTCTTCTCCTTTTGCCTTCAACCTTTCCCAGCATCAGGGTCTTTTCCAGTGAGTCGGCTCTTCCCATCAGGTGGTTCAAGTATTGGAGCTTCAGTATCAGTCCTTACAATGAATAATCAAGGATGATTTCCTTTAGGATTGACTGGTTTGGTGGTCTTGCAGTCCAGGGGTCTCTCCAGAGTCTTCTCCAACACCACATTTGGAGGCATCAATTCTTTGGCACTCAGCCTTCCTTATAGTCCGCCTCTTTTCCAGCACATGACTACTGGAAAAAACATAGCTTTGACTATACAGATATTTGTTGACAGTGATGTCTTTGGTTTTTAATAATCTATCTAGGTTTGTCATAGCTTTTCTTCCAAGGAGCAAGCATGTTTTAATTTCATGGCTGCAGTCACCATCCACATTGATTTTGGAGCCCAAGAAAAATAAAATCTGTCACTGCTTCTGCTTTTTCCACTTCTGTTTTCCATGAAGTGATGGGACTGCATGTCATGATCTTAGTTTTTTGAATGTTGAGTTTTAAGCCAGCTTTTCATTCTCCTCTTTCACTTTCATAAAGAGACTCTTTAGTTCCTCTTTGCTTTCTACTATTAGAGTGATATCATCCTTATATCTGAGGTGTTGAGAG
>SJYF01000810.1:4072278-4117140 GCA_006410515.1 Procapra przewalskii | reverse complement strand
CTTAGGGAGCAGGCTGAGGGGCGTTCAGTAATTCTCTTTTAGCCATGTTAAGTTCAGTGTGCTTTTGACATTTAAGAAGTGACTCCTAGCAGACGGTCAGGTCGTCCTGTGTAGGACTCAGATCCCAGGTCAGGACTGGAGTTGGATATTTCAGAATCATCAGAGCAGAGATGGTGGGTGGAGACGCACCACTGGCTCGGGTTGCTGCTTGGGTTGCCTGTGGCTTCCGCAACAAAGTGCTGCTCAAACTGCATGGCTCGGAACAGCAGAAACGCCGCTCCGCTGTAAGCTGTAGAGGAGGGTCCCCCTGGCGCCTTCTGGCTTCCGGTCGGTCATTTGTGTCGTGGGTGTTCCTTGGCCGGCAGCTGCCTTGCTGCCAGCTCCTGCCCGGTCATCGCCGGCACCCTCCGTGTGTGTCTGTACACACGTCTCCCTCCCCATCACTGGATTCCCGCCACCTGCCCCCAGCATGACCTCATCTGAACTTGAGAACTCTCCAAAGACCCTGTTTCTGAATGAGGCCATGTTCACAGGTTCCTCTGTTCAACCCTGGAAGGTTACCCAGGGACAAGGGGGAGAAGGACAGGAGACCTGATGGGCACAGAGCTTTGAGTCTTGATGCTGCGGGGATGGAGAGGAGAAGGGGCTTTCTGGGACGGGGCTGGGGGGAGGGCATGGCAGGGTGGTCCCACGAGGCCAGGAAGGGGGCTTTGCTCCACGGAACGAGGGTGTGACCAGCCCCGCTGACCACGGGCTGCTGAGACACACCTGATTGCTCACAGAACTCAGAAAAACATTCTGCTTACGAGATTAGCAATTTGTGTTGGAAGGGTACAAGTCAGGAACAGCCCAGTGGAAGAGGTGCACAGGACAGGTTTATAGACGGGGCTCAGAGCTGCCAACCCCACCGAAATGCCGTGTGTTCCCCAAGCTCTCCAGACCCTACACTTTGCAGAGGTTTATGGAGGTTTCATCATCGCAGAGGCCTGATAGATCATTAACTCCACTTCCAGCTGGTCTCCCTCCCAGGAGAATGGGTGGGGGGAGCAGGGGCTGAGTAGTCCAAACTCCTAATCACTGAATCACCCAGGGAATCCCATAGGATTCAGGAGCTCTGTGCCAGGAACCTGGGGCAGAGACCAAGCCGCTGCTGCTGCTAAGTTGCTTCAGTCGTGTCCGACTGTGCAACCCCATAGACGGCAGCCCACCAGGCTCCTCTGTCCCTGGGATTCTCCAGGCAAGAATACTGGAGTGGGTTGCCATTTCCTTCTCCAAGAGACCGCGAGAGAAACATATTTTCTATCACCTCCCAGGGGGCATAGCCTGACCTGTGGGACAAAATCCAGCTGTCTGGTCCTACTTATTATATGATTGTGTAATAACAAGCCCTTTCCTAGGGAACTGGGTGGTGGCAGCTATTTTCTGAGAATTCTGGAGGGCTGTGATTTCTCCCTGAGATAATCTTCCTTGGAAGAAGTGCTCTATTCTGAGCCCTCGGATCCAGGACCTCACCCGGGAGGGAGACATCTGAGTCACGGATGTGCAAGTTGCAGAATCCAGCCTCTGTCTGTGAGGATGAAGACATGCTAGGTGTTCACTGTGCCTCCAGCATTCTCTTTCTCTTCTTCTCTCCTCCCTTTTCTCCATCCTTCCTCAGGTGCGACCATGAGTCTGTGCCCTGGCGGAGGAGGCTGGCAGGAAGGAAGCTATTGCACAGTGGCTTCCAGCACAAAGGCCTTTCTGTTCTTCCCGCTCCCCCCCTCAGGCTGCTTGGTGGCATCTGTGACCCCGATCACCTGTGACAGTGCTGCGCACGAGGCAGTTTCTCATGCCTCCCCAGGTTCCTGGCTTGGGACCTGGGCGAGATCCAGGTCATCTCTTCCTCCCCCTGGAAGTACTGCATGCAAGGAGGCCATGCGCCCCAGATCTCAGCGTGGGAGCCAGGCTGACCCACTGATGGAGTTTAGAACCATCCCAGAGGCTCGCCACCTAGACAGGGGGCATTTCACTCTCTCCAGTGTTCTTTCTGTTGCATTAATTTTCTTTCCTCATTCCTCATGGTAAAATATACATTGGACTGATGTTGAAGCTGAGACTCCGATACTTTGGCCACGTGATGCGAAGAACTGACTCATTTGAAAAGACCCTGATGTTGGGAAAGATGGAAGGCAGGAGAAGGGACAACAGAGGATGAGATGGTTGGATGGCATCACTGACTCAATGAACATGAGTTTAAGTAAACTCCAGGAGTTGGTGATGGACAGGGAGGCCTGGCGTGCTGCAGTCCATGGGGTCGCAAAGAGTCGGACACGACTGAGGAACTGAACTGAACTGAAAATGCACATGGGAGCTTCCCTGGTGGCTCAGGCAGGAAAGAATCTGGGTTTGATCCCTGGGGAATGGAATGGCAACCCACTCCAGTAATTCTTGCCTGGAGAATCCCTTGGACAGAGGAGCCTAGCCAGCTGCAATCCATGGGGTTGCAAGGAGTCCGAGACGACTGAGTGACTAACACTTTCACTTTCAAAATATACAGAACATGACATTTACCATTTTGACCATTTTTAAGTGTATGGCTCAACAGTGTTTTTATGGGTCTTTAAAGTTCACTTGTTTTGGCGGCACGGGTCTGTGCTGTCGCCGGGCTTTCTCTGGCTGGGGCGAGCAGGGGCTGCTCTCCCTTGCAGCACATGTGTCCTTTTCCATTGCTGTGGCCCCTCCTGTTTCGGAGCACAGGCTCCAGGCGCATGGGCTTTAGCACTTGCAGCATAAGGGTCTGGTCTTTGGGGCTTTCAGGCTCTAGAGTGCAAGCTCAGTAGTTGTGGGGCACGGGCTTAGTTGCTCCGTGGTACGTGAGATCTTCCCGGACCAGAGATCAAACCCACATCCCCTGCCTTGGCAGGTGGATTCTTATCCACTGCACCATCAGAGAAGTCATACCATTCCATAGTGTTAAGCAGATTCACGAGCATGGTATGCAGCCATCACCACCATCATCTCCAGAACTTTTTCCTCTCCCTAAACTGAAACTCTGTCCCCAGTAGACTCCTAACTCCCCATTCCTCCTCCCGTCCCCCAGCCACCACCCGGGCGCCCTCCATTCTCCTTCCTGTCTATGTGAATTTGATGACTCTCCTAGCACACGGAAGCAGAATGACAGAGTATTTTTCTTTTCATGACTGACTTATTTCATGCCTGCAAGGTTCATCCATGTTGTAACAGGTAACAGAGATACCTTCCTTTTAGAGTGAAAACAAATTCCTTTTCTATATAGACTGCAGTTTACCTATCCATCCATCCATCGATGGACACTTGGCTCTAGCATTAACTTAGCAAACATCTTTTGAGTGCCACTGATGTAGCAGGCATGAGGTTTGCTGCTGGAGATAAGATTGCTGTCAAGGTAACTAGGGGGTCCTTGCCCTCCCCAGAGTTGAAAGTGAAAGTGAAGTCGCTCAGTCGTGTCCGACTCTTTGTGACCCTGTGATTGTAGCATGCCAGGCTCCTCCATCCATGGGATTCTCCAGGCAAAAATACTGGAGTGGGTTGCCATTTCCTTCTCCAGGGGATCTTCCTGACCCAGGGATCGAACCCAGGTCTCCTGCACTGCAGGCAGATGCCTTACCCTCTGAGCCACCAGGGAAGCCCTAGAGGTAAAGAGATACTAAATTGTAATGGCTTTGAAGGAATGCTTTACAAAGATACCAATGAAGAGACTATTCTTAATTTATATATCCTCCACAATTTTTACTAAAACCTCTGGGCAGCTGATTAAAAATGAATGAGCTGAGGGACTTCCCTGGCGGTCCTGTGGCTAAGACTCCATGCTTCCACTGCAAGCGGCATGTGTTTGATTCCTGATTGGGAAACTAGGATCCCGCATGCTGCACAGCATGGACAAAAATTTTCCAAAACTTTTTTCCAAAGAGTAAAATAAATACCAGAAATATAAGTGGAAAAGCCTGCAAATCATCACACGCAGTCTAAATCTGTGAAGGGTCCTCCTAATGGTGAATTTAAATTACGTCAGCAAACAGCCCTGCTCATGGCTGCCTGTAGCTTCTAGCTGCAGCAGCAGAACTAGCTAAATCAGCTTTTTCCATGTGCAGCGGATAGGCAGCAGCAGTTTCTGGTTTGTTCTGCTGTGCCGGGGCACAGACCCTCAGCATCTGGCTGCAGGCTCCAGAGGACCCTGTGGGTCCCCATGTCCCTGGCACTGTGTGAACCCATCGTCCCCTTGCTGCCATGTACTCTCCACTCTACGGACATCTCATTAAATTGCGATCTTAAAAACACCGTTTGGTTTAGCCCTGCATCCTCTGATGTGTCTCCTTTACCGTGAGTGGTTGCTCTGCGGATTTCTGAACACGTCTGTCCTGACTTAGACAGAGGGCAGACAGGAGCCTCAACAGTCCCTGTTTTGTTCTGGCCGTGTGTCCTTGGGTGCCGGTTGTCACTATATTCACTGATACGTCTGGTCTTTGTTGTTGTTCAATGGCTAAGTCATGTTGAACTCTTCATGACCCCATGGACTGCAGCATACCAGGCTTCCCTGTCCTTCACTGTCTCCCAGAGTTAGCACAAACTCATATCCACTGTCAGTGATGCCATCCAACCAACTCATCCTCTGTCGTCCCCTTCTCCTCCTGCCCTCAGTCTTTCCCAGCATCAGGGTCTTTTTCAGTGAGTCCACTCTTTGCATCAGGTGGCCAAAGTATTGGAGGTTTGGCTTTAGTATCAGTCCTTCCAATGATTATTTAGAGTTGGTCTCCTTTAGGATGGACTGGCTTGAGCTCTTTGCAATCCAAGAAATTCTGAAGAGTCTTCTCCAGCACTACAATTCAAAAGTATCAATTCTTCAGGGCTCGGCCTTCTTTATGGTCCAGCTCTCACATCCATACATGAAACCATAGCTTTGACTATAAGGACCTTCGTAGGCAAAGTGATGTCTTTACCAGATGAAGACAGTAAATAAATGTAAAGAAATCTGCTATGCAGGAGACCCGGGTTTGATCTCTGAGTTGGAAAGATCTCCTGGAGAAGGGCATGACTACCCACTCCAGTATTCTTGCCTGGAGAATTCCATGAACAGAGGATCCTGGTGGGCTACAGTCCATGGGGTCTCAAAGAGTTGGACACAATTGAGTGCTTAACACACACACACACACACACACACACACACACACATCAGGTCCCTGAATTGTTCTAGGTCTCCCTCTTGTGGGCCATCTGTGAAACAGAACACACCAACTACTTTTAACAGTGAAGAATCTTACAGATGATAAAGAATCGATTTCTGTGAACCCTAAGAGCTGAATAGGACATTTCACTAATTTTATTTCAAAATATTGCAGACTTATAAAAAGTATAGAGAATAATGTAAAAATACTCATGCACCCACACACCAACTTTATCAGTTCTTACCATTTTAGCCCATATTTGCTTTAGATATTTTAAAAAATAAAATAGATGTTGCTGAGGGCTGTGTATTTCCCTTGCTGCAAGCACACAGAGAATAAGATAACCATTAGTCTGAATTTGTATGTGAGCCTTCCATGCAT
This sequence comes from Procapra przewalskii, assembly GCA_006410515.1. NCBI lineage: Eukaryota > Metazoa > Chordata > Mammalia > Artiodactyla > Bovidae > Procapra > Procapra przewalskii. The sequence goes on along the minus strand of SJYF01000810.1, from coordinate 4,111,579 downwards.
ATTTTTGCTGAAGCCGAAACTCTAACACTTTGGTCACCTGTGTGAAGAACTGACTCACTGGCGAAGACCCTGACGCTGGGAAGGACTGAGGGCAGGAGAAGGGGGCAACAGAGGACAAACGGTGGGGTGCCATCACTAACTCAATGAACATGATTTGAGCAGACTCTGGGAGGCAGTGGAGGACAGAGGCGCCTGCGTGCTGCAGCCCATGGGGTTGCAAACAGTTGGACGCAACGCACTGACTGAACAGCAGCGACACAGCCACAGATCTGTTCTCTGTGTCTGTGAGTCTGTTTCTGTTTCACAGATGAGTTCATTTGGGTTGCATTGTAGACTCCACATATAAGAGACAGCATATGGTATCTGTCTTTTTATGTCTGACTCGCTTCACACAGTGTGATCTCCAAGTCCATCCACGTTGCTGAAAATGCCATCATTTCATTCTCTCATAAGCCTGAACAGTGCTCCACTGTGTTAATATGCAGGCACCACACCCTCTTTACCCTCTCATCTGCCGATGGACACTCAGGCTGCTTCCACGACTTGGCTCTTGTGAGTGGTGCTGTTGTGAACAAAGGGATGCGTGTATCTCTCTGAATTAGAGTCTAGTCTTTTCTGGATATGCCCAGAAGTGGCACTTCTGGATCATGTGGTAATTCTACTTTTAGTTTTTTTAGGGAGCCTCCATGCTATTTTCCACAGCAGCAGCACCAACGTGCATTCCCACCAGCAGTGCAGGAGCGTTCCTTTTTCCCCGCCCCGTCTCCAGCATTTGCTATTTGTAGACTTTTAAGTGATGTCCATTCTGACTGGTGTGAGGTGACACCTCCTTGTAGTTCTGATTTTCATTTTTCTAATAATTAACTAGCTCATCTGTGTTTCTTGTACTAGCCATCCTTATAGGTGTGGAGGATCATATACAGTTTGCAAATAATTTCTTCCATTCTTTGGGTTGTCTTTTCACTATCTGGAAGGTGGCCTTTGGAGCAGAAAGTCTTAGAATTTGACAGAGTCCGTAGATTTTAATACAGATACTCAGGGTGCCAAGTAGCCCTCTTCCACATGTTGATTCCCATCTGGGATTTTTAAAAACTGAAGTAGAGTTGACTTATAATGTTTCGGTGTACATAAAAGTGGTTCAATTATATATATATAAATATATTAATATATATGTGTATACATGTACCCCTATATTCATAGCAGCACTATTTACAATAGGGAAGACATGGAACAGAATAACAGAAACAAAAGTCAGGTGGAAGAAAAGAGGAAAAAGTGTGTTTTCTAGCTGTTCTCTGCTCACCCCCTAAAGGAGCTCTGATTGCTTCCAAGCTCCTACAGAGCTGCCTGTGCTGTGTAGGTCTGACCCAGTCCTTTGGGGCATGTGGCTCTGTGCATTTCTAATAAAACATCCTCTTTTTATTTTTAAGTCATAGTGGGAGTTAAGTAATCCAAAAACCATCAGAGCCTGACATGCCTCATATTGGACATCTTCTTGAATTAAAGGAGAAAAGCGCTAGGGTGTTTCCTTGTCTTTTACTAAGACAACAATATGTGGGCTATTTTACTAGAGTCGTTACTGCTTACTTAAGAAGAAAATGATGTCCAAAATAGAGCAATCAAAGCAAACCAGAAGTGAAAGCTAGTGTTACAGGAAGTCTACAGGAAGCAGAATGTGTGGCGTGGAAATGAAACCCCTTTTTAAAAAAAGCACACAAAGAGCTCAGTGGATGAGGGCATTGTTTTCTTAGCAGGAGTCAAAGGATGGAAGACACGTCTCTCTGTGCCTGTGTCCTAACCTCTTATTCTTAGAGCCCACCCACAAGACCTCATTTTACCTTATTCACCTCTTTCAAGGCCCAGTCTCCAAACACAGTCACATTCTGAAGTACGAGGGGTTAGGACTCCAACATATGAATGGGAGGCAGGGACACAATTCAACCCACAATCCGATCAGATGATATGTGGACAATGACGTCAGCAACTCAGGTCAGCAGGGAAAAGACTCTTGGCCTCTCCTCTCCCTCTAGTCCCTGTACTACTTTTAAAACAACATTTATTTATGTGGCTGCATTAATAACTGACCAAGGCTTGGTTGGGGCATGTGGGACTTAGTCCCCCAAGCAGGGTTCGAAGCTGGGACCCCTGCACCGGACGCTCAGGCTCTTAGCCACCGGACCGGAGAAGCCCCTCCCTTATAGTATTTTTACCTGCTGCTTACCCTCCTGATATTCCCCTTGAAGTTCCCTCCATGGTGATAGTCCTTAAGACCTACTTAAATCAGCTTTAAAAGGATGGGTGTGAGGAAAGCATACAGTGTTATTTACCCTGACTATTCCTCAGATGGCTGCACCTCCCAACCCAGGAAAGAAGGGGGCCACCTCACACCTTGGATTCTTTTTTTAATTATTTTTATTAAAGTCTAGTTGATTTACACTGTTGCTTTAATTTCTGCTGTACAGCAATTTTTAATTCATTTCTAATTGAAGTATAGTTGATTGGGGGAGGGGATCGCAAGAGTCAGATTTAAAATGCCGTAAACCTTGCATTCTTTAGCATCTCTTCCCTGCAGGTGTAGAAGTGGGTGGCTTCCACTTCAAACTGTGTGTGCATGCTCAGTCTCTAAGTCATGTGAGTCCTTGCGACCCCATGGACTGTAGCCCACCAGGCTCCTCTGTCCCTGGGATTTCTCAGCCCAGAATACTAGAGTGGGTTGCCATTTCCTTCTCCAGGGGATCTTCCCGGCCCTGGGATGAGATCTGCGTTCCCTGCGTCAGCAGGAGGATTCTTTACCGCTGCACCACCTGGAAGGCCCTCACTTCCACTTCAAATCACACTGATGTCTTTTGGATTCAGAGCAGAATTCCTAGCTGTGTGCTAGAGTCCAAGACACAAAAATGAGGTGACCTCCCTGGTGGCCCAGTGTTTAAGACTCTGAGCTTCCAATGTGAGGGGTGTGGGTCCGATCCCTGGTCTGGGACCTAAGACCCCACATGCACCACAAAAAAAATAAAAATTGGCCAGAAAAAAAAAATCAAAGACAAACAAGAAACAGTCCCTCCTCTCCTGGAGCTCACAAGCCTGGTAGGAAGGAACCACCAGCAGTTACTATTAGTTTGCTGTAAGCTGAGAGCAATGATCCCCGTGATACAGCTCAACCAAACTTCATGTCAGAACATTACCAAGTTTGCCGGGAAAGACTGTCCTTCAGTGTTATTCCATGACTCTCCATGATGGTTCACCGGTTCCCCTCTTGTGGATTTTCTTCAAATTACAATGTGCCTACTCCTCCTCCAAATACTTCACTTTGTAGGCCATTAGCATTACCCACCCCCTTTAGAGATCAGACAGCCAGGCTCAGAGACATTATACCAACATTTTTCACACTGAACAGAATCATATAATTGTTCACTGACTCTGAAAATGGTTTCTTAAATGAATTTTTTTTTCTCAAATTAAGTCTTAAGTGTAAGCTGAATATGTCAATCAGATAAAGGCATAGATGTTCTGGTCAAGGAAAGAATACTGTCCACCCCAGGAACTCACACCCACTGCCAGGATTAAGCACCACCCAGGAAAAGTCCCAGGGGGACCCAGAGGGAGTCAGAATGTAGCCTCTTGCTGGGTGGCCATTGGCTAAGCAAAAACTTGTTGTTTAGTAGCTAAGTCGTGTTCAGCTCTTTGCGACTCCATGGACTGTAGCCCGCCAGCCTCCTCTGTCCATGGGATTTCCCACACAAGAATACCAGAGTGGCTTTCCCTCTCCTCCTCCAGGGGATCTTCCCCACCCAGGGATCAGATGCTCGTCTCTTATGTCTCCTGCACTGACAGGCGGGTTCTTTATCTCTAGTGTCACCTGGAAAGCCCAGAGATGGAAGAGACAAGGGTTCCGTCCCTGGGTTGGGAAGATCCCCTGGAGGAGGTCATGCCAAGCCACTCCAGCATTCTTGCCTGGAGGATCTCATGGACAGAGGAGCCTGGTGGGCTTATGGTCCATAGGGCCGCAAAGAGTCGGACATGGCCTGAGCGACTTAGCATCCACTATCTCCATCACTCAGGGTTATCTATGTGGGATTCTCCCTCTTCTGTGGCTCTGTGGCTCAGTCATTTCACTGCTGCTGTGCATTCCATTATATGGAGAGGCACAGTTTATTCATTCTCCTACTGATGATATTTGGGTCCTTTCCAGTTGGGGACAATTATAAATAAAAGCTTACTTTTTAATATTAATGTTATGATAAAAGGACCTTTTTTTGAGCCTGTCTAAAGGAGATTCGAAGTTATGCTTGAAGGTCATTATTGGTTGTCCAGCGGCAGTATGCCCCTGGAGAAGAATCAAAATCTCAACTCACCCCTTTCCTCTCATGTACCAGCAGATGTCTGGTCCCAGGAAAAACACTGAGTCAGCCTCCTGAATTCAGGGGAGGGTCAGGTCTACCCAGACTTGTTAAGAGACAAGAAATTTCACAAGTGTTTGGCTGAACTCATGTACTAATGTCTAAAGTTGAGCAATAGAGTAAGAAATTAAAAGGCAGCCAAGTAACCCTTTGGCTCATCTTTAAGTCTCTTGAGATGTTCTGAAGGCTTCATTTTTTAAAGTTTATTTCAGAAAAACCAAAAATGAGGCTTGCTCTAGAGAAGGCTAGGATTTTGTCTTGGCTGAAGCAAGGACTTTCCTATCTCCTCAGCAGAGGAGTGAAGGTTCTGAGACTATCCGGAAAGACTCTTCCAGCTTTGGAATTCCTGGGTCCTGCCCGCTGATTGGAGCTCCCGGGCAGGGGCCACTGGGGCTGGAGAGCTCCTGTGTGATGTCACAGGGCTTTGTGAGGCAGCCTGGGGCAGCCTGTGTTTTGAGCCCCGCCATGCAGGCAGGGTACCCCGCACAATCAAGTAATCTGCTCAGAATCCAGGCGCCACTGAGTCAGCCATTCAGGAGGAAATTCCATCTTTGAGATTATTTGTTGAGCATAGAGTCCTGCCCAAATCTGCCTATGACCCAGCTTGGAGAATACATCGACTCCATAGCGGCCAGTGTCTGTCTCAGTGGTAGGTGACTGAGGTCCATATGCTGAAAAGTGGGAAGATGGGGAGGGGGTGTCCTTCCACATAGAAAAAGTGAGTGCAGTGCGTCAAATCTCTGAATCTTGAATAGGACTCTGGCTCTGGGGATCAAGATTAAGAAGGTCAGAATTTTCAGGCTGGGTTATGCCACCCAAGAGGCTTACTCGGCATCGAAATAACTTTAGTTCTTGAAAATCAGGGCCAGTTCTCATTGTATACCACAAAGATACATCTTTTGTACTTCTTAAGATCTATACAAAATGAATGTACTACTTATTCAAAAAGCAAAATAGAAAAAAAAAAAAAAAAACCTCTTCCTAGTATCAGAACCAATCAATCCTAAAGGAAATCAACCCTGAATACCCATTGGAAGGACTGATGCTGAAGCTGAAGCTCCAATACTTTGGCCACTTGATGAGAAGAGCTGACTCACTGGAAAAGACCTTTTGTTGGGGTTCAGTCACTCAGTCGAGTCCGACTCTTTGTGACCCCATGGACTTATGCAGCCCAGCTCTTTGTGACCCAATGGACTGCAGCTCGCCAGGCTTCCCTGTCTTTCACCACCTCCCAGAGCTTGCTCAAACCCATTTCCATTGAGTCAGTGATGCCACCCAGCCATCTCGTCCTCTGTCATCCCCTCTCCTGCTTTCCATCTTTGCCTCATCAGGGAAAGGATCTTGTTCAGAGATTGCCATTAAGACTGTTCTAGGAAATGGCAATCCACTCCAGTGTTCTTGCCTGGAGAATCCCAGGGAGCTGGGAGCCTGGTGGGCTGCTGTCTATGGGGTCACACAGAGTCGGACAGGACTGAAACGACTTAGCAGCAGTAGCAGTGACAGGAAAGCAAAGGATTATAAATACTGATTATTAGCAGAAAAAAAATTGGTTGTGACATTACGTAAAGCATGGTCATGTTTTCCTGGCTCAGAGACTTAAATTTTAAAACTCAATGACCATAAATACAGATTTAGTTTAGGGCTTTGGTTTCTTGGGGTGTGTGTGAATGTGTGCGTGTGTTAGTGGTATTTAGCAGCATTCTTTTCTATTTTACTGCATTCTTTTCATTAACTCAGGGTTTTTTAACTCATTTAAAATTTTACTTGCTATACATACAAATTATCTTTGAAATATGTTTTAACAAATTAATTCTGTATTTTTCCAGCACGTAAGTTTTAGTGAAGAAAATAATTGAACATGATTTCCTTCTGAGACGGCAGAGTTGAAAAGCCAATCACAGACCTATCTCTTGGTAGGAGATGTCTTCTGTGTTTTGCGGGAGTGTGGGGGAGGGTGTTGGGGTGGGGAGGATGGGTGGGAGACGAGGTCCAGGTTTCTCTTCTTTAAGAAAATCTAATGTAGGATAACTTATCTTGGTGAAATAAGAAGTCTGGAGAGAGAGAGATTTTTATGTTGTTACATCTAAAGAAAACTTTCCCAAGTGCTCTTTTTCTATGTATTTTTTTTTCATTTTATATTGGAGTATAGGGAAGACCCTGTGGCTCAGCAGCAAATGCCAATGCAGGAGACATGGGTCCAATTACTGGGTTGGGAAGATCCCCTGAAGAAGGGCAAGTCTACCCACTCCTGTATTCTTGCCTGGAGAATCCCATGAGCAGAGGAGTTTGGTGGGCTACAGTCCATGGGGTCACAAAGAGTCGAACAAGATTGAGCCACAAAACAGCAACAAACAGTTGATTGACAGCACTGTGTTAGTTTCAGATATACAGCAATTTGATTCAGTTACACATACACATATGTCTATTCTTTTCCCATTTTTTCTTAGTATGGTAGAATTCCAGAGAATATTGATTTATTGTTCAGTGATACTTCTATCGTGTGAATTCACGTGTATATTTTGTACATTAAACTCGGTGGCGTCCCTTCACTATTTTCTCCTTTAACTGGTTTCTAATTGCTTTTGGGTTTTGGAGAACCTCAAAACAGAAGCCTGTTAAAATGACAGTTTAATAGGACGGTGTTCAAACAGCTTCATTCTTCCAGTTCCTTTAATCCACCCATTTTCCCTCATTAGAAGTGATCTTTTTCTCTTGCCGCTGCTGCTGCTGCTGCTGCTAAGTCGCTTCAGTCCTGTCTGACTCTGTGAGACCCCACCAGGCTTCCCCCTTCCCTGGGATTTTCCAGGCAAGAACACTGGAGTAGGTTGCCATTTCCTTCTCCAACGCATGAAAGTGGAAGGTGAAAGTGAAGTTGCTCAGTTGTGCCCGACTCAGCGACCCCATGGACTGCAGCCTACCAGGCTCCTCCATCCATGGGATTTTCCAGGCAAGAGTACTGGAGTGGGGTGCCATTGCCTTCTCCGATCTTCTCTTACACATTGGATATTTCTCTTTATAAGCAACTAACTTATTTGGTTGCTCTGGGTCTCTGCTGGTTTCGTGCAGGCTTCCTCTGGTCACATTGCCCAGGCGTCTCATTGCGCTGGTTCCTCTTGTTGCAAAGCACAGGCTTTAGGTACACGGGCTCCAGTAGTTGCAACACGTGAGCTCAGTAGTTGTGTCTAGTAGGCTGAGTTGCTCCTTGGCATGTGGGATCTTCCAGGACCAAGGATTGAACCCACGTCCCTTGCATTGTCAGGCAGATTCTTATCCACTGTACCACCAAGGAAATCCTGATACTTCTTTCCTTAATCAAATATTTCATTTTGAAAGGGATTATTCATTCAATCAGCAAACCTTTATTGTGCGACCGAGATCTTGGTGAGGGTGTTAGGTCTTCTGTCCTGGGAGAATGCTCCTGTGTTAGTAAGCTGCCGAATCCAGCTTTACACACCTGCTCCCTTTACCTGGCATCCTCAGGACTCCACCCAGACACAGGCCCTGGCTCCACTGGTGGTGATGCCTGGGCCCTGCAGATCTCAGGAACAGACTCTCCTCCCTGGGGGTGGGTCTTGCACTTTCCCGGCCAAGATGTGATGTGACTTGGCCCTTGTTATTGATCCGGTGGCCAGGAGTGGACTAGAGACTGAGATTTAAAGTGGCTGCAACATTCCACAGTCCCATCAGTGGGGTCCACACTGCTCCTTGCCCACTTTTTTCCACCATGGGATGTTGCGTGTTTTTATTAATACATTTCTAATAGTCTGATTGGGGCTTCCCTGGTAGCTCAGCTGGTACAGAGTCCACCTGCAATGCAGGAGACCCTGGCTTGATTCCTGGGTTGAGAAGATCTCCTGGAGAAGGGATAGGCTACCCACTCCAGTATTCTTCGGCTTCCCTGGTGGTTCAGATGGTAAAGAATCTCCCTGCAATTTGGGAGACCTGGGCTCAATCCCTGGGTCAGGAATATCGCCTGGAGAAGGGCATGCCAACCCACTCCAGTATCTTTGCCTGGAGAATCCCCATGGACAGAGGAGCCTGGTGGGTGACAGTCCACGGGGTCGCACAGACTAAGCGACTAAGCAACAGCGAGCAACAGTCTTGACTAATGTTGGATCTGCTTTTTTAAAACAAAGACCTATGCTATCACCCCTACATGGGCTGAGCATGTGTAGGGATGAAAAACCCTTCTTTCACATTTTTTCCTTTAGTTTTACCTCAGGAGTTTGGGTCAATGACTTTAAATGATACTGTATGTTTTATAAGCATGTTATACATTTTGACTTTAAAAAAATCTTCTGAGGAAAAAAAAAAATCTTCTGAGGGGACTTCCCTGGGGATCTGCACTTCCCAGTTCAGGGGCCTGGGTTTGATCCCTGGTCAGGGAACTAGATCCCACACGCTGTTACTAAGAGCCCACACTCGACATGAAGATCCTGCGTGGCACAACTGCAGCCCGGCAGAAATCTTATGAATATGGAGTTTTAAGAGGTTTTTTCCTAAGGATACACTTTATCTTATCAAAGTATGAGATAAGCACTGATGTCAAAATGATCCTGTTTTAAAAACACTGTAAAGTGAATTTAAGCCAAGCAGATGATCTTAAACCATCAAAACATCTAATACAGCTTCTCGTAAATCCTTCTGGTTTAGGAAATATTAAAATGGACCTTCAAAAATGCTAGGTTTACAATGAGAAATGTTATAATTCAGTGTTTACTCTGTGCCTCCTTGACATTCGGCATCTGGATAGCCGTCTTTAGTATTTATCATCACTACAATCATGTGAAGAAGCAAGAGAAGATCCAGGAGAAAGGAAATCCGTTAATTTGGTCCCTTGGAGACAAGCTGCACAGCAAACCTGACTCAGTGCACTTACCGAGAGCTTACAATGTGAGGTTGCAAAGGGCTAGTGAAGATGAACTTGCAGAACCGAAGTCGTTGTTAAGATTAGGTAAGTATTTTGATTTCCTCTGTTAGCCATGGTAAGGGGAAAATATACCATAAATTGAATACTGGGAAGAGGAAGAGACTGCTCTTTTTAGAGCAATGCAATTTTAAATTATGAAGTATTTCATATGTGTTCATATATATATATGACCCACAGAGAGAAAATAACACAAACAGGCTTGTATGTATTTGCCTCGTAAATGTGAGAATTTTAAAGTAATTTGCTATATTTGCTTCAGATAGCTTTCTGTGTTTCTAAGAAGTAAATTTTAATACGTACAGTAAAAACAACACCCCCATTCTTCCTCCTCCCTGGATATCTTCCTAATTTTCTTTAAGCAAAATATAGCATGTTTTTGAAGTGCATTTGTAGCTGTTCTAGAATGAACTGCAATGCCAATATGAATATTCACATATAAGTCTTTGTATAAAAATATTGTTTCTCTTAGGTAAATACCTTGGTATAGGATGGATGGTTCATATGGAAGCGGTATACTTAACTTTTTTCTAAATCTGGCTTATGCATCTGGAAGTTCTCAGTTCCCCCACTGTTGAAGCCTAGCTTGAAGGATTTTGAGCACTACCTTGCTAGCATGTGAAGTTAGGGCAATTGTACAGTAGTTTGAACATTCTTTGTCATTGCCCTTCTTTAGGACTGGAATGAAAACTGACCTTTCCCAGTCCTGTGAACACAGCTGAGTTTTCCAAATTTGCTGACAAACTGAATGCAGCATTTTCACAGCATCATCTTTTAGGATTTGAAATAGCCCAACTGGAGTTCCATCACCTCCACTAGCTTTGTTCGTAGTGATGCTTCCTAAGGCCCACGTGACTTCACACTTCAGGTTGTCTGGCTCTGGGTGAGTGACCACAGGATAGTGGTTGTCCAGATCTTTCAGACCTATTTTGTATAGCTTTTCTGTGTATTCTTGCCACCTCTTCTTAATCTCTTCTGCTTCAGTTAGGTCCTTAGCATTTCTGTCCTTTATTGTGTCCATCTTTGCATGAAATATTACCTTGGTATCTCCAATTTTCTAGAAAAGATCTTTAGTCTTTCCCAGTCTGTTGTTCTCTATTTCTTTGCAATGCTCACTTAAGAAGACTTTCTTATCTCTCCTTGCTATTCTCTGGAACTCTGCATTTGGTTGGGTGTATCTTTGCCTGTCTTCCTTGCCTTTCACTTCTCTTCTTTTCTCAGCTAAATTTGTAAAGCCTCCTCAGACAACTGCTTTGCCTTCTTGCATTTCTTTGGGACGGTTTTGGTCAACACCTCCTGTACAATGTTATAAACCTCAGTCCACAGTTCTTCAGGCATTCTACCATATCTGATCCCTGGAATCTATTTGTCACTTCCACTATAATTACAAGGGATTTGATTTAGATCATACCTGAATGGCCTAGTGGTTTCCCCTCCTTTCTTCAACTTAAGCCTGAACTTTGCAATAAGGAGCTCATGATCTGAGCCACAGTCATCTCCAGGTCTTGTCATGATCTGAACCCGTCATTCATTGGATCATAGAGAAAACAAGGGAATTCCAGAGAAACTTAAACTTCATTGACTACACTAAAGGCTTTGACTGTATGGATCACAAGAAACTGTGGAAAATTCTTATACAATTCAATGTATGCAAGTCAAGAAGCAACACTTAGGACTGGACATGGAACAATGGACTATGAAAATTGTGAAAGGAGTATGTCAAGGCTGTATATTGTCACCCTACTTATTTAACTTATATGCAAAGTACATCATGAGAAACGCTGGTCTGGATGACTCATAGCTGGAATCAAGATTGCCAGGAGAAATATCAACAACCTCAGATATGCAGATGATACCACTCCAATGGCAGAAAGCAAAGAGGGACTAAAGAGCCTCTTGATGAGGGTGAAAGAGGAGAGTGAAAAAGCTGGCTTAAAACTCAACAGTCAAAAACGTAAGATCATGGTATCTGGTCCCATCACTTCATGGCAAAGAGAAGGGGAAAAAGTAGAAGCAGCGACAGATTTTGTTTTCTTGAACTCCAAAATCAGTGCAGACAGTTGACTACAGCCACAAAATTAAAAGACACTTGCTCCTTGGAAGAAAAACTATGACAAACCTGGACAGTGTATTTAAAAGCAGAGACATCACTTTGCTGACAAAGGTCCATATAGTCAAAGCTATGCTTTTTCCAGTAGTAATGTACAGATGTCAGAGTGGGACCATAAAGAAGGCTGGATGACAAAGAATTGATGCTTTCAAACTGTGGTGCTGGAGAAGATTCTTGAGAGTCCCTTGGACTGCAAGGAGATCAAACCAGTCAATCCTAAAAGAAATCAGCCCTGAATAGTCATTGGAAGGACTGATGCTGAAGCTGAAGCTCCAATACTTTGGCCACCTGATGCAAAGGACTGACTCATTGGAAAAGAGCCTGATGCTGGGAAAGACTGAAGGTGGGAGGAGAAGGGGACGACAGAGGATGAGATGGTTGGACGGTATCATCGACTCAATGGACATGAGTTTGAGCAAGCTCCGGGAGATAATGAAGGACAGGGAAGCCTAGCTGCTGCAGTCTGTGGGGTTGCAAAGAGTCGGACATGACTTAGCAACTGAGCCACAACAAAATGCTCAACTTTAAAGAAAATGACAAACTGTGTTCCAAAGTAAGGGTGCCAGTTTCTATTCCCTTCAGCAGTGGAGGAGAATCCATCTTCTCCAGATTGGTCAATACCTTACATGGTCAGATATTTAGAGTTTAGCCATTATGACGGGTGAGAAATGGTAGGTATCAGTGTAGCCTTAATTTGCATTTTCCTATGACTAAGGATTTTTAAGCACCTTTTCATGTGATTAATGGCCACACATTATCTTTTATAAGGTGCTTCTCCAAGTCTTCTGTCCATCGTTTTATCTATTTATGGCTGTGCTGGGTCTTTGTGGCTGCGTGGGCTTTTCCCTAGTTGAGGCGAGTCGGGGTTACTCTCTAGTTGTGGTGTGTGGGCTTCTTTATTTCAGAGCTTGGGCTCTAGGAGCTAGGGCTTCAGTAGTTTGGGCACTTGGGCTTAGTTGCTCGGAGGCATGTGGTATCTTCTCTGATCAGGGATCAAACCTGTGTCTAATGCATTGGCAGGCGGATTCTTTACCACTGAACCACCAGGGAAGCCCCTGTCCATTTTTAAATTGGGATGTTTGTCTTCTGATTCCTAAGACTTTAAAGATTGGGATTTCTAAAGACTTAAAATATGTATGCTAGTTTCAAATCCTTTGATACGTGAGTTGCAAATATTTTGCACAACTCTGTGCCTTCTCTTTTCAATTTTTTAAAAATTGAGATGTAATTGGTATATAACATTGAGCTTGTTTTAAGTGTACAACAATGATTTTATATATGTATACATTACCAGCACTTCCCCAAGGGGTTAGCAGTAACAAATCCGCCTGCAGAGCAAGAGAGGTGGGTTCTATCCCTGAGTTGGGAAGATCTCCTGGAGGAGGGCATGAAACCTACTCTGGTATTCTTACCTGGAGAATCCCATGGACAGAGGAGCCTGGTGGGCTACATACCGTCCATAGGGTCGCAGAGATCAGACAGGACTAAAGGGACTGAGCAGGTATGCAAAACAGTTCAGTTCAGTCGCTCAGTCGTGTCCGACTCTTTGCGACCCCATGAATTGCAGCACTCCAGGCCTCCCTGTCCATCACCAACTCCCGGAGTCCATCCAAACCCATGTGCATTGAGTCGATGATGCCATCCATCCATCTCATCCTCTGTCATCCCCTTCTCCTCCTGCCCTCAATCTTTCCCAGCATTAGGGTCTTTTCAAATGAATCAGCTCTTCACATCAGGTGGCCAAAGTATTGGAGTTTCAGCTTCACCATCAGTCTTCCAATGAACACCCAGGACTGATCTCCTTTAGGATGGACTGTTTGGATCTTGCAGTCCAAGGGACTCTCAAGAGTCTTCTCCAACACCACAGTTCAAAAGCATCAATTCTTCCGTGCTCAGCTTTCTTTATAGTCCAACTCTCACATCCATTCATGACCACTGGAAAAACCATAGCCTTGATTAGATGGACCTTTGTTGGCAAAGTAATGTTTCTGCTTTTTAATATGCTGTCTAGGTTGGTCATAACTTAGTTACCACAATAAATTTCATTAACATCCATCATCACACGTAGTTAATTATTTTTGTGTGATGATAACTTTTAAGGTCTACTCTCTCAGCAACTTTCAAGTGTACAATACAGTATATAATAGAGTATGTTAACTGTAGTCACCATGCTGTACATTTTTATTCTCTTTTGAAGGGTTTTATTCAAGAAGCATTATAAAATAAAAGGTGCCTTTTATAAAATAAGCCAGGTGGCATAGTGGGAAAGAATTCGTCTGCCAAAACAGGAGACACAAACGACGAGAGTTCAATCCTTGGGTCAGGAAGATCCCTGGGAGTAGGAAATAGCAACGCACTCCAGGGTTCTTGCCTCAAAAAGTACCAGGACAGAGGAGCCGGGCGGGCCACAGTCCATGGGGTCACAGAGAGTCAGACATGACGGAACACAGCACCATATCCAGAAGCAAAATTTACTACTCCCTAGTGAGGAGAGCCTGGTTTCAATTCTTTCAGGTTTCTTTGAGGTTTGTTTTATGATCCAGGATATGGTCTATCTTGGTGAATGCTCCATGGATACTTGAAAAAAAAGTTGTATTCTGATATTGTTAGGTGAAGTGCTTCACATATAAATATAATCTCAATTAGATCTGGTTGGCTGATTTTGTTGTTCAGTTCTTCTGTATCCTTGCTGCGTTTTGGCTGGTAATTCTGACAGTTGTTAACAGTGGGTGTTGAAGACCCCGATTATAATTGTGGGTTTGTCTGTTTCTACTTTCAACTCTACTGGGCTTTGTTTCATGTATTTTTGCGGCTGGTTTTTGGCATGCTTCTATTCAGGATCATCATGCATGAGTCCCTGGAGAAGGAAATGGCAACCCACTCCAGTATTCTTGCCTGGAAATTCCACGGATAGAAGAGCCTGGCGGGCTGCAGTCCAGGGGGTCAAAGAGAGTTGGATGCTGTTGAGCGACTGAGCACGCATGTGTACTACTGGGAGCCACAGGGGGCGCTGTGGTTCTCCCATTGGTGCAGGTTGGACTAGAGCGGCTGTTGCAGAAAGTTTTCTGTGCTTCTGTCTGTCCCCTTCCCTGGCCCCGGGGCTAGGTGCAACAGGCTTAGCTGGGAGCTTGTTTTGTCTGCGCCTATTGATGGTTCCACTTGCAGGTTTTGACAGCACCCTGTCTGAAAAGGGGACAAGGGAGGATGAGATGGTTGGATGGCATCACTGACCCAATAGACATGAGTTTGAGTAAGATCTGGGAGATGGTGATGGACAGGGAGGTCTGTGCGCAGTGGTCCATGGGTCGCAGAGAGTCGGAGACGACTGAGTGACTGAACTGCACTGCACTGACCTGAAGTCTGGGATTTACGGGAGGCAACAAAGAAATCAGGAGCCCACTGTGTCCTTCCTCCTGTCCTGAGACCCCTAGCCGATCTGGCCCCTTACCTCCATGTTTCAGAGAACCCCCACGCTTATCTGCTGTGTCATGCCAAGGATTTTTATAGGTGTAAGAAAGAGGACCTAAAAGAAATGGGGTTACTGCTTTCTGATGGGAACCCGCTTTATAAGCAACATAGAATTTATATCAGTTTTGAAAACATTCCTCAGGCAATGGAAAAGACAGTTCATTCTCCCATAAAGAGAGCCCGGTATAAATCTACTAAGGACACTTAACTAATTGCATTATTCAAGTTTCTGACTTTTTCTCTGATTTGCAGTTGTTCTTAAAAAAATTCCGTTTCTGTTTGTGACAGTATATATTGATATATTTAAAATGTTTTAAGTGTTTTGTTGCAGCATTATTTGATGTCTACAAGCTCATGACTATTAAATCTTTATTGTAACTTATTGTAAGTATAAAATGACTTTCTGGGTTGTCCTTCCAGTGAATTCTATACTTTAAAAAATATTTTGACTCTTGTATTCTTTGAACATTCTTCCACTTTTAACCATTTTAGTTCGTCTTATTTGTCTTTTATGGTTTCATTTTGGTTTTTATTACCGTCTAAGAGTTTTTATCTTTTTTTTTTTTGAGTTTTTATCTTTTAATGGGAAATTCCCCTGGAGAAGGAAATGGCAACCCACTCCAGTACTCTTGCCTAGAAAATTCCATGGATGGAGAAGCCTGGTGGGCTATAGTCCATGGGGTCGCAAAGAGTCAGACAACTGAGCGACTTCACTTTCTTTCACTTTATGCCAACATTATTTATTGTTATGACTAATGGGCTTCCCTGGTGACTCAGTTGGTAAAGAGTCTGCCTGCAATGGGGGAGACCCAGGTTCAATCCCTGTGTCGGGAAGATCCCTGGAGAAGGCAGTGGCATTCCACTCCAGTATTCTTGCCTGGAGAATTCCATGGACAGAGCAGCCTGTTGGACTGTAGTCTGTGGGGTCACAGTCACTCGACTGAGTGACTAACACTGCTGAACACCGATGTGCTGGCTTTTTTCGGTCATCTTGTATTCTCTCAAACAGTTTTGGAAGAGGGACTTTAGCTGTCACCTTCCCTAAACTCCTCAGTCCATAGAGCTTCCCAGGACAACAGTGAGTCATGATGTGACCAGGGAGGCCGAGCACGTACTTCCCTGCAGAGACTGCACTCACTGTTCAGGTTTTGCTAAGGGCTCTGCTTTGATTTGTGTGAATCCTTTGATTTTAACCTTGTCGTCTGGGCATTGTTCAGGTTCCACAGAAACTACTCTGACATGTTATAAAAGGAGTGAATTTTAGGATATCTCTGTTATTGTCCTTTATCAACGGGACGGTGGTAAACCTATACTTACGTGACTTAACACCTTTTCTTTCAGGTGAGAATTTTAACTATTCAATCCCAGAACTTATTCATGGATATTCAACATATGGATTTAATCCCATTATCAGTAAAAACTTGGGCCACTACAGAAACGTGCCAGATACGAGGAATGTCATGTATGTTCCCTCTGATATTTTTTTTTACATATTACATATTCATTTCAGATATACAACATAATGATTTGATATTTGTATTTATTGCAAAATGATCATCACAGTAAGTCTAAGTAACACTGATCACCATACAAAGGAGCTTCCCCAGTGGCTCAGTGGTAAAGAACCCGCCTGCAATGCAGGAGACGCTCATTTGATCCCTGGGTCAGGAAGATCCCCTGGAGAAAGGAGCCTGGTGGGCTAGAGTCGGAAGGAGTGAGGCCAGAGTGAAGGGACTGAGCCCAGCATAGGAGCACCATATAGATACAATTTTTTTTTTCCTTGTGATGAGAGCTTTTAAGATCCTCTTTTCTGCTGCTGCTGCTAAGTCGCTTCAGTCATGTCCGACTCTGTGTGACCCCATAGACGGCAGCCCACCAGGCTTCCCCGTCCCTGGGATTCTCCAGGCAAGAGTACTGGAGTGGGGTGCCACTGCCTTCTCCTAGTAACTTTCAAATATGTGATACAGTGTTTTCAGCTACAGTTGCCATCTTGTACCTTACATCCCCGTGACATTTATTTTACAACTGGAATTTTGTACCTTTCTTGTCTCCTTCACCTACCTCTGGCAACCACCAATCTGTTCTTTGTATCTAGGAATTTGTTTTCTGGGGGGAGAGTTACTGTTTTTTGTTCCTTTGTTTTAGATTCTACTATGTGAGATCTTGTGGTATTTGTCTTTCTTCGACTTGTTTCACTTAGCAAAATGCCCTCAAGATCCATTCATGTTCTTGCAAATGGCAAGATTTCCTCCTTTTTAATGGATGAATTTTATAGATAGATAGAGGTCATATTTTCTTTATCCCTTCACCACTCATAAACACTTAGGTTGCTTCCATGTCTTGGCTGTTGTAAATAATGCTGTAATGAACAAGGTGGATGCATATATCTTTTTGAGTTAGTGCTTTTGTTTTCTTCAGATAAATACCCAAAGGAGAAATTTCTGGCTCAGCTCTATTTCTAATTTTTTGAGGAACTTCCAATACTGGTTTTCTATAGTAGTTGAACCAATTTACATTCCCACCAATGGCGCACAAGGATTCCCTTCTCTCTACGTCCCCCCAACACTTGTTACTTCTTGGATGTTTGATAAGAGCCTTTCAGACAGGTGGGAAGTGGTATGTCATTGTGGTTTTGATTTGCGTTTTCCTGATGATTTGTGATGTTGAGCATCTTTTCATGTGCCCGTTGCCCATCTATATATCTTCTTTGGGGAAAAACATGTCTCTTCTGATCCTCTGCCCATTTTTAAATCCAATCGGTTTGTTTTTTCACTGTTAAGTTGTGTGACTTCTTTACATATGTTCGATATAACACCTTATCAGGTATATGATTTGCAAGTATTTTCTCCTGTTCAGTAGGTTGCCTTTTTGTTTTCTTGACGGTTCCCTTTGCTGTGCAGAAGCTTTTTGGTTAGATATAGTCCCACTTGTTTATTTTTGCTTTTGTTAGCTTTGCTTTTGGTGTCAGATCCAGAAAAATTCAAGATTGATGTCAAAGAGCTTACTGCCTATCTTTTCGTCTAGGAGATTAACAGTTTTAGGTCTTATATTCATTTAATTCATTTCTAATTAACTTGAGGATATGGTATAAGATAGAGATTCAGTTTCCTTCTTTGCGAGTGGCTATTCAGTTTTTCCAATTATCGAAGAGACTTTTCCCCACATTTTATATTCTTGGCTCATTTGTTTGAGCTCACTGTAATGTAAACTAATCGACTATATGTGTGGGTTTATTTCTGGACTTTCTACTCTGTTCCACTGATCTATGTGTTTGTTTGTTTTTTATGCCAGTACCATACTGTTTTGATTACTGTAGCAACCTATGAAGTTTCCAGTTCCTCCACCTTTTTGCCAACTCTTGGTGTGAACAGTCTTTTTAATTTTGGCCATTCGAATGAGTGTGTAATGGGATCTCACTGAGGTTCAATTTGCGTTTTCCTGATATCTAATGATATTGTGTTTACTTATTTTGCCCATTTTAAATTTAAACTTCAAATATTTTGCCTGTTTTGAAATTGGATTA
The DNA here is from genome assembly GCA_006410515.1 of Procapra przewalskii. Classification (NCBI taxonomy): domain Eukaryota; kingdom Metazoa; phylum Chordata; class Mammalia; order Artiodactyla; family Bovidae; genus Procapra; species Procapra przewalskii. The sequence continues at coordinate 4,093,154 of SJYF01000810.1, read as the reverse complement.
TTTCTTACTATTGAGTTTTGGGAAATTTTTATATATTTAGGTGTAAGACCTTTATCGTATGTATAATTACAAATATTTTCTCCTAGTCCATGGTTTGTTTTTTCATTCTCTCATTAGTTAGTGCTTTTTGAAAAACAAAAGTTTTTCATTTTAATGGAGTTCAATATTTTTTATAATTTGTTTCTGCTTTCAGCCCAGGATCACAAAAATTTATTCACTGGATTTTCTGTGAAGATGATCATGACATCTGCACTTTTCTTTCTTCCTTTCCAATCTGGATGCTTTTCTTTGTCTTATCACACTGACTAAAATCTCTAGTACAGTGTTGAATAGAAGGGGTGATATTGGAAAACCTTGCTGTGTTCTTGATCTTAACACTCCGTTTTTCACCAGTAAGTATGATGTTATCTTTAGGCTTCTCATAGATGTTCTTTTTCAGGTGGCAGAAATTATCTTCTATTCCTAGTTTGTTGAGAGTTTTTCATCAGATGGCTATTGGATTTTGTCACATCATTTTCTGTGCATTGAGATGTGTGTATCTTTAGCTTGTAAAGATGGTAAATTATGTTGATTTTCTAATGTTAAACAGAGGTTACATTTATGGGATATCCCCTACTTGGTCATGATGCCTTATCCTTTTCATATATTATTGCATTTGATTTTGCTGAAACTCCAAAACTTTGTCTGGCATTTTATATCAGTGTTTGTAAGAGTGCTATTGGACTTCCTTGTCTGGCTTTATCATCAGAGTGTTTTGGCCTTGTAGAATGAGTTGGGGATTATTTTTTTTAGGATTTAATTTTTTAATGTTTGTGATTGACTTCTGCTAAATACCTTTGATTACAGTAAAGACATTTCTTTCTGTTCCTTCACTTGAAATTTTCTCCTTTATTTATTAACATTCATTTTCCTTTCCTTTCTTTAACAACGGTTCTTCTCATGGGTGTGTCAGAACAATGCCAGAGGATTCTGGAGGAGCAACAGAATTGCTCCGTTGGCATGTTCAATGACTGGCCAAAGCTATGGCGATTGAGAGTGGGTTTATTTTGACTTAGGATTTTATTCTAATCAGAAATGACTGTTAAATTCTATCAAATAATTTCTTAGCATGATCACTATGGCTTTCCCCCATCAAATTATTGATAACTTATGTTGAGCCATCCTTACATTCCTGAAATAAACTAACCTTAGTTATACTGTTTTTCTAAAATGCTGTTTTATTTGATCTGCTAATATTTTGTCTAATTGTTTTGACCTGTTTAAATTAGATTAGTTTGTATCAGTGTTCCTCAGAAGTCTACAATTTCTCTGTGAAAATTTTAAAAGTTTGTGTCCTTGGAGATGTGGGCAGTCATATAATACATAGTCACACTGGCTAGTCGGGGCTTCCCCGGTGGTGCTCGTGGTAAAAACCCGCCTGCCAGTGCAGGAGGTGGAAGAGACGGGGGCTCAACCCCTGGGTCGAGAAGGGCCCCTGGAGGAGGGCATGGCAGCCCACTCCAGGATTCTTGCCTGGAGAATCCCACGGACGGAGGAGCCCGGAGGGCTACAGTCCTCGGGTGACAGAGCACGCGCCACCACCTCCTCCGGGAGCTTATGAGCACAAGGTCGACTTTATTTGCATATGCATATTTGGGAAACATTAAAGCGACTGAAATCAGCCCTGGAGGGTTGACAGTGGTTTTCTTCTGAGCCTATGCAAGACTCCAGTTTAAGAAACTCTGCTTTTTCTTCTTTGAGTTACTCTCATCAGATTTTCATATCAGATTTATACTAGTTCCATAAAATGAATTTGTATGTTTTCTCTATATCTCTATGCTCTAAAATCATTGAAATAATATCATTATGATTTCTTATTTTGAAATGGAACTTGTCTGGTAATTATGAATTACTGCTCCCTTTTCTGCTGTCCGACATGGAAAAAGTTAAGTTTTTTTCCCAAGGTTATTGATTGTTCTGCTCAGGCTTTCTATTTCTAGGGTCTGTTCAGAGCTATCTATTTTAATAAAAATCTGCTTCATCTACTTTCAAATCTACTGGCTTAAAGTCACACACCCTGTTTTTGTAATTCTCTTTCACCTTTTCTGGCACCTTGCCTTCATTCTCATTCTTATTTTTGTACATTTTTCTTCTCGATTTCAAAAGCTTGGTAGAAATTGTATATATTAGTCATCTTTCAGAAAGCTAACTTTTGCTTTGATTTATCAATTTTAATTTTTTTGTCTTCTAACTCATCAATTTCTAGTTGCCTTTATGGGGTCCTTTCTTCGTTCTTTTGATGTATTTTTGTGATCTTTTTGCCCTTCTATAAGGTTAAAATAGTTTATTTCATCTCTTCCTTAGATGATGATAATACATTAATAAATATTCATTTTATTCTGATTAGGATTTAGCTATATACATTACAGTTGTTTTAAAAACAGTTCTTTATTTTAAAATTTATACATGGCTGTGCTGGGTCTTTGTTGCCGCGTGTGCTTTCCCTAGTTGTGGAGAACAGGTGCTACTCTCTAGTCATGGAGGATGGGCTTCTCACCGTGTTGGCTTCTCTTGTTGGAGAGCACGGGCTCTGGGTGCTCGGCCTCCAGTGGCTGCAGCTTGCCGGCTCTAGAGCACAGGCGCAGTACTTGAGGCACATGGGCTTTGTTGCTCCCCAGCATGCGGGATCGTCCCAGACCAAGGATCAGAACCATGTCTCCTGCAACGGCTGCCAGATTCTTCACCACTGCGTCACCAGGGAAGCCCTATACATCCGATTTTGACATGCTGTGTTTTCAGGTTTACTCATCTCTAAATTGTTATTGTTGTTCAGTCACTAAGTTGCGTTCAACTCTTTGCAACCCCGTGGGCTGCAGCACACCAGGCCCTGTGCCCCAGTTTGCTCAAATTCATGTCCATGAGTCAGTGACGCTATCTAACCATCTCATCCTTTGCTGCCCCCCTCTCCTTTTGCCTTCAGTCTTAGCGTCTTTTCCCATGAGTCAGCTCTTCACATCAGGTGGCCAAAGTATTGGAGCCTCAGCTTCAGCATCAGTCCTTCTAATAATATTCAGGGTTGATTTCCTTTAGGATTGACTGATTTGATCTCCTTGCAGTCCAAGGGACTCTCAAGACTCTTCTCCAGGACCAGTTTAAAAAGCATCACGTCTTCGGCGCTCAGCCTTCTTTATGGTCCTGCTCTCCCATCTGTACGTGATTACTGGAAAAACCGTAGCTTTGACTAGATGGACCTTTGTTGGCAAAGTGATATGTCTGCTTTTTTAATACGCTGTCTAGGTTTGTCATAGCACTCCTTCCAAAATAATTTGCAGTTTATTTCTCTTTGATCCAAGACTTATTTAGAAAAGTGGGTTTTATTTAAGATTGGATTTAGGCAACTTCCCCCGACCTCCCTGCCATGGCCATAATTTAACAGTTTGCTGCTGCTGCTGCTAAGTCGCTTCAGTCGTGTCCGACTCTGTGCGACCCCATAACGGCAGCCCACCAGGCTCCCCCGTCCCTGGGATTCTCTAGGCAAGAACACTGGAGCGGGTTGCCATTTCCTTCTCCAATGCATGACAGTGGAAAGTGAGAGTGAAGTCGCTCAGTCATGTGTGACTCTTTGCAACCCCGTGGACTGCAGCCTACCAGGCTCCTCCGCCCATGGGATTTTCCAGGCACAAATACTGGAATGGGTTGCCAGTGCCTTCTCCAGTTTAACAGTTTAGACAAGTAAATAACTGTTTACAGAATAGTTTATCAGTCACCTATCAAGATGTTTTTTCTAACATGCTTAGAGGACTGTCACTTCGTGTATTTGCCCGCTCAACGCTTCCGACTCTGTGGTCTGAGGACCAGTAGCGCTGGGAGCCCCTAGAAGCGTCAGCCCCGCTGAATGCCAGGCCTGAGCCCAGACGTACTTAATCAGAATATGCATCTGCAAAGAAGCTCAGGAGCGTTTCTGCACATTAAAGTGCAGTATTCTTCAGCTGGGTTGGAAGGGCTGCTGTAATAAGCCTCCGTAAACTGGCATGCTCCAGTGCCAGCCATCTCATGCCTCACGGGTCTCTGGAGGCTGGGAAGTCAGAAACCTTGGTTGGCAGGGCGGGTTCTTTTCTGGGCTGCGGGGAGGATGGTGCAGGCCCCTCTCCTTGGCTGACGGCCTTTTCCTTCCTGTGTCTCTTCACATCGCCCTTCATTCTCAGGTCCCCCTTTTGTAAGGACACCAGCCTTACTGGATGAGGGTCACCCAAATGACCTCTCGCTCATTACAGCAACCCCATTTCCAGACTGGGTCGTATTCTGGGATCCTAGTGGTTAGAATGTGGAGAAGGGGGACACAAGTCAACCCATAATAGTTCTGCTTTAACTAGACCGTTGGGAATTGCGTTAGCGAAGCACACCACCAGCTAAATGTGGACAGCCAAGCACTCGTCTAAATTACCTTCACCCTGAAAAGAAACGTATGTAGGCCTGAAAGGTTTTCTATACAGAAAGACCACAGCAACGTTCAGCAATTAATTTTGGAGAAACCCATACACATTAGGTTTCTCTTAGCGGTTTACACTCACGTGATGTCAATTCAGGCTCCTTCAGTATCATTGTCTCGTTCCTCTGAAGGGGCTGCATTTGTAGTTTTCTCAAAATGATAAACTTGGACTAGATAGAATATTAGCGCTGGGATCCAGTAGCCCGAGTTCACCATCTCTCTCACTCTTGGGGTGATACCCTCGCCCCCACCACTCCGGTCTCTCATCTCCTTTCTCTTTGATGAGGCAGTGATCTTGGGCTTCCCAGGTGGCAGCAGTGATAAAGAATCTGCCTGCCAGTGCAGGAGACACAAGAGGATGTGGGTATGATCCCTGGGCCAGGCAGATCCCCTGGAGTAGGAAAGGACATCCACTCCAGTATTCTTCCTGAAAAACCCCTGGACAGGAGCCTGAAGGGCTACAGTCCATGGGGTTACACAGATGAGCACGCACATGCACAAGGCAGTGGTCCTACCGGAAGGTCGGCCTTTTGATCTACCTGTTTCTGGGAAGCCAGTGCAGGCGGCGCGACCTCCAGCCCTGGGCAGCTAGACCCCGCACGTCACAGCTAAGAGTGCGCATGCCTCTGAGCTGCAGCCGCACAGCCCACTGCTGCGAGGAGGACTGAAGATGGAGCGCGCCCCGACTAAGACCCAGTGAGCCCAGAGAAATGAATGTTCAAAAGAGAGGAGACAAGAGCAGAAACGGAGCGTGTCTAAGCGACTTTCAAACCTCGAGTGCGAACTGCTCTTGAGTGCTCCAGGAGCCAGCCTGTCTCTAGGTCCTGTGGGGCGTTTGGGTCCCCTTTGCAGTGTGCCTCTTTCTTACGCTTCAGCTAGTTCCAGTTGTCATTTACAACCGAAATATTTCAAAATGCAACCCAATAAGGTAGCAATCCAAACAATGCTTAATAGCTAAAAATTAATACTACTAAAATTCAGTGTCCATATTTCCCTTAAGTGCACAAAAATATACTAAAACCTTTTTTGCCAGATCCTTGGAAGAAATCTAATTACACCATATCCATTATTACATGTCTTTGTTGCAACAGACTATAGCACACGGATTTTCTTTGAAGATAGGACAATAAAGTTAATTTGAACCTTTTAATGTGTATAAGCTTATTAATTCATTTTATAATAGAAATGAAAATATAGGTATAATTTGTGTTTATACTATATTCAAAGTAGAGCTAATTTTATCAAAACAGAGTCTCAGGAAAAAGCAATTATGATGGGCATTAAGAAGGGGAGAATGATTTAGACAATATTAGAACAACATAAGACATTTAAAGAAATTTTGTATCTTAATTTTTGTGTTTTAAAAGTACTGTCACCTTATCATCATAATCATCAATTAAAGGAATAAAGAGGAAAATGTGAATAAAGTGTTTCAGTGAGTCCTCAAAACATCTAATGCTTTTAGATGACTAATTTTCTTCCTCTTTCTGCAGGTGTCAGAAAAAAATGTACCCAGCCAGACTACCTACCGCCAGTATCATCATTTGTTTCCACAATGAAGAATTTACTGCCTTGTTCCGAACACTGTCCAGCATCATGACCCTCACTTCACAGTATATCCTTGAAGAAATTATTTTGGTAGACGACATGAGTGATTTTGGTAAGAGAGAATGCTAACCATCTTTCTAATCGTCTTTGAAGTAAGGCTATCTCTGCGGCACTTGAGTTATTTTATACAAAAGACATTTTTGGTGGGTGTTGAGGCAGGCTCTTTGGAGCACCGATGGTGATGTGAAAGTCTGGTCCCTGACCTTCTGGTTGGGCTAATGGGGTGGCTAGCACTTCAGATAAACAGAGGGGCAAGCTGGTCTTTAGAGGTCATGGATGATGTTGAAGAAGTGATGTCTAGGATGGATCAACAACAAGCTTTTACTGTATAGCACAAGGAACTATATTCACTGTCCAGTGATAAACCATAATGGAAAATAATATGAAAAAGAATATGCATAACTGAATCACTACAGTAGAAATTAACAGTAGAAATTTCTGTGCCATAGAAATTAACACAACATTGTAAATCAACTCTACTTCAAGAAAGTAGCATTTTTTTCAAAAGTGACATCTGAACTGAGATGAGTTGGGATAGATGAAGGGGAAGGAAAAACTATTTTAGTCAGAGAAAATGGCCCAGAGGCAACAGAAAATATGGTGAGTTTGGAATAGTTTTTTATTTTATGTAGGGTGTGTGTGTGTGTGTGCACACACGTGTGCTCAATCAAGTCCTTCTCTTTGCTGCCCCATGGACTGTTGCCTGCCAGGCTCCTCTGCCCATGGAATTTTCCAGGCAAGAATACTGGAGTGGGTTGCCATTTCCTTCTCCAGGAGATCTTCCCCACCCAGGAATCAAACCTGTGTCTCTTAGGTCTCCTGCCTTGGCAGGCGGATTCTTTACCACTCTATCACTGGGAAGGCTTCCCTGGTGGCTCAGATGGTAAAGCATCTGCTTGCAATTCAGGAGACCTGGGTTCGATCCCTGAGTCAGGAAGAACCCCTGGAGAAGGAAATGGCAATCCACTCCAGTACTCTTGCCTGGAAAATTCCATGGACGGAGGAGCCTGGTAGGTTACAGTCCATGGGGTCGCAGAGTCGGACACAACTGAGCGACTATCACTGGGAAAGGACTTTTGTAAATTATGTATGAGTATAGTTTTAGGAGGGAGGGGGTGGGCATGAAACCAGAAATGTAAAAAGTATCCCCTCATGAAGACACTGTTTGAATTTTATTTGAAGAAAATGGGGAATGATTCCAAGACTTAATGTAGGGTAATGACACAATACAGGTGCTTTACATGAAAGAATTCTAATCACACCAACTACACTTAAGGGTTTATTCCTTCATGTTCACTGGTTTTAAAGAACTAGAACAAAATTTTCTGAGCTCCATTTAGCATTTGAATTCACTTGTCTATTTTACAACTTAATTCTAAACCTGAGGCAAGCCGGGAGGACCCAGGTGAAGGATAAGCTCTCTGGGGTCTGCAGGTTGCCTGTGGGGTCCATTTCTCACGGAAGCAATGCATGCATATTGGATACCACCTAAAAGTTTACCTAATCTACTGTGAATCTGACCCACTATGGGCTGGGACAGAAAAAAGAGGAGGAGAAACAGAAGGAAGAAGAACAGACAAGGGAAAAGAAGAGGAGCTTCACCCTTGGAAAAGCAACTGAGATGCATCAACTCAAAAGTGAAATGAGGACTTCCTTTGTGGTTCGGCAGTTAAGAATTCACCTGCCAGTGCAGGGGACACAGGTTCAATCCCTGATCTGGGGAGATCCCACATGCTGCCGGGCAACCAAGCCTGTGCACCACAGCTACTGAGCCTGGACGCCTAGAGGTCATGTTCTGCAACAAGAGAAGCCACCGCACTGAGAAACCCATGCACTGCGAGTAAAGAGTAGACCCCTGCTCCCCACAAGAGAGAAAGGCTGTGCACAGCAAGAAAGACCAGTGCAGCCAAAAAAAAAAAAAAGTGGAATGGGACTCTAGCTAGTGTCAGCTCCATTTAGGAATTTCACTCATTGGCCAGGCACTGTATGCAGGTCAGGAAGCAACAGTCAGAACTGGACATGGAACAACAGACTGGTTCCAACTCGGGAAAGGAGTATGTCAAGACTGTATATTGTCACCCTGCTTATTTAACTTCTATGCAGATTGCATCACACGAAATGCCAGGTGGGATGAAGCACAGGCTGGAATCAAGATTGCCGGGAAAAGTATCAATAACCTCAGATACGCAGATGACACCACCCTTATAGCAGAAAGTGAAGAAGAACTAAAGAGCCTCTTGATGAAAGTGAAAGAGAAGAGTGAAAAAGTGGGCTTAAAACTCAACATTCAGGAAACTAAGATCATGGTATCCAGTCCCATCACTTCCTGGCAAATAGATGGGGAAACAATGGAAACAGAGACTTTATTTTTATTTGGGCTCCAAAATCACTGCAGATGGTGACTGCAGCCATGACATTAAAAGATGCTTGCTCCTTGGAAGAAAAACTATGACCAACCTAGATAGTATATTCAAAAGCAGAGACGTTACTTTGCCAACAAAGGTCCATCTACTTTGCCAACAAAGGTCCATCTAGTCAAAGCTATGGTTTTTCCAGTAGCCATGTATGGATGTGAGAGTTGGACTATAAAGAAAGCTGAGCACTGAAGAATTGATGCCTTTGAACTATGGTGTTGGAGAAGACTCTTGAGAGTCCCTTGGACTGCAAGGAGATCCAACCACTTCATCCTAAATAAAATCAGTCTTGAATATTCACTGAAAGGACTGATGCTGAAGCTGAAACTCCAGTACTCTGGCCACCTGATTCGAAGAACTGTCTCATTTGAAAAGACCCTGATGCTGGGAAAGATGGAAGGCAGGAGGAGAAGGGGATGACAGAGGATGAGATGGTTGGATGGCATCACCGACTTAATGGACATGAGTTTGAGTAAGCTCCGGGAGTTGGTGATGGACAGGGAGGCCCGGCATGCTGCAGTCCATGGGGTCGCAAAGAGTCAGACACGACTGAGCGGCTGAACTGGACTGTATAGGAGCCACCCTAATCCGAGGAGTCCAGTGCTGTTTATTTCTGGCTTTGTGCATGGGAGGGGGTGTGGCAGGATGGCTAGGTTCCTCATATGACTGAACGACACATCTGGCCACATGTGGGGCAAAAGGCCCCAGTAAAGCCAGGAGCAGGCAGCAGGGGCATCTTTGCTAGACTGTGAAGTCTAACATCTCACCCAAAGGATGAAGATCCTGCCATAGACGTGCAGTCCCAGGAGGACCGAGGAACTCCCAGGGGCCCCAGCCTTTCAGAACTATGCCAAGAGTTCAGAGACACACCTGGGGATCTGCCCAGATGTCCTTTAGACATTAGAGGACTCACCACTGATGGCTGAGAGATGGTTGGACCAGACAGTCTACTTCTCCTGGATGCACAGCCACCTGATGGGTGGTCATTTCATCCACCCCACCAAGGAGCTTAGTCCTGGACCCACACAGAACCTCAAACACAGGGAATGCAGGAAATGGGGTGTTCTGTGTCCTGGGGGTGCTCAGGGTTGCTGCACCCCCACTTTAACTTCCTGTGGGCTCTAGGAGAACTTTCTTGAACTACAGCTAGCCTTTTCTGGCTCATACCAGTAGGTACTGGTGATCCTCAGCTTGGGACGGCAGGGTCGGAAGCCCAGACAACCACCTCCATTGAGTTACATGAGAGCATGTCCAGGGCTGACCTGCTACCATCCACCTTTCTAATAGGCCTGGCCCCTCTTGACTACATAAAAGCAGCATGGCCATCTCCTGAACAACTCAAAGCCTCCACTTCATGTCAGCGATGACCTCTGCCAGAACGGCCTGCTTCCTCCCATGTCTGCTGCACAGAGTTCCTCTGAGTCCTGGATGTTGGAGGGTGTTTGCAGACATCTGATCTGAGATGCTACCCCTACCCTGCAAGTGTAGCTGTGCAGCCTGGAATCTGTCTCTGAGCAGGGCCCTGGCATTCTTTTCACAGAAAAGGAAAGAGATGTCTTTCATTCTTCTGCCAAGACTATAGTGAACCTGCCTCTGTTGGTCCCCAGCCCCCAGATTCTCTGACCTCTGAGGCATTTGTATCCGTCTCACCAGAGACTGGCCTCTTTTGCTGTTGTTGTTCAGTCCCTAAGTCATGTCCCACTCTTTCTGACCCCATGGATGCAGCACACCAGGCTCCCCTGTCTTCCGCCATCTCCCAGAGTTTGCTCAAATTCACGTCCATTGTGTCGGTGATGCCATCCAACCATTTCATCCTCTGCCACCTCCTTCTCCTCTTGCCTTCAATCTTTCCCAGCATCAGGGTCTTTTCCAATGAGTAGGTTCTTCGCATCAGGTGGCCAAAGTATTGGCGTTGCAGCTTCAGCATCAGTCCTTGCAATGAATATTCAGAATTGATTTCCTTTAGGATTGACTGGTTGATCTCCTTGCAGTCCAAGGGACTCTCAAGAGTCTTCTCCAAAACCACAATTCAAAAGCATCAATTCTTTGGTGCTTAGCTTTCTTTATGGACCAACTCTCACATCTATATATGACTACTGAAAAAAAAAACATAGCTTTGATTATGACGACCTTTGTGGGCAAGGTGCTGTCTCTGCTTTTTAATACGCTGTCTAGGTTGGTCATAGCTTTCCTTCCAAGAAGGAAAGGCCCTCCTTTATCATCATCATATTAACCTCTGAGTATTGAGTGACTGTTATGTGTCAGGCTCTGTGCTTGGTGATATATTTCTTCTTCTCACTGCAGTCCTGCAAGGACTATGTAGTTCTGCCTTCTCACCGATGAGAAAGCTGAGACTTGAGTGGTTGACAACCACTCAAGTGGCCTGGGGGTCAGTACCAAGTTAGGTGCACAACTGTTATGAATAAAGTCAGAGTGCTCCAAAGCACCATAATTTATGCTTTTTCTATTAAAATTTTAATAATGATATATTAAAATAGAGGCATTTCATGGATTTCTCTGGTGGTCCAGTGGTTGGGACTCTGTGCTTCCAATGCAGAAGGCCTGGGTTTAATCCTTGGTCGGGGAATTAAGAGCCCACATGCCACAAAGTGTGGCCAAAAAGTTAAAAAAAAAAAAAAGGAGTGTTTCACTAGAAACAGAGAAAAATATTCACAGTTGATTTCAATGCTGAATCTCTTTTTGTTCATGTTTTGTGCACATTTTGTGCACGTTCATTCAATCGAACTTTCTTTTTTGAGTTTGGAACATCTGCAGAACAGCAGTTTTTAAGAATCAATCAAAATTATGAGAAACTGGTTAATATACTTTGCAGTTGTCAAATGCTGACTCTTTTTTCCAGATGATTTGAAAGAGAAACTCGACTATCACTTGGAAACTTTTCGAGGAAAGATTAAATTAATAAGAAACAAAAAGAGAGAGGGGCTGATTCGAGCAAGGATGACCGGAGCATCCCACGCTTCAGGTATGAAGGCTTTGCTCCAGACAGGACCCCATGTCTGTGTCCCAGAGGTCTTCCTGCCCATGAGGAAGCCATCCTCACGTGTCTCTATGGCATAAGCAGAAGAGTGGGAATATATTTCAGCTTTATGAGTCTTAAATCTTTGTCTGACTCTGAAAGTATTGTGCTTCAAGATGTTAATTTGTTATTTCAAATAGAAGACAGACAGAAGCTATCCTGGTCGCGGGGGGAGGGGGTGTAAGCTCAGCCTCCTGTTACAGGACACGTCCCCCAGGTACAGACTCTGGGATGTGGTTGTACATGCAGGGGGCCCCCCAGGTGGTCTTGGGAACCAGGTCAAGGGGTGAGGAAAGCAAGACTTTACGGGGAGAGCAGGGCTGTGATGTAGCTGCAGAGACCCCATGCGGACCTCGGAAGCTAAGAAGGGGTCAGTCCAGGTCCTCTGAGAGGCAGAGGCCCGGATGACACGGGAGGCGTGCTTCAAGAGAAATGTCTGCGAAGGGTGAAGGGGAGAGGAGAGTGTGGGCTGGAAGCTTCTGGCGTGACCCCGGCGGAAGGAGGCAAGGAAGGAGGGAAGGACGAAAGCCCTTCGGTCTGCTGCGTGGCTCCCAGAAGGGGCTCGAGTGGGCCAGTCGGGAGCCCCTGAGCCAAGACCGTGCACTGGAGGAGTCCTGAGGGGGGCCTCTGCGGCCGGTCGGGTTCACCTGGTTCTCGGGGGCCCACACAGTGTGCGCAGTGATTGGCTGGGAGCCCCCGGGAGGGCGTGGCCTTGGTGTGAACACACCAGAAGATCCCAAAGCTGGGGGACCTCCTGGGGCAGCTTCTCGAGAAGGGAGGTCTCAGCCGCCAGGAGCACTGGGGGCCCATCTGGCCTCCGGCGTCCCTTGGGATGCAGTCCCGTCCTCCGCCAAGGGCAGTTCCTGAGCTGTGACACATGCGACACCAGCAAGGGAATGAGTCCCCAGGGGAGTCCTGATGATCGAGCTTCCTGGAAGCCCAGGTAGTCAGAGGGTTGTTCCCAGAAAATTAGCCTAGGACCAAAGGCACGGAGTGATGTTTAAGGATCCGGCCATGTGGCAATCTGAGGAAACATCTCGGTCCCTTAGCAAGGTATTTCCTTATTGAGTAGAAGGCCAACTAAAAGCAAAATCTGAGTCTTTTTTTCTTTTTCTCTATTTTGGCCTGATCAATTGAGACATTCCCTTACTTAACTACATTGCTCAGTCCTGTCCAACTCTATGGATTGTAGCCCGCCAGGCTCCTCTCTCCATGGGATTCTCCAGGCAAGAAAACTGGAGTGGTTGCCATTTCCTTCTCCAGGGGATCTTCCTAACCCAGGGATCAACCCAGGTCTCCTGCATTACAGGCGGATTCTTTACTGTCTGAGCCACCAGGGAAGCTATCTACCAGATAATACATACTAATTGTCCAAAATTCAATACAAGCCACTAAAACTGAATGGCATGCGTCTTTTCAGAATGCTGATTTTATGCATTAATATGCATATGTGTGTACATATGTATCTATATATATACACACATGTACACATAGACACACCCATAGATTTAAGGATTTTTAATTAAATGGAATTGTACTATCTCTATTCTGAGACTTACTCTTTTCATTCCAGTTTAATGTTCTGTAACTTTTCCCATGACAATGCCCGACCAGTTACCTCAGTTTTTGTTTGCAGCATTGTATAGTATTCCATATGGATTCCAGAATGGATTCCCATCATCTGTTTAGCCATTTGTCATTTCCTGATTTTTCCTTTTTACAATTACTGAAAAACAAAGAAAGCTGCCCTGGCAATTTTTGTACTTACACCTTTGTGGAAATGAATGCTTGTACCTATGGGATAATTTCTTAAAAGTGGAATTGCTGGGCAAAAGGGAATTCTTATTTTAAATTTTGGTGGATGCTGCCAAATTGTCCTAAAACAGATGGCACCAATTAACAGCTCCATCACAGGGTTTAAGAGGGCCTCTCCCTGGAGCCTTGCTGGCCCTGGTTATCTATTACCAGTCGTTCTCTGCTGTGCTTTGTCCTTCAGTTGTGTGCGACTCTCTGTGATCCCGTGGACCATAACTCACCAGGCTCCTCTGTCCATGGAGATTCTCCAGGCGAGAATACTGGAGTGGGTTGCCCTCCTCCAGAGAAGCTTCCCGACCCTCGGACTGAACCCAGGTCTCCCTAGTTGCATGTGGATTCTTTACCATTTGAGCCACCAGGGAGGCCCAGTCATTCTAGTCTTTGACAAAATTTTGGTCAAAAAGCTGTATCCTTTATTTTCTTGGCATTTCCTTGACTACTAGCAACATGGAGTATTTTTTCATATTTTTGTAGATTGTTTATAGATTTTTCTGTGAATTTGGCCCGTTCATATCCTTTGTGAGTTTTTTGATTGGGTTCTTTGTCCTTTTGTTATTGATTCGAAAGTGCCTTTATGATACGAATCCTGTGTTATATACACTGAGAATATCATACCCCAGTCTGTGGTTGGTCTTTCCATTTTTGTTGATGGTGTCTTGCATTGAAGAGAAGTGTTAGTCTCTCAGTCGTGTCCGACTCTTTGCGACCCCATGGACTGTAGCCTGCCAAGCCTGCCAGGCTCCTCCATCTATAGAAGAATACTGGAGTGGGTTGCCGTTTCCTTCTGCAGGGGCTCTTCCCGACCCAGGGATCGAACCAGGGTCTCCTGCATTGTAGGAAGACTTTTTACCATCTGAGCTACCAGGGAAGTTGAACAAAACTTTACCAAAAAATCCACTTCCTCTTGCTGGGCACAGAGCCACGCTGGACTTTCCTGCCTTCCTTTCAGTAGGAATGGCCCATGACTACGTTTCAGCCACATTTCCTGACCAAGGCTCGCAGGAAATTAGTTTATCCCCCTCCACACTGTAGTTCCATTCTGGCTGATGAAGGTAGAGCTAAATGAGTAGAAAGAAACTTTGACCGCATAGGAGTTGTTGTACATTTTGGAGGTTTATTTTAAGGGCCAATAGCTTTGGGGCTTCCCTCGTGGCCCACTGGTTAAGACTCTGAGCTCACTGAGAGCATGGGTTCCATCCCTGGTGGGGGAACTAAGATCCTATGCGCCACATGGCACCACCTGAAAGGAAAAGTAGAAAAGGAGAGAGAAGTGAAATTCATTTAAAAAGTCATGGCCGCTAGCTTTAACTTAATAATGAAATAACCAGATTCATCAATATTTTTCTTTATGATTTTTGTATCTTGTTTGAGAAGTTCTTACTCTAAGATCCTGATGATATTCTACATTTTTGAAAAATGCGTTTTGCTTTGCAGTTTTTCGATTTCATTCATTTGCTCTTGGCTGCACAGGCCTTTGTTGTCGCTGGGCTGTCACTAGTCGTGCTGAGCGGGGGCTCTCTAGCGGCTGCTGGCAGGCTTCTCGTTGCAGCGGCTTCTCTTGTCGCGGAACATGGTCTCTAGGCCCGCGGGCTTCGCTAGTGGCGGCCACAGGCTTGCTTGCTGCGTGGCAGGTGCAGTCCTCCCAGACCAGGGGCTGAACCCGCGTCCCCTGCATTGGCAGGCGGACTCTCAGCCCCTGGACCACCAGGGAAGCCCTGCCCTCGTCACTCACCTCCCCCTCGCTCTCCCCTCGTGTTGCTGACCTTCTTGCTGCTCCTCAAACATACCAGCTGCTCTATCTCAGAGCCTTTCTTTGCGTGTGATTTTCCCACCTGGAATTTTCCTCCTCCAGCCCCCTGTGTGACCTGTTACTTCACTTTGTCCAGGTCTCTGGTTCAGTGTCTCATTATCAGAGAGGCCGGTCAAAATCGCCCTGTAACAGCGCGGCCCTGTTCTCTAGCATCCTGCCTCTGACCGAGTTTTCTTGGCCATGTTTATGGCTGCCTGTCCACTCGCCCTTGAGGGTGATGCTGCCTATGTGATGGCCGCAGTGCCCTCAGACTGAGACAGCTGTGATGAGCCCGTGCTGTGTCCTTGGCAGGAGGGAAAGTGACCGCTGCTGGGTGGGTTTGACTCTATCAGGAAGAATTAGAAGGCTAGAGTTTTGCAAAGTGGAGAAAAACTGAGAAAGAAAAGCTCTAATTAGATGGCCTGAATTGAAAGGAAAGGGGACTTTTTTGCGTGGGAGCAGAAATGTTATGGTTTGGAAGCAGCCATAAGCAGCTAGGAAACATCGGTGTTGTCCTGAACCCAAGGATTCTTGTGGTCAGGGAGGAAAAGGAGGGACTTTGTATGAGAAATAGCATCTTCTCGGGAGAGTCAGGGTTACCTCAGGCAAGGAGGTCTGCAGGAGAATTTGGTGTAGGGAAATTTAATTTTTTTAAAGGATTTTAGTTTTTAAAAGCGTCTTACTTCATTTTGGCTGTGCTGGGTTCTCATTGCTGTGCATGGGTTTTTCTCTTGTTGCGGCAAGCAGGGGCTATTCTCTAGTTGTGAGGCTTCTCATTTCAGCGGCTTCTCTTCTCATGGGGCACAGGCTCTGGGGTGTCGGGACATGCAGGCTCAGTAGTTGCAGCTCAGGGGCTTAGTTGTTGTCCTGCTGAATCTCACAGTGCACACTGTCCACTGAAGCCAGGGCAGGCAAGGTGCAAGCAAGAAAGCTGGAAGAAAACTCAAGGAGCCGTAGCAACGGCAGACACGTTTATTCTCTCCTGACCGGCACAGCAGCTCCAGCAGCAGACACGCTGTGCTCTGTCATGGTTGACCCAGCGGACACAGCCATAATGCAGCCTCAGAGGCCTTTCAGGTGGAGCTTACAGAGCAGAAGTGGCCCGTGGCCAAGCAGGCACATCATGGCGTGCACGCACAGTGCTGCAAGTGACCTCAGCCGTTACAAAACCACGCATTTCCAAAATGTGGGCTGAGAGCCAGAGGCATGGGGCGAGAGAGCCTGACCACCTCCATCTTGGCTAGTTTCCTCTTCCCCTAAAGTTGCCCAGTGACATGTGGAATCTTCCCGGACCAGGGATGAACCCACGTCCCCTGCACTGAGCGGCAGGTTCTTTCCTGGACCACTAAGGAAGTCCAGAAACTTACTTTAAATAAGGGGACTGTGGAAAGAGTAAAAGGGTAGTCCACAGCAGAGCAGGAAGTTTGGGGGAATAAATACAAGGCGATCAGGGGGTGAGAATGGAGCATCTTCCACTGAATTGGCCTGGATGGTCAGCATGTGGCCAAGAGGGCAGAGATGAGGTGTAGATTTCAACTGCCATCCTAAAGGCAACAGGTTAGCAAAATCGAACACGCCATTGAGAACTTATGTGCTACGTGACCGTCATAAACAAGAGACGATTTGTTGTCTCATATGGGAGACAGAGTAATGCCCTTCCCCAAGGAGGTCATCCTAATTCCCAGAACCCGTTAATATGTTTACTTATGTGGCGCAGAGGGCAGTGTCTGACTCTCCACCACAAACATCCAAGGGAGGTGATTGTTGACAGAACAGAAAGCACTCGGTTTTGAAGCAGAGCCTTCATTTCCAGTTTGGTATGTGCCAATTACCGGTTATGGGATCTTGGGCAAGTCACTTCTCAGAACCCCAGCTTCCTAATCCATGATATGAGAACAAAAATATATAACTAATGTGGTTGTTGCAATGACTGAATGAAGTCGTTACGAGCACTCTTTGTTAAGCATCAAGTGTTAAACAATTGCTTAGTAGCAGGTGATTTCGTGTGTGCGTGCCAAGTCGCTTTAGTCACGTCCCACTCTTTGTGACCCCATGGACTGTAGCCCGCCAGGCTCCCCTCTCCGTGAGATTCTCCAGGCAAGAGTACTGGGGTGGGTTGCCATGCCCTCTGCCAGGGACTCTTCCCGACCCAGGGATCGAACCTTCATTTCTTACATCTCCTGCATTGGCAGGCGGGTTCTTTGCCACTTCACGCCACCTGGAAAACCCAGACAGTAAGTAGTACAAATAAGTAAGAAATTAAAACATAGATATTTAATTATATGCTTCAAAATGATAAAATATGTAAAATAAAATAGGAGAAATACAGGGAAAACTAATGAAAAGACAGACCAGTCATGGTGGGAAGTCTATCAGATTTTAGAACTCATCATCCTTATCTTCTGGTTAAAGAAACTAATCTCCCCAATAGACTAGAGACCTGTTCCAGGTCACACAATTCAGGACACAAACCCTCAAATTCTGATTTCCATGGCAGTGAATAATATTACCACACTACTGGTCATGGAAATAGCGGACAAACAAAAATGAGAAATTCAAATAGCAGAGTCACTTGAATTTTTTTTACAAAATCCAAATGTTTAACAGATTTATGGTGTGAATGAAATAGAAACGCTTGGATATTTTATAAAAGTTGGTCATAGACTTAAGCACAGAGAGATTCTCTGTAAACTCCCCCATAACTAGATTTTGCATACCACATTATCAAACATCAATCCCAAAACAAAACATATTAAGAGAGATAGCAATAACATAATACAATATATTACTGTAAAATATTTTTATTGTTAATAAAAATTGAAATATTTAAAACCTTAAAAATAATTGCTTTAGAGACCAAATTGAGAATGTTTAAAATAGATATAATGAGCTATGATTAAACAGTGAAGGACAGGGAAACCTGAGATGCTGCAGTCCACAGGGTCACAAAGAGTCAGTCATGACTTAGCAAATGAACAACAACAAGCTAATGTTTAAATGTAAAAATGTTGACACTAAAGAAAAGCAGAAAATAAAATGAAGAAAGGGAAGAAGGAGACTGAAAATATTGAGAGAGGTTGATACAGCACTTGTTTGTTTTTTAAATATGAAAACAAAACTTGCAAAACACAATCCCTAGAGAAGTTGTGTGAATAGGTGATGCTGGGAAAGATTGGGGGGCAACAGAGGATGAGATGGTTGGATGGCATCATAAACTCAATGGACATGAATTGAGCAAACTCAGGGAGGCGGTGAAGGACAGGCAAGCCTGGTGTGCTGCAGTCCACGGGGTCGCAAAGAGTCGGACGCGACTGAGCGACTGGACGACAGCAACAAGGGTTGCTACGGGAAAGCAGGAAGCAAGCCTCCACTCAGGGAAGGTGAAGAATAGTTCTCCTGACTTTTAACCTCAGCGAGCAGTTCAGTTTTGAACATTCCCCAGATATATCTTTTAAGGAGGAAGGATGGGAAAGATCCTTTATCAGGTCCATTGAACAAGTGTCCTTCAGTGCTTGGGTTTTTAAATCTGTTTATTATTTTTGGCTGTGCTGGGTCTTTGTTGCTGCACATGGGCTTTTCTCTAGTTGTGGTCAGCAGGGGCTACACTCTAGTTGCAGCGTGCGGGCTTCTCACGGCTATGGCTTCTCTTGTGAGCACCGGCTCCGGGCGTGGAGGCTTCAGAAGTTGCAGACGTGAGTGCAGTAGTTTTTGACTTCAGTACTTTCAACCTAAGGGCCCTAGAGCACAGGCTTACTAGTTATGGCTCCCGGGCTTAGTTGCCCCGAGCCACGTGGGGTCTTCCCAGACCAGAGATCGAACCCATGTCTCCTACACTGGATTCTTTACTGCTGAGCCACTGGGGAAGTTCCGGCCCTTCAGTGATTTTAGATCCTAAGGAGAAGTTAGCTTAATCTGGGCATATAGCATTTAGCAGAGTCACTATGTTGTTCAACCACCACCCCCTCTAGTTGGAAAATATTTTCATCACCCCCAGACCCATAAATCGGGAAATTTTCTTATTTCCACTTCTCCCAGCCCCTGGCAGCCACCAGTCTTCATGTGTCTCTGGATTTACTTTGCTCGATGTTTCATAGAAATGGAATCAGACCTTTTATGACTGGCTCTTTCACCTGCATGATGCTTTTGAGATCGTGTACACGTACCAGGACTTCATTTTTTATGGCTGGATGCTATGCCATGGTGTGTGTATATGCAGTTTATGTCTCCGCTCATCTGTTGGTGGGCATGTGGGCTATTTCCATCTTTGGGATGATATAAGGAGTACTGCTCTAGATATGAGTATACACGGGTACGTTTGAATTCTTTTAAATTTTTTAATTGTTGTTGTTCTCAAAGCAGGAGGGATCTTAGCTCCTCAACCAAGAGTAAAACCTGTGCCCCTTGCATTGGAAGCGTGGAGTCTTAACCATTTGACTGCCAGGGAGGTCCCCTGAATTCTTTTTAAAATGTGCCGATGAGTGGAATTTCTGGGTCACGTGGTAATTCTGTTTAACTTTTTGAGGAGCTGCCAAACTGTTTTCCACAGCGGGTGGACCATTTTGGGCTTCCCAGGTGGCATTAGTGGTAAAGAACCCACCTGGCAATACAGGAGATGTGAGAGGTGCAGGTTTGTCCCTGGGTCAGGAAGATCCCCTGGAGGAGGGCATGGCAACTCACTCCAGTATCCTTGCCTGGAGAATCCCATGGACAGAGGAGCCTGGTGAGCTACGATCCGTAGGGTCGCAGAGAGTCGGACACAACTGAAGTGACTTACCACGCCACACAGCAACATGTGAGAATTCTGATCTTCCCACATCCTCCCAACAATTATTATTTTCTCCTTTTTGTTTTAGCTCTGATAGATGTGAAGTGGTATGAAGTGGTACCTCACTGTTTTAACTTGCCTTTCCTTAAAGATGAATGATGTCGCGCATCTTTTCATGTGCTTGTTGGCTATTTGCATATCTTCTTTGGAGAACCAGATGGGATTTTTCACCTATCAAATTAGCTGATGTGATTTTTTAAATGTTTGTGTGATGTAATGTCATAGAAGCTATTTTAATGAAAAATGCAAAGTGTTGATTGAAAAAAAGCTATGTATGTTTAAAAACGGGGCTCTCTTTAGCCCAGTTTTGATCGAGGCATGACTATAACAGATATTATATTCCAAAGTGAGTTGTCTGATACAGCATACTCAGTGGCTCAGTTGTGTCCAACTTTTTGTGACCCCATGGACTGTACCCACCACGCTCCTCTGTCCATGTGGATTCTCCAGGCAAGAATACTGGAGTGGATTGCCATGCCCTCTTCCAGGTCTGACACAGTACCATAAAGAAATTTTGAAATAGATATCTGAAAAGCAGTAAGGAATGTGAAGTTAAGTGGGCCTTTGAAAGCATCACTATGAACAAAGCTAGTGGAGGTGATGGAATTCCAGGTGAGCTATTTCAAATCCTGAAAGATGATGCTGTGAAAGTGCTACACTCAATATGCCAGCAAATTTGGAAAACTCGGCAGTGGCCATAGGACTGGGAAAGATCAGTTTTTATTCCAATCCCAAAGAAAGGCAATGCCAAGGAATGCTCAAACTACCGCACAATTATACTCATCTCACATGCTAGTAAAGTAATGCTCAAAATTCTCCAAGCCAGGCTTCAGCAATACATGAACCGTAAACTTCCTGATGTTCAAGCTGGTTTTAGAAAAGGCAGAAGAACCAGAGATCAAATTGCCAACATCCGCTGG
>SJYF01000810.1:4048090-4064169 GCA_006410515.1 Procapra przewalskii | reverse complement strand
AGTTGACTCATTGGAAAAGACCCTGATGCTGGGAGGGATTGGGGGCAGGAGGAGAAGGGGACGACAGAGGATGAGATGGCTGGATGGCATCACTGACTTGATGGACGTGAGTCTCAGTGAACTCCCAGAGTTGGTGATGGACAGGGAGGCCTGGCATGCTGCGATTCATGGAGTCGCAAAGAGTCGGACACGAGTGAGCGATTGAACTGAACTGATTCTTCCTTTAAGCCCCTATTTAGCAGTATCTTATAAGTTTATTTTCATTGCTTTTTCCCCTACTCATTTGTTCCACTCTCATCCAGGCATTATTTTTGTGACCCTCAATGCCTTTGGTACTTTTTATTGCTTGGTTGATTATTACTCATTTCATTACCTTGGGCTTTGAGAATGAAGCAGATGAAAAATCCCCCTTTTTCAGGACCTAGTAACTTAATAAGCACATCCTTGTGTCTCAGAATTGAATCGATTTTGTGAATGATGCATCTTTGAAAACTGAGTATATTCCTTGCCTTGGTTTTACCTTCCCTCCAGACAGCAAATAACAGCTAACTTATTAGTCAAGTTCACTCATGATTTTTGCTTCAGTATTGTCAGCAACTTCATTCCTAATGGCGCTTTCATCTGTTTCAAGGATGTTCGGGTCTCACTTTTCATAAACAAACATGTAACTTAATAAATGGCTAGGCACTCTCTTGACACTGGTGGCCCCCTCTGCCCAAGTAACCTGATTTTTCCTAAGGAAGGATTAGCTACAGCTGCATCCACTTCATTTCTCGCTCACTGCAGTGAATCACTGTCCGCAGGCCCTCAGCATCGTCCCTCTGGCCTCATTTCTGGCACTGCTAGCGGTTCCATATTGGCGTCCCCAGTGGGCGGCTTCTGGCCTTCCATGTGCTTGAGGTTACTGTAGTATTTGATGCGTATGTGTGTGCACAGTCGTGTCTGACCCTTTGCGACTCCATAGACTGTCACCCACCAGCCTCCGCTTGTCCATGGAATTTTTCAGGCAAGTATACTGGAGTGGGTTACCATTTTAGATCTTCGTGACCCAGCGACTGAACCTGCATTTCTTGTGTCTCCTTCATCGGCGTGTGTGCTAAGTCAACTTCAGTCGTGTCCGACTCTTTGTAAGCCCATGGACTGTAGCCCGCTAGGCTCCTCTTGTCCATGGGATTCTCCAGGCAAGAATACTGGAGTGGGGTGCTGTGGCCTCCTCCAAGGGATCCTCCCAACCCAGGGATCGAACCTGCATCTCTTACATCTCCTGCACTGGCAGGCAGGCTCTTTACCGCCAGCGCCGCCTGGGAAGCCCCTGCAATGGCAGACAGATTACTTCTAGTGACCAGTCTTTTCCAGAAGTGTTCTTGAATTTTTAGAGCAAAATCCAAGAAAAAGGCGTTGAGCTGTGTTCAACACAAAATCCCCTTGCCTTGCTCAGCTGTGCTCAATCTCCTTCCCAGGAATTTATTCTTCTGTGTATCTTTCAAACATGGTTGCTCCCAAGACACTTCTTGACAACACTTGGTCCTCACCCCACGTGCTCTTCAGGCCTCAGGCCTGACATGGAGCCATTTTCGCGCCTGTGAAGCTGCGCCTGCTGTCAACCCAGTGCGATGTTCCCTTGTCTGCTAGGAAAGAACGCTCCACTGAGCCAGCCAAATGCCCCGAGCCAGCCGCCTGCAGCCCGCCACGCCAGCCTTCTCCACCTCTCAGCCTCCCCCGCAATGAGCCAGGAACAAAAGGGACCCAAAGGGGTCAGAAGGCGAGCCAGGGCCCCCAGGCCCTGCAGCAGCCTCTTCTCCTTGGCCAGTGTCTGTGCCATCCCCTGGTTGACCCTCTTCCTAGCGAGCCTGCATCGGCCTCCGTGGCTGTAACTGACACTTGTGTGGAGCTAAAACCCACGTCCCATTTTAGCTACAGACTAAACGAAAGACAGTTGTCACAGTTTCATACTCTCTTGAGAGTTCAAGTGAAGTTCGAGGTTCAACACACCCATCATCTAAGGAGTAGCTCTTGCATCAGGCTGTGCCTCTTGCTGGGTATCCAGAAGACGCAATCCCCTTTCATTCATTCACTCACTCACTCACTCAACAATGTTTACGGAGAAACTGTTACGTGCCAAGCACTGTACTGGGTGCTCAAGTACAGCAGCCCTTAATGCGGAAGTGGTTTCGAACGGCATAAAGCTTCTGTTCTCTTTGGGGTAGAGTGAGATGACTAGTAATTTAGTTGTATTTCTGATCACTGCATTGAAGGAGAAATACAGAGTACTGTGAGGTCATATAGAAGGGGAACCTGGCCTTGTCCTGGGGGAGGGGTGTGTCTTCAGTTGCTTCCCCGCAGAAGTGGCATGTAAGGTGAGATGTGAAGACACAAATGTATTTGGTTTTCCAGTTGTTATGCGTGACATGTACCGCTCTGAAATATTACAGATATTAGCTCACTTCATCCTGACAATAAATCTGGGAGGTAGGTACCCACATCGTCTCCTGTTTAGAGTGGAGAAACCGAGGCACAGAGAAGTAGTATAACTTGGCAGATTCACAGAACTCATGAGCAGTGTGCTCCAAACCTGTCCCTTCCTGGCTAGTATGATCTATTCAACTTCAGGTCTTAAGGCCCCCCTGCCGGCCCCCAGCTCTGGTTTACCCACTTTCTAAGTCACTTCTTGCTAATGAATGAATGTGAAGTCACTCAGTTGTGTCCACTCTTTGCGACTACATGGACTGTAGCCTACCAGGCGCCTCTGTCCATGGGATTTTCCAGGCAAGAATACTGGAGTGGATTGCCATTTCCTTCTCCAGGGGATCTTCCCAACCCAGGGACTGAACCCAGGTCTCCCTCATTGCAGACAGGTGCTTTGCCATCTGAGCCAGAGAAGCCCAGCCTTCTCAACAAGGCTGGCCACATGCCTCCGATGCCCTCAACTTGCTTCAGTCATCCCGAGCTCGGTGTCACTGTTGCTCGTGGGAAGTGATGATTCGCTGGTGCCCTCAGAGCTACAGCTTCAATTCCAACCTCGGAATAAGTCTCAGAATCAGGCTCCAGGTCGGCACCTCTGGTTCCCTGAGAGAGCAGGCAGCCTGTGCCCTGCACCCTGAGGGCTCCTGCTTCGAGCCCAGGGCCCTGCTCTACACCTGGAGAACCACCTGCCTCACCTCCAGACTGGGCTCTTAGACCCGGACACCAGCTGAGATTCGGCCCACAGTTGCTGCAGCCCGGGAAGGCTGTAGTTTGAGAGCAAACCACAAGCATTGGGTTTGTGCTAGAGAAGGGCTGAAGCAGGTTCTCCAGGGTCTACACCATGAGGACTAGGCCAGCTGCTCAGCACCCAGCCCCCTGCTCAGATCAGTTACTGCTCAGAATTGCCACCCTGTGGGGGTTTCCCCATGTCCCTCTCTGCTCGCTCCACCTGCTCCATAACCTTATCCAGGTCACGTTTGCATGACTAATGGATGCAAATGATACCAATTCTTGCCCCTTCTCACTTCCTTCTGAGTCATAAGCTTCTGTGACCAGTTGCCTGCACGTTACCATAATAAGAATGGCCCATAGGTATGCGTATGCTGACCAGCTAGGTGGGTGCTGAGAGAAAGGGGTGTCAAGGACAGCCCAGTTACCAGTCAGCTAATGCCATGATGATGCTTGGTATAGACCAGCTCAAAACCAGGCAATTCAGAACAAGAAGCATCTACTTTCTTCTTTCAGATGTCTGCGGGTTGGCCAGCATGGCTCTGCCTGGGCATTTACACTGGCAGGGCTGGTCTCTGAGTCTGCTCAGCTTTGCTGGTCATTCAACTAGCAACTCTGGGCATGTTCTTATGTTGACAGTAGAAAGGCAAAAGTCAAGGCAAACCACACAGCCTGTCTAAAGTCTCCAGAGGCACTGTGTCTGCTCACATTCCACGGGCCAAAGCATGCCAAATGGACAAGCCCTAAGTCAGTGTGTCAGAGCAATATACTATGCCCCTTGGTGAGGAGCAGAGAGTGAGACAATGTTTGCAGAACAGTATTTTCATCAATCACACCAAGTTTCTGGAATGAGCACAGCTAAGGGGATAACAGGTCCCATTTACTTCCTTAGTGTATCAGTTAGTTTTTGCTGTGTAACAAACTGTCCCAAAAATACAGTGGCTTGAAACAATAAACAATTGTTACTCCTCAAAATTTGTTGTGTTGCTAAAGCGGTTCTTTTGGTCACAGCCAGGAGGGTTGATTTTTCTGGTTCTGCTTACACATCTGTGTTCATCTGGAGGGTCAGCTGGTGCTGGCCAGCATGGGATGGCCTCATTTACATGTCTGGACATTGGCCTGTGTCCAGTGTTGGGGCAGTGGAGATGACCAGACTATCTCTTGTGGTTAGGCAGACTAGTAAGGTTCATTCACTGTGAAGTGGTCACAAGATTCCCAAGGGCAGCAGATCCCAAAGTGCTGCACACACTTTTCAAGCATCACTTTTATTAATGTCCTGTTGGCCAAAGCAAGTCACAAGGCCAAGACCAGTCTCAAGAGATGGAGAAATAAACCTCATTTCTTGATGAATGGAGTAGAGAGTTACATAGCAGTTAGATGTGCAGGTAGGAATGAAAAGCATACGTGGCCATGCTTGCAATAGACCACACTTCACTACAGCAGAGACACTCTCCTTTTACAAAACACAAACCCTAAGCGCTTTACAAGTGTCAGATTATCTGATGTCCGTAACAATCCCATGAGGCAGGTACTTTTTAAAAAATCGACTTACCTGGCTGTGTTGGATCTTAGTTGCTGCATGCAGGGCCTTTGCTACTTTCCATGGGATCTCTCTTTTCAGTGCATGGTCTTTCTGGGTGCCTAAGCTCTCTAGTTTTGTCACGCAAGCTCTCTAGCTGTGGCAGGCGGGCTCTGAAGTGCGCAGGCTCGATAGTAAGGCTGGTACTGTTGTTATCCTCGTTTTACAGATGAGGAGACTGAGACACAAATGGATTGAGTAACTTCAGTAACTTGCCCCAGATCACACGGCTCATGGGGGGATTTGAACCACATGGAGTGGCCTCAGAGTTTGGACTCTGAAGTATTAAACTATACTAACTCTTTTTTTATGGTCTTTTTCATTATTAATCTATCTGTTTGGCTGCACCGGGTCTTAATTATAGCACGTGGGATCTTTAGTTGTGGCTTGTGAACTCTGAGTTGTGGCATGTGGGGTCTAGGTCCTGGACCAGGGATCGAACTCAGACGCCCTGGGAGCGTGGAGTCTTAGCCACTGAACCACCAGAGAAGTCCCACGATACTGACTCTGGATGGGATAGTCTCCCTCCTCACCGTCCTCTTCCTTCTCCAATAGTAACGGTAATACTGGGAGCTGGAGAGACTACTTCCAGCAGTATATCCGAGAAAGAAAGCTGACCATCTCCTGCATGGACAAGGAGCAGAACAAAAGGCATGTCCAGATGGATCGTGTCCCTTTGGGAATGAATCAAAAGGAAAAGAGCAACTGCATGGGTCCTGTGAAAATGGGGCTAAATTGCGATTGTGTCCTCAATTTGATTTTTTGAGAGTCTTTTAATATACATTTTACTTTCACTCCCCCTTGACCACTTTGGTTACTTGACTTTTGTTTTCTGTCCTATGCTCATAGCCAGATTTCTTTTTTTGATAAGAAACATTTCACACATATAAGGCTGCACCAACAATAATAAATACTTCTGTATCCATCCTAGTGATTAAATGGATATTACTGATTTTCCAGACTTCCTTAAGATCTCTTGAAAAAGAGATTAAAACATTGCAGGTGACTGGTATCAGGTAGCTTTTGCTGCGTAACAAACCACCCCCAAGCAGTAGCTTAAATGATCAACTATTTAGTTCTCAACTGCAGGTGAAAAAGAGATTCAGACAGGATATGTCTGGTCATCAGCATGTAGCAAAGATGATAAAGAACCTTGGACTTCTGCTCTAAGGGATTTTCTACTGTGTCATTCATTTTATTCTATTATTTTTAAAATTTTTATTTTATTTATTTGGTTGCACTGAGTCTCAGTTGTGGCATATAGGATCCTCCCTGTGGCGAGCAGGCTCAGTAGTTTTGGTCTGGGTGTGTGGGCTTAATGGCCCCACTGCATGTGGGATCTTAATTCCCTGACCACGGATTGAACACATGTCCCCCACACAGCAAGCTGGATTCTCAACCACTAGACCATCAGGGAAATCCTTTGTGATTCACCTAAGAGTCTCACGTTCTACCAACTGAGTGAGCCAGGTGAAGATACTGTGGAACGCATTCTGGAGAAGGCAGTCAATGTGTATTTTTGTAGACATTTTATGGGGATCAGTTCAGTCCAGTTGTTCAGTCTGTCCAGCTCTTTGCGACCCCATGAACCGCAGCACGCCAGGCCTCCCTGTCCATCACCAACTCCCAGAGTTCACTCAGACTCACGTCCATCGAGTCTGTGATGCCATCCAGCCATCTCATCGTCGGTCGTCCCCTTCTCCTCCTGCCCCCAATCCCTCCCAGCATCAGAGTCTTTTCCAATAAGTTAGCTCTTCGCATGAGGTGGCCAAAGTATTGGAACTTCAGCTTCGACATCAGTCCTTCCAAAGAACACCCAGGACTGATCTCCTTTAGGATGGACTGGTTGGATATTTCTGGATATTTTTAAAAACCCTGGAAGTTTGTTGTGCCAGTCATTAGGTCTCATGTCAGAGGTTCTGCTTTTCCCCTTTCTTTAACACGATCCTTTCTGACTATCTGATGTTTTCACCATAATACTTTTGAGTATTGTTTTAATGAGTCTTATTTTAAATGATAAGGTGGATTTCCTAAGAAAACATCTATACTTTTGAGTATTGTTTTAATGAGTCTTATTTTAAATGATAAGGTGGATTTCCTAAGAAAACATCTATAAATGACCTTGATTAATTAGAACAGTGGTTCTCACACTTTAGAATGCATCAGAATCACCTAAAGAACTGATTAAAGTACAGAAATACTGGGCCCCCAGACCCAGCATTCCTGGGTCAGTAGGTCTGGGTGGGCCCAGGGATTTACATTTGTGAGCTTCCCACTGATGCTGCTGATCTAGGAACCATGTAAGAGTCACTGAATTAAATGGAAGAGCTGTGCAAGTATACTCTACGTGAGGTTTATATTACAAGCACATTCTTTGTGGTATTACCTATAATAATAAAAAATTAAAGCTACCAACATTCCAATATTCTTGTATTATTCCAAATAACACAAGACTTTAAAAATAACTTTGCAAAACAGTAAATTAAAAAAGCAAGTTATCTTACTGTTGTGTATCTATGTATATACACATACACACTTGGATTATTAGGCGGTTCCCCTGGTGGCTCAGTGGTAAACAATTCCCCTACCAACGCAGAAGCCATGAGTTCAATCCCTGGGTCGGGAAGATCCCCTAGAGAAGGAAATGGCAGCCCACTCCAGTATTCTGCCTCGTAAGCCCCATGAACAGAGGAGCCTGGTGGGCTGCAGTTCATGGAGTTGCAAAAGAGCTGGACACAACTTAGCAACTAAACAGCAATTTAGATCAGTATTGACTGATGAAGTCTTTAAAAACTGACTTTTTTCCTGTTTGCTTTTCTACCCTTGTTTTTCCTATGGTCATATTTTTGTGTGTAGTAAAAAAAAGTTCTTAAAAATAAGCATTATAAAGTGCTTTAAGTACAAAAAAAGAGGAATAACTGAAGTCACCCATGATCAATGTTTCTTTGGTTACCTATGAACAGCCAACCCAATCCACTATTCTTGCCTGGAGAATCCCATGGACAGAGGAGCCTGGCGGGCTGCAGTCCATGGGGCTGCAAAGAGTTGGACATGACTGAACGACTGAACCCAACAGCCAGTAGTACTCAATAGTCTCAGGAAATGTTACTTTCAGCATATTGTTTGAGAATAGCCTAAGACAAAGTAGCTTGCCAGTCTTCCTATGATCAGCATCAGAACTGGTCATGTACGAGCAAGGCAGGACCACTTAGTACTCAGAGCCATGACTCTGGGGCCAGATTTGAGTTTGAAATTTGTGCTCTGCCACTATATCACTGGGCAAACTTCTTGACTAATGTAGGTATTAGCTTCTTGATTTGTAGAACGGGGATGATCACAGTATAAGGTTGCTGTGAGGATTAAATGAAATGAGACACTGAATGATGGCTGCTGCTGTTTCTGTTTCAGTTCAGCAGTTGCCTGTTAGCAAACAGACACTAATCATTGCTGTGTTTTCTGTTTTCCTCATGTCTCTAGATCTGGATGTGTGGAGGCCAGCTCTACGTAATCCCGTGCTCTCGAGTTGGACACATCAATAGGCAACACATGGCAAACCACTCTGAAATTACGAAAGTTGTGGAATATAACAATCTCAGACTGGCACACATTTGGCTGGATGAGTACAAGGTGAAGGACACATCCCTGGTTTGGGAAGATGAGTCAGAGAACAGAGAGGGACTAGCTCTGAAGAAGCCTTCTATTGCCTTCCAGATACCACATTTTGTGCTTTTCCTTAAATTAGGGTCCATGTGGTGCGAGTGGTAAAGAACCCGCCTGCCAAAGCAGGTAGACATAACAGACACGGGTTCCATCCCCGGGCTGGGAAGACCCCCGGAGGAGGGCATGCCCACCCACTCTAGCATTCTTGCCTGAGACTCCCATGGACAGAGGAGCCTGGGGGCAACGGTCCATAGGATCGCAAAGAGTCAGGCACTACTGAAGCAACTCAGCGCAGACGTGCCCTTTCAGTTCCTCACGCGCTCATTTTCACACCCTATGCTCGATTAGTTCCTTCTAACCCACTACACTTGCACATTATCCATTGTTTTAATCTCTAGAGAAACTCAGGTTTCTCAGAAGTGAGTCGACCAACATACGAAGTCTTCTTCTTCTTCCCCAGGTCTATTTTCCACTCCCAAGATTGCCCCTCTGCAGCAGACACCTCTCTGTCCCCATTCCCATGCATACGTCTTTAGATTCTCTTCCTCGACTCGCTACCAAGTCCCAAGCGATGGGGTTGAAGCACCACACATGAGGGTCTTTGCTGCCTCTTTTCCTTCTTGGTCAAAGGTTTTTACATTGAAGCCAGGCCCCTTCATGCGCGCATCTCCCCATGCTTTCAGCCTCTTGCCAGGACCTTTAGAATGTGCATATAGAGGGCACAGAGATGCAGCTTCGTTTTAATTTCAAAGTTCAGACTGATGTGGACAGTAGCCACAAGAGCTCATTGCAGATGCATGGGTAGAAATATGGAAGACTCTCTTTGTGATAGTATATATCCTGGTCTTGATCTAATATTTCTTTATTATTTTAAATTATAAAAGTAATAATACTTCACAATCTTTAGTAAGCAGGGAAATATGAATTAAAACCTCAATGAGATATTCTTACATAGCCACCCGGAGGGGCGAAACATTTTTGAAGCCTGACAGGATCATGTGTGGGCAAGCACAGGCAGTCTCAGACACTGTGGGTGGGAGTGTTAATTGTTACAAATGCCTTTTGGGCAACAGTTTGGCACTGCTGAGTAAAATAATAAAAGATAATGAATATCCCATGATCTAGCAAGTCCATCCTGTCTAGACACTACAGAATGGGTGCTCTGTGCCCCAGAACAGACGAACAGGAATGTTAATAAGCAGCACTGATTGTATCAGCCAAAACAATACAATCCAAATGCTTATCAGGAGGGGAATGGAATAGGGTAAATATGATATGTTTAATCGATATACTTCTGTGTAGCAACGAGAATTAACCAACTTTAGATACACACATAGCAGTATAGGTAAATCTTTAAGACGGTGAACCAAAGCCAAACACAATAGCATACATACTGTGTTTTCCCATTTCTATAGTTAAAAACACAATATCAAACCATAGCATTTATGCATGAATAATTAGATATCAATGCTAGAAAGAAAAGCAAAGACGTGAACATATAATCAGGATAGCACTCCAAACTTATGAGGAAGAACTGTGATCACGAAGGAAGCGGCGAGTGGCTTCTGAGGTACTGGTTTTGTCCTGTTTCTTGACCTAGCCAAGTTTATTCAGGTTGATTTTTTTTTTTTGATGATTCATTACGGTGCACATTTATATTTGATGTGCTTCTTTTGCAGGCTTATTGAATTTCCTGATATTTAAAAATTATGTTTAAAAAGGTGAAGCATCTGCATTTTTAAAAGTCTTACAGTATTGAAAAGTACGAAGTGAAAAACTTCCGAAGCCCATAGTTTTACCCCTCAGAAGTCGTCACTAACTTTCTCTCTAGTTTCTGTCACATGCACGTACACAGGAGTATATATCCTTTTCTTTTACATAACTAGATTTGAGCATCAGTATTTTGTTTTAGAATTTTCCATTTATTTATATAATTTTAAAACATACTTTCAAAGTCTTAAAATCAGAACATATAAACATGTCATCTTTTAAACCTCTCCTTTGAATAGATTTCCTAAAACTGATCCCATTAATAAATAGCCCCCATAGATAACATTCTGGTCATCTCAGCGTTTTGTTATTCCTTAACTCTGCTGAAACGAACGTCCTTTTCCCATGTCTTTTTGCACATTTGTAGAGATATACCTTGAGTAAATCTGAAAACATGGACTCATGGGCCGTGAATTAGTGCCTGCTTAAATCTTGATGACTGTCCAAACTGCCCTTCAGTGTCTGCGTTGTCACCTACACTGTGGCAGAGGGAGAGAGTGAAGCCAGGGTGCCCTCCTGCAGAGGCAGGGTCCCCTCGGCCGCTGCACCACCCTCTGTTTCTGAAACCATGGAAGTGTTGATGGGGACTGGGGAGTGGGGGTTTGGGGAGGTCAGGAGAAAGGGGGAACGTACCATAGGTAGCTATGATTCTGGGCTTTGAGAAGCAGGACCTAGACTTCCTCGTCCCTCCACCCTGCTCTCATCGCGGTGGTCACAGCGCATGCTGTGAACGGCTGGGGCTGAGTGAGTCCCAGGTCTCATGTGTGTGTCTGCCCTCCCCACGCAGAGGAAAAGGTTTATTGTTGACTTTTTAGTTCAAATGATGAAAATATATACTGCTCTGTTAGATGATGAAATTAGACACTGCTCTGTTAGAAGTCATGACTAAGATTTGTTTGGTTTCATGAAATGACTCTTTCCATTTAGGAACAGTTTTTTCTACGAAGACCCTCTCTGAAGTCTGCTGCCTATGGAAACATTAGTGAGCGTGTTGAGTTAAGGAAACGATTGGGTTGCAAGTCATTTCAGTGGTATTTGGATACTGTCTTCCCAGAATTGGAGGCATCTGAGACAATCTCTTGAAAGGAACACCAGTCGTTTTTATTAATAAAGGGTTAAAAAGTCCCCTAGTCCTTCAACATAGAGAAGGGACAAGTTTGGACCATTATGAAATTATGTGAAATACAATAATAAATACAACCAGAATGGTTGACACCAGAATTGCCTTTTTTTCCTTTCTTTAATGATGGCTCTGGCTGCTTTGTTTCTCTTCTGCCCCTAAATTTATGGGGTGGCAAGACCTTGAACACTGGAAATGCATGTTGTCACACGGTTTAGGCTATCAAAATTGATTGAGATACAGTGTATCATTTCCGATTATTTGCCAAGCCCCGGGTGACACTATTGGTAAAGAACCCACCTGCCAATGCAGGAGACTGAAGAGATGCAGGTTCAGTCGCTGGGTAGGGAAGATCGTAGGAAATGCAACCCACTCCATTATTCTTGCCCGGAAAATTCCAAGGACAGAAGAGCCTGGAGGCCTGCAGCCCATGGGGCCACAAAGAGCCAGACATGACTGAACACAGCGCATTTGCCAAGCCTACCTCGCCCTGGCAGACCATAAGGATTGCTCCACTCTTGCTCAACTCAATTCCTACTGCAGACAGGTGACCGGGGCCAGTGACCTCCCCAGAAAGACATTCTCAGAGAGCCTTGGTTGGTCCATACTAACTTTGGCCCAACTGTATTGAGCTCCTTTGTCGCTGCTGGTGCAGCTTCTGACCCTGATGCCTTGCTTGATTGGTTTCCTGAGTTTTTAAAGTCCAGCCACCAGCCTGGATGACCCAGCTTTCCAGCCCAGCCTCCCCATTTGTTCCTGTCAGCCCTTCAGTTAATCGGAGACGTTCCCTCATCCTTGCTTCTGATTTTGCCTTTTTTCCTGCCTGATCCTTCCTACAGCTCTGGCCTACAGCTCTCCTGACACTTCTTGGCCTGCATGCCTTGTTGATAATCTGTTTGACATGACTTGAGAATTATTTACCTGGGATTAGGGAAGAAGTAACAAGCTTCCATATCTATCCTGGGGGGACACACTCTCAGGTGTCTTAAAGTACTTCTGTCAGGCGAGGGGGATGGCGGTGGCATTTACCATGGTGAATGCAGCTAGAAAAGTGAAAATATATTTAATTCAAAGACAAAGAGAATGAGAAAATGAGGGCAGGAACACACTGAAAGGAGTAGAAAGGAGACTTAGAATCACTAAACATAGCTTCTGCTGGAGAAAATATAGTTTTATATAGCAGGAAACAACTCATCTATTTAAGCTCATTCTATCAGCAACTAAATGTCAAGTCAGGCCAGGTGTGTGTCTAGGTGCTGGGACACAGCGGACAATGGGGCAGGTAAACATCTGTCCCTTCATGGAGCTTGTGTTCTTTAAAATAATATATACAATGTAAAAAAAAAAAGAACCAGTTTATAATATCTTTAAATCCATGGTGTTTGGCAAAATACTCTATAAAATCTATTGCTAGAAAGAGATGGGGAGAACCTGTGTCCATGTGGCACAGGGCTTCCAGGTGTTGCTAGTGGTAAGGAATCCACCTGCGAATACAGGAGATGCAGGTTCAATTCCTGGGTCAGGAAGAGCCCCTGGGTAAGCAATGGCCACCCACTCCAGAATTCTTGCCTGGAAAATTCTATGGGCGGAGGAGCCTGGGGGGCTACAATCCATGGGGTTGCAGCACGAGACACGACTGAGCACGCACAGCACACATGTTTGTTACAGGTGGTTAGGATAACTTGATTGAGCTTTTACAAGTCAATCTGGCAGAACAAGGTAATAGCCACATTATTATTATATTCTTGGCACATATTTATACCTTAGCTGCTGCTGCTGCTAAGTCGCTTCAGTCGTGTCTGACTCTGTGCGACCCCATAGACGGCAGCCCACCAGGCTCCCCCGTTCCTGGGATTCTCCAGGCAAGAATACCGGAGTGGGTTGCTATTTCCTTCTCCAATGCATGAAAGTGAAAATTGAAAGTGAAGTTGCTCAGTCGTGTCCGACTGTTAGCGACCCCATGGACTGCAGCCTACCAGGCTCTTCCATCCATGGGATTTGCCAGGCAAGAGTACCGGAGTGGGGTGCCATTGCTTACTAGCTGCTTCTAGAAAGTAATAAAAAATCAATTGTAATAAATTGATGAATCTATTAAAGTTAGGGTAATACACAAAATAAAAGTTATGCAGCCAAAGGCAAAAAGAGAATTGTAGTATAAATTCAGAGAAGCTTCTTGTTTGGTAAGCATAAAGAAAGCTGTTGTAAATACCAACATTGAACCAAGAGGGGGAAATGTTCTTTTTCTTAGAGCCATGGGCCTAACATTGTCTCAGTTTTTTTAATGCAATTTAGTTCAGGTACTAGATAACATGAATGAGTCTTAGAAATGATGTAGAAGGTTGCCTAAACAGTTTCCTCTTGAATATTATTTCAGCTGACTCTGGAAGAGAAAACAAATCAGAATCGACATTTGGTATGATTGAAAGGAAATCCATACTTGCCCGTAGGTGGCAATTAGGGTTTCTGTATAGAAATTTTTAAATTTGATTCGTATTTTGGAGGTAGTTGAGAAGAATCTGCTCACCTGCACAGTGCTTGTCATGGAACTGCTTTGGGTATGACCAAAAGCTCAGTGAAAGTCGCTCAGTTGTGTCTGACTTTCTGCGACCCCATGGACTGTAGCCTGTCAGGCTCCTCTGTCCATGGAATTATCCAGGCCAGAATACTGGAGTGGGTAGCCATTTCCTAAGCCTTAAATTAGCCAGAGAACTCTGTAAGAAAAGCACACTTTCAGGAATTTACCTAAGACACACAGATACGAAATAAAAAAAGAGCCAACACTTACTGAGCACTCACTATGTTTCATGCCCCTCGGTAAGTACTCTGCATAGATTATCTCATTTCATCCACACAACTTTATAAGATATTAAATAGTTCCTGTTGTTATTGCCATTTAATAAACCAGAAAACTAATGTTAGAACTTCTCCAGGGTTAGCATTGCCAGATTTAGCAAATAAAAGTACAAGATAGGGACTTCCCCAATGGTCCAGTGGGTAAAACACTGAGCTCCCACTGTGAGGGGTACAGGGGTTCTATTCCTGGTCAGGGACCTAAGATACATGAGTGAGTGAAGTTGACTCTTTTCGACCCTGTGGACTGTAGCCCATCAGGCTCCTCCATCCATGGGATTCTCCAGGCAAGAATACTGGAGTGGGTTGCCATTTCCTTCTCCAGGGGATCTTCCCAACCCAGGGATCAAACCCAGGTCTTCCGCATTGCAGGCAGATGCTTTAACCTCTGAGCCACCAGGGAAGCCCATGCTGCACAGCAAAAAAGAAAGAAAAAGTACAGGATGCCCAGGCGAATTTGAATTTTGGATAAACAATAATAATAGCATAAGTATATCCCATGTATTCCTTGGGATATACCAATGAATTGTTTTCTTTTAACTGAAGTTTAAATTTTAGGCCTCCTGTATTTCCTCTGGCAACTATATTTATGGACAAATGAACACAATCCATATATTAGCTTAATTCACCCAGCCTCAAAGACCCTGAGTTTAAATGCCATACTGTAAAAAGTATTTTCATGTCATTCTAATGTAAAAAATTGGAGCTTCCCTGTAGCTCAGTTGGTAAAGAATCTGCCTGCAATGCATGAGACCTGGGTTTGATCCCTGGGTTGAGAAGATTCCCTGGAGAAGGAAAATGGCAAACTACTGCAGTATTCTTGCCTGGAGAATCCCAGGGACAGAGGAGCCTGGCGTGGGCTACAGTGCATGGGCTCACAAGAGTCGGACATGACTTAAAATCAAAACCACCACCAGCTGAAGTTAACGAAAACTTCAACTTCTGGAATGGTACGGTTGCGTGTTAACTTGATGGGACAGAATGAACCCATCTGAAGTAAGAGCTAGAAGCAGATCTGCTTCAGACCCCTCAGAAGGACAAATATTTAAATACCATCAAGAGTTGAGGGTGGAGACTGGCAGGTCTCCCGCACTGACTGTACCCTGGGACCCTGATCTCAAACTTTTTATACATAAATCATCTGGAGATCTCGGTAAAATGCATATTTTCATTACTCAGTTGGTCTGGCGTGGGGCCTGTTGACTGAAAAACAAACGCATAACCTACACGGTGAGTATTACGGTTTATTCAGTGGACAAAACGAAGGACTTAAGCCTGGAATGCAGTCTCTCAGATAGCTCTCAGGACTGCTCTGAAGAGGCAAGGGAGGAGCCCGGATAGATAAGAATGTCTGCAACAAAGGTCAGACAGCGGGAACTTAAAAGGTTCAAGAAAATCAGATATTGCAAGGAAAGGAATTTAGTGCTTTTCTACGCACGGGAAGAGGCAAGAGTCTGGGCTTAGTGAGATCATTCCTCTGATATGCAGCCTAGCCAAAACCAGAGCCAGAAAGCTGTTGCTTCCCATCGGCGGAGTGCACAGTTCGGGGGTGGCGAGGTGGCTGGGGGCTGCGGCAGGACTCACTGCAACGCGATGGCTGAGGCCTGCAGCTCCCTTGGCTCTCCGCTCTGCGGCTGGAGTCAGCGTTTCTAGTAAGCTCCCCGCCCGCCTCCCCATGTGCCTTGCCGGTGTGCTCCACTTTTCCACTCTCGTCGCCAGCTCCTGATATTCTAACCCAGGCTTCTGCCCAGCCTTGACATTTTTAACCCATCATAACTGGGGCCGCACATCTTTTAATGTCTAAGACACCTGTCCTTGAGGAGCCCATGTACGCGAGAGCCAAGAGCCCGCGGCCCGCAGGGCCGACCCCGCCCCGCTCAGCATCGGGGGCGGGGCCGCGGCGCGCCC
>SJYF01000810.1:4005112-4038460 GCA_006410515.1 Procapra przewalskii | reverse complement strand
GTCCCATCACTTCATGGGAAATAGATGAGGAAACAGTGGAAACAGTGTCAGACTTTATTTTTGGGGGCTCCAAAATCACTGCAGATGGTGATTGCAGCCATGAAATTAAAAGACGCTTACTCTTTGGAAGAAAAGTTATGACTAACCTAGATAGCATATTTGGAAGCAGAGACATTACTTTGCCGACTAAGGTCCGTCTAGTCAAGGCTATGGTTTTTCCAGTGGTCGTGTATGGGTGTGAGAGTTGGACTGTGAAGAAGGCTGAGTGCCGAAGAATTGATGCTTTTGAACTGTGGTGTTGGAGAAGACTCTTGAGAGTCCCTTGGACTGCAAGATCAGCCCTGGGAGTTCTTTGGAAGGAATGATGCTAAAGCTGAAACTCCAGTTCTTTGGCTTTGTCATGCAAAGAGTTGACTCATTGGAAAAGACTCTGATGCTGGGAGGGATTGGGGGGAGCAGGAGAAGGGGACGACCGAGGATGAGATGGCTGGATGGCATCACGGACTCGATGGACGTGACTCTGAGTGAACTCCGGGAGTTGGTGATGGACTGGAAGGCCTGGCGTGCTGTGATTCAAGGGGTAACAAAGAGTCAGACAGGACTGAGCGACTGAACTGAATGACTGACACTTTTCCCCCTCAGGTTTGACTGGAGGGCTAGGAGGCGCTGGAGGAATGTTTTTCTTAATCTAGAGAAAGCTCTGGTGTCATCCCTGGAGGATATGCCTTTGTTAGGAAGAAGACTCTGGTCTAGTGTTTTGCGGTGATTGTTCTTCCCTGCCTTAGTCTTGAGGGGATCAGTCTGGGGCCTGCACTTACCCTGTGGTGGGATTCCTGGAGGTAAAGCCCTCAGAGGTGCGGCCCCTCCCTGCTCCAGACTGCATTCTCCTAGTCTCTCCCTTTCAGGCCAGTTCTTGGTGCAGCTACTGCTCCCGGTAAGCAGATCTCATCTGTGTGTCTCCAGGTTTTCAGCGGTAGTTTGTCCTGTAACCTTTGTTCTCTGATGGGTTCAAAAGTCATTGATTTTCGGTTTATTTGTGTACGGAGATGGCTTCTAAGCCCTTTTCATATAGGCGCTGAAAGCATGCTTTTTCACTTAGATTTTATGACTTGTTACCATCTTGAGGTTCAGGACTGCAGTGTTGTGTCTGAGAGTTGCTTGTGTTGGCTGCGTTTGATTCTTCATATTTGCCTGCTAATTAACAGTTATTTCAAGCTACATTGTCTTTGAGCTTTTGATTTCCTTGGAAAAGCTTGTCACTTTGAATTTTTTTTTTTTCTAGTTGGAAAACTATCTTGCAACTGTTCAGAAGAACTTGCTAAATAATTCTATTTAGTTGTTGGCTGCTGGGACTTCACTGCTTTCGCTCTGGCTTTCGCTAGTACTGGTGCGTAGGGGCTACTCTTGGTTTGGTGCTCCATCTTCTCAATGCAGGAGACTTGTTCCATCGCTGGGCTGGGAAGATCCCCTGGAGAAGGGAATGGCCACCCACTCCAGTGTTCCTGCCTGGAGAATCCCATGGACAGAGGAGCCTGGTGGGCTACAGTCCGTGGGGTCACAAGAGTCGGACAAGACTTAAGAGACTAAGCCGCTACCACCGTCTGGGAAGCCCCCTGAAGCAAGTCCTGAGATGCAAGTTCAGATCCACTTGGCGAGTAACCCAGGACACGCCAGCGGGGGATGAGGAAGTGAGGGCAGGAAAGCCAGGCAGGCAGAGGAGTGCTGTCAAGCCAACTGCCACTGTGGGCAGTGAGAGCCGAGTCATGCCGGGAACGGGGGCCGGTGGAGAATGTGGGTGGCAGTTATTCTGGCTCTGCGGGGCTGCTGCTTCTGGCAGCCCGCTGTGGGGGCTGCCGCTGGGGAGGGCCCCTTTCCCCAGAGTGTGGGCCCGCCCCGCAGGTGGGCAGATGGGCTCCAGAGGCTGGAGGTGCGGCGCTGGCGCGTGAAAGTCAACCCCGTGCAGGATGGTGAGGCTCCGGAGGACGTGCAGGTGACGCTGTCTGCTGTATCGATTTCCTGCGGCCTGAGTCAACAGGAGCAGCTAGGAACGAGACTGGCTGTTTGCTTTCTAGACCTCCTGAGGTGGTAGAATGCGTTCAGAAATGAGCTTCTGAAAAACCCCATATTCTGTCACAGGATGGTTTTCTCATGTCTCTGTTTAGCAGTGCCTAGCCTGTTCTCTTTGAAATACAAAAGGCAACAGTTTGGAATATAACCCTGGCCTTGTGCTTCTGGTAATGGCAGTCTGGGTAGCTTCACTCAAGACGGTTGATGCTCCTGAAAAGCCTGAGAATTTAAAAGTAGTAAAGAATTACTGGGTTCCAATTTTAGGAGATGATAGAAATCCAGAGAGGCGAACGAACATCTTGTTTGGGAGGAGAGTTACTGATACCTTGACTCTTGTGGGAAATGTAAGTTTATGTTAGAAAAAGAAAATCACTGGATGACTTCTATTTTTTTTTTTTTAAAGGAATAGCAAATTGAGAATCACTGGTTTGTTATTTACCAGATGGTTACAAAGCAACGAAGGACATAAGGTCACTGGGATTCAAATCTAGTTTTTTCCCTTACTAGCTGTGTATCCTTAGAGCAAGTTACTTAATTTCTCTAAGAGGGGAAAAGATAAGACTCGTTCTCTTCCTGTCTGTCTTACACCCTGGAATATTATCCGTTCTGTTTTTTGTTCGTCTTACTTTACACACTTGACTAAGGTACATAAAGCACTCTGTCAGCGCTGTACACCGCTAAAGACTCTCGACACGCCTGCAGAATGAAGCCGTCAGTAGCCATGGTCTAGGGATCGTCAGCTCCGCTAGTGTGTCTTTGGACCCTGGGGCAGCGCTGGCTGCAGACGCATGCTGACCGTGGATGTGTGTATGCTTGTAGGTATTCTATGTGTTTGGATATCTCAGAACACTTACTTCTAACAACCTTTTTTTTCTTTTCCATTCATCTTTATCTGCTGCACTTCTGACTTAGTCTTCCTTCTTATGGGCAGAAAGGGAACAAGCAGTAATAGTTTTTGTGGTTTGGGGGTTGTGTTTATGTATGTTCATTTTATGCACCTCCATGAGAAGCTGCAGTCTGGGGTGTACCCTGCGTGGTCTCGTGGTTAGGACTTGGTGCCTTCACTGTCGTGGCCTGAGTTCAGTCTCTGGTCTGGGAAATGATCCCATAAGCCATTTGATGCAGCCAAAAAAAAAAAAAAGTTGCAATCTGGAGGCTGGTCAGCAGCTCAGCAGCTTTTGGAGTTTGAATTGCTTTAGCTGGGGGACGTGCCCGGACACTTAGAACCACGCTTATTACTCTCTCTTTCCTCTTCATAATCTGCTTGGCTTCTGACTACATTTGAGTTTAAATCCCTGTGCTGACATGATATGGGCCGTTTTTGCTGGGACTGAAGAAAAGACCAAATGTCAGGGCATTTCTTGAGGATGCCTGGCAATCTTGACCAGATCCATGGGGTCAGAAATGAGGGAAAGCATGACCGTAGTAATAAAGAAGCTTTAGTAGGTATAATAGAATACAGAGTTAGAAAGGCCTGGGGAGTCCTGATTCCATGGAGCTGGTTGCGCAGCCCTTTTGAGCCTGTGGTCTCTGTCGTCTTCTGTCTTCTGCAGGCCTTGCCTAGGGAGGGCTGCTCCTTACTGGAGCATCTGATAGGAGAGGGTGTGAAAGAGCAACAGCTAGCCTCCCTAGCTTCCATCAGCCCTTATTCACTGACAAAGCAGGTGTCCTAAACGTGGTAATTTTAAGTGATTTGTCATATTTTCTGCCCTTTCGTTTTCTTCAGTGTTTAAATTTGCTTTTCTCTCCATCCAGTCAACATTACCATGCGGTTTTCCTCTGCATTTGAGATATCATATATAGACACTTACATGTGTTTC
The DNA here is from genome assembly GCA_006410515.1 of Procapra przewalskii. Taxonomy (NCBI): domain Eukaryota; kingdom Metazoa; phylum Chordata; class Mammalia; order Artiodactyla; family Bovidae; genus Procapra; species Procapra przewalskii. The sequence goes on along the minus strand of SJYF01000810.1, from coordinate 4,034,573 downwards.
TGCTCCTTGATTTTCTTATAGAGAGGACATTCATAAATATCAAAAGGTCAAAGGATTATTCCCAGAGAGCTCGTGATGTCTGGCATTTGCTCTGAACCTTTCCTAGTTCAATAATCGCCTTAATTGTAAATATGAAATGTATTTCTTTCTAGCCTTCAGAGTAGACAAGGAGTGGGAAAGAATAGTGTGGATTTTGTGTTGTCAACACTTGGTAATTTTACAGGGGATGTCGGAAGGCACTGTTAGAAGTCAGTACTGACTCTAGCTGAGGCACAATAGGACTCTCTCACTGAAAAAGCTACAAAATGTTTACTGTTTGACCCTTTGGAATATATACTGATAAGAAAACAGCTGGAAACTACTGAAAGGTAAATACTTAACATTAAGAGATAAACATTATGATAATTATTTGGTACTGAAAGAAAATGAGGGCTGTCCTGCTTGATTAAATAGAATTGTCTCATTAGTCTCGTAGTAAAAAAAAAAAAGATGGCTATTGAAAGAGGCACGCTAATTTCAGACTAGATAATGATTTATAGAGAAAACGTAATTTTTCAAATCATACTTTTAGAGTATTTGTTCAGTGTCCAAGTTTTATTGTCAAATTTTTGACAGATTAATGAATTTAAAATATTTCTTCCTTTAAGGATGCTAAAATCTCTTTGCTTCTGAAGTTAAAAAGCCATATATCTCATTAGAAAGCCTTAAAATATTTAATCCTCTCCAAATTGGTTCTTGTTTTTAAATTAGGAAGTTTTTTCCTAAGAAAAATTTTACCTTTATTATTAAAGAAACACATACTCTTCATATTTCTTTTTAAATGAAGAAAAGTAGATAGAATATTATCTATAGTGCTACTAACTTGAATCTATCACATTTATTTTTCATTAATTACAAATAACAATATAATGTTTTGTGGCTAGGGTAGGAAGATTAAAAATAAGTTGTAGAATTTGCAGCAAAACTTTGATAGACTTCAGGGTTTTTTAAATTTTTAACTTCTTGTTCATCTACATTTTGATGAAAAAGACAGCTTTTGGGGAAAATAACTTTGTTTTTCTGAGTTGCTGTCTGGGCCTTTTACATGATAACAACTCTTGGTCAGGATGCTCGCACTTTGCCACTTTGCTTTTCCCAGGGCATTGTTTAAAACAGCCGCTTAGCGTTAAGCAGGCAGAAAGTCCCGACCACCCCAGTCAGTCAGAGGCGCTTGCTACCCTGCCCTCCTGCTGATGTCCTCAGACAGAGGAATGCCCCGCCCGCCGCCCTGCCGCCGATTCTGGGATCCATAAGTAATAATACGTCTCACATGTCAACTTAAGAGAAAAGCACAATGTAAGGATTGCGAGTTAAGTTTTATCTGGGGCAAAATGAGGACTGCAGCCTGGGAGACAGCACCTCTGAAAGCTCTGAGACCCTGCGCCAGAGAGCAGCGGGCAGGGGCCGGAGAGCAGCGGGCAGGACAGTATACAAGTGAGGCTAGTGATGGGGGCACACGCGCAGTCGAGCGCGTGTTTTTCCAGAAGCTTTCTGCTAGTCGGGTGAAGCTTTCTGCTAGTCACGGGACTGTTGTCACCGTGGGGAATTGGAGTGCTCTTCTAGACAGGAGAGATACAAGGATCTGGCTCATAGAACCAGCTCCTGAAAATGTCTCAGCCACCTGAAGGCCTGTCTTGCTGGCTCTCCCCTAGCACGGCATGCCTCCTTTCCTGCTTTCTACCCCGAGCTCCTTTCAGAGGGTGCTGAAAGCCAGCAGCTGCAGCGGCACCCGGTTTAAGCCCTGTAGCATGAGATGGCAAGTGCCCAGTTGTAGCTGACCCCTGAGCTCCATCCTTTGTGAGGGTACACTGAAAGAGTGCCTTCAGTCACACAGCCTGGTGGGTTTCACTTCTCCGCAGAGAGAGCCGGGATGCTGAGAGGAGCCCCATGCGGCCTCCGCGTGGCTGGCTTGGCCTCCCCATTCAGCATTCTTCATTCAGTACCCCAGCTCCAGATTCGCAGCATGTGTTTTGGGCCAAACATAATTGCGGTTTCGGACCATGAATTTTAAGTCATTATAACTAGGCTCAAACATGTCTTTATTAATCAAAATATGAACCATCATAATCACATTTTTGCTAACGAGAAGTAACTTTATTCCTGTAGTGTAAAAATCCATGCTTTGAGATTCAGCAAACCCTTGGAAAGCATTCTCTGTGTCCTGCTGGCTGTGGAAGGGTTTTCCTTGAAAAAAGTTGTCCTGGGGCTTGAGGAAGTGGTAGTCCATTGGTGAGAGATCAGGTGAATGTGACGGATGAGGCAAAGCTTTGTAGCCCAATTTGTTCAAATTTTGAGGCCCTGGTTGGGCGACGTGTGGTCGGGCGTCGTCATGGAGAAGAACTGGGCGCTTTCTGTCGGCCAGTGCCGGCTGCGAGCCTTGCTGCTCTCGCTCTCGGTGCCTCGCGTCAGTTTGCTGAGTGTGCTTCTCAGAGGTAACGGTTTCACTTGGATTCAGAAAGCTTAGTGGGTCAGACGGGCAGCAGGCCGCCAGACAGTGACCGTGACCTTTTTTTGGTGCAAGTTTGGCTTTGGGAAGTGCTTTGGAGCTTCTTGATCCAAGCACTGAGTTGGCCATCGCAGACTGTCACAGAAATTCCGCTTTTTGTCCCACGTCACAGTCCGCTGGAGAAGTGGTTTGTTGTGTGGCGCGAGAGAAGATGACTCTCCACGGTGGCAGCTTTAAAATTCGCTGTCAACTCGTGTGCTGGGCTTCCCTGGTGGCTCAGAGGTTAAGGCGTCTGCCTGCGATGAGGGAGACCCAGGTTCCATCCCTGGGTCGGGAAGATCCCCTGGAGAAGGCAATGGCACCCCGCTCCAGTACCCTGGCCTGGAGAATCCCATGGACGGAGGAGCCTGGTGGCTACAGTCCACGGGGCCGCAGAGAGTCGGGCACGCCTGAGCGACTTCACTTCCCTTCACTGCACGTGTGCTGAGCTTTGTCACCCTGCAGTGTGCTTTGATGCCAAATGGCTGTCGGATGGCCAGCGCTGGACTCCTCGGCAGCTTCCCGTGTGGCTCCAGGAGGGTCAGCCCTCGCGATCCCCTCAGTTGGTCGCTGTCAACCTCAGATGGCCCCTCAGCTCCCAGGCTCTCGTCTCCTTTGCAAAACTTCCCGAACCACCACCGCACTGTACCTTCAGTAGCAGTTCCTGGGCCAAATGGACTGTTGATGTTGCATGTTCTCTCTGCTGCTTTACAACCCATTTTGAATTCAAGTAAGAAAATCACTTGATTTTGGTTTTTGTCTAACATAATTTCCTAAAATAAATATATAAAATAAACAGCAAGTAATAAGTCATTAGCAAAAAAACAAAGCGATAAGTGTACATTAAAATGATGTATAACATAACCATATTTATTTAAGGCTGTATTCCAGTATCAAACAGCACAGTTCAGCACTGCAAAATCACAAGTAGTTTTGCACCAAACTATTGTTTTCTGATTTTTTTTTTTAGCATAATAGCAAAACTTAAAGTATCAATCCCTAGCACCTTGAGTGGTGTCTGGCATATAAAACTCTTACATGATTCCAGTAAACTCTTATATGATTCCGCTGTAAACTCTTACAGTGTTAGCCTTTTCTCTAGAATTATTTAATGATTTTCAGAAGAAAAATGTTAGATTGTTCAGTACATTTAGTAGTCTATGACTGGAAGATCAGTGGAATGATTTTAGTATCATCTTAAATTGTGCCATTTGTGACAACAGGGATGGACCTAGAAGGTATTATATTTCACTATTAGTGAAATAAGTCACTCATATGGAATCTAAGAAGCAAAACAAAGATAGCAAAAAGAGAAAAGACTCCTAGATACAGAAAACAAACTGGTAATTGCCAGAGGGGATGAGGGTGGGGGATGCATGGAAAGATAAGGAGATTCAGAGGTATAAACTTCCAGTTATGTACAGCATAACAAATATTAGTCAGTGGTGATGTAATAACTTTGTGGTGACAGATGATCACTGAACTTAGTGTGGTGATCACTTTGTAAGATGTAAACATACCCCAGTTATAGTTCAGTAAAAAAATAATGACAACGTCTAGTGAAACTGTCTATGTAAACTGTTTAGCCCTGCTTACATTATTATACTCTTCCCATTGCGCACAACCTAAACAATTCCTGTAACTTCTTTTGGAACATAAATACACCTTGAGTGAGTGAAGTGAGTGAAGTTGCTCAGTCGTGTCCCACTCTTTGCGACCCCATGGATACCAGGCTCCTCTGTCCATGGGATTTTCTAGGCAAGAGTACTGGAGTGGGTTGCCTTTTCCTTCTCCAGGGAACTTCCCGACCCAGGGATCGAACCCAGGTCTCCCACATTGTAGACAGACACTTTACCATCTGAGCCACCAGGGAAGTGGTAAATACACCTTAGTCGTTCACAATAGATGCTGTGCTAACGATAATGAGTTTGAAAAGGCAGAAATGCTTGTGTCTTCGGGGGGTTGCTTACAGTAAGTATAGCAATGCTTATACTACCGGCAAATTGTTCACTGGGCTGTCTCCAGTTTGTGGTTCTGGAAAGGATTCTTCTCTGATTCACTGTACCTCTCCAGAAGCTGAGTGCTAGCCTCTCATTTTCCAACCACCACATGCATCTTTTCAGATCACTCTCTGGTAACCTAACTCCAAGGGCCATTCAGCTACACCAGGGCCCGCTGGCCCATCCACATTTTTTTGTCCTGCTTCATTCTTCCTGACCCTCTCACCTCTCCTTGTCTGGCTTAAATCTGTGGCCTGTCTCTCTAATCAGCACATCGCACGCACCTTTCCCTGCTCTTCTTCCTCTGTGCCACCCTGGCAAAACCGACTCCCAGCTCACTAGCCACCTGTTCCCTGCCAGCGCCCGGACCGTGACTAGAGGGGCATGAAACCGCACCATCTTGTCTACTGAAAATTCACGTCCGCAGGTGGTTAGCTCTTTGCTTGGGCCTCCCTGGTGGCTCAGATGGTAAAGAATCTGTCTGCACTGAGCAAGACCTGGGTTTGATCCCTGGGTGGGGAAGATTCCCTGGAGGAGGGCATGGCAGCCCACTCCAGTATTCTTGCCTGGAGAATCCTCATGGACAGAGGAGCTTGGCGGGCTACAGTCCATGGGGCCGCAGACACGACTGGGCGACTAAGCTCAGCGTAGCCTTTTATTCATTTACATTTTGAAGAATATATTACCTTGGTATCTAACTGCTGAAGTTGTTGCTTTATTAACTGTTCAAGTTTATGATTGAAAGTATTTGGTCACTAGTTGTTTTGCATTAACTAACCTTAAATGTTTGTTTTGACCCTCCTTTTAAAAGCTTTCAAGCCTCAGATATTGAGGCCATGGCTATATAGAAGGAATGGCAGATAGTATGAAGCAAAAAACTTCTTATCATGGAGATGCTGGATTCATTATTTGTTAGTATAGATTAAGTTTTCAGCCTTTGGATTTTGTCTGGATGTTTTAATTTCTTAAGCAATTAAGGACTTGTTATTTTATTTATAACAGGCATCTGATTGGTTTCCACTTTCGTTATATTTGGGTGTTAACTTCTTGACCTGTTTAAAAGACTCCTGAAATCTTTTGCTTCTGAAGATTTGGAATTAATGATATTTTTAAAAAATGACCAGGTTCTGTAAAGTAAAAAGAAAAAAAAAAAGACCAGGTTTTGTTAATTCCTCTCATTTTTATAGGTTCCTCAATTTAATATAATGATTCACTACATAAAAAGTTTCTCTTAAAAAGTTACCATAGTATAACTTGAAAAATTCTATTTACCCATAAAATTGTTGAGAGTTAATACATTTTGTTGGAGAAGGAAATAGCAACCCACTCCAGTACTCTTGCCTGGAGAATCCCATGGAGGGAGGAGCCTGGTAGGCTACTAGGCCATGGGGTCGCAAAGAGTCGGACACGACTGAGCGACTTCACTCACTCACTCACATTTTGTAGTTTAGACCAAGGAATCTTGATGTGCTCTTGTGGAGAGGGTGAGCTGGGGGTATTATGTGAAAAATCTTGATGAAGTGAAGTGAAGTCGCTCAGTCATGGCCGACTCTTTGCGACCCCATGGACTGTAGCCTACCAGGCTCCTCTGTCCATGGGATTTTCCAGGCAATAGTACTGGAGTGGATTGCCATTTCCTTCTCCAGGGGATCTTCCCGACTCAGGGATCGAACCCAGGTCTCCTGCATTGTAGACAGACGCTTTACCGTCTAAGCCACCAGGGAAGTCGTGGAGTGGGTCAAACCTTATGGGTGAGGAGAAAACTTTTTTCATTTTGCCCTTAGGTGCTGGCAGCCAAGAGGCAGCCGCAAATCGTTCAGTGGACAAAGTGGAAAGTAGCCCCTCTTTTTATAGCAGAGAGCTTAATTTGTGAAATTGGACAATGGGAGTCCGGTGGGGCTTTTTGGGAACCATTTCCAATAATAAATATGGTTATTGTCCTGCCCAGGTGTCATGCTCAGTTGCTCAGTCGTGTCTGACTCTTTGCGGCTCCATGGACTGTAGCCCACCAGTTTCCTCTGTCCATGGGATTTTCCGGGCAAGAATACTGGAGGGGGTTGCCATTTTCACTCCAGGGGATCTTCTCCATCCAAGGATGGAACCTGCGTTGGCAGGAGGATTCTTTGCCTCTGAGCCACCTGGGAAGCCCATACTCTTGTTGAAATAAGGTTGAAATAAGATCTCCATGCATAGCATTAAGGTACTGCTTGGCTCAAACAGGGTAGTATATTTGTTTGGAAATTCCAGCATTTTCCAAGCACACGATAACCACATTATAGTAATTTTTTCATTTGCTGTTGTTCAGTCACTAAGTTGTGTCTGACTCTTTGCAACCCCATGGACTGTAGCACGCCAGGCTTCCCTGTCCTTCAGTTCTCTCAGAGTTCGTTCAAACTCATGTCCATTGAGTCGTTGATGCTATCTAATCATCTCATCCTTTGTTGCCTCCTTCTCCTCTTGCCTTCAGTCTTTCCCAGCATCAGGGTCTTTTCCAATGAGTCAGTTCTTCACATCAGGTGGCCAAAGTATTGGAGTTTCAGCATCAGTCCTTCCAATGAATATTAAGGATTGATTTCCTTTAGGATTGACTGGTTTGATTTCCTTGATGTCCAAGGGACTCTCAAGAATCTTCTCCAGAAATTTTTTCATTAATTTCAACAGATATTTATTATATGTTTGCTGTGTGCTAGCTTCTGTTATAAGTTCAGGGGATACTGCAAGAAACAGAACAGACAAAAACCTCTTGCTCTGATGAAGCATACATTCTAACAGGGAGCAGACAGACAATAATTAACATCATGAATAACAAATTAGTGTAAGAAGGTGGTAAGTTGTATGAAGTAGGGAGGATGGGAAGTGCTAGTGTTTGGTGGCTGAGTTGCAGTTTTGAACCTGCTTGTCTAGACAGAACTTTGTTAAGAAGGTAATAATTGAGCAAAGATTCAGTAGAGGCGAAGCTGTGTGCTAAGTCGCTCATCGTGTCTGACTCTTTGTGACCCTATAGACTATAGCCCGCCAGGCTTCTCTGTCCATGGGATTCTCTAGGCAAGAATACTGGAGTGGGCTGCCCAGCCCTCCTCCAGGGATCTTCCCGACCCAGGGATGGAACACACGTGTCTCTTAGGTCTCCTGCATCAGCAAGTGGGTTCTTTACCACTCGCACCACCCGGGCTGGGATGAAGAGTATTCTAGGCAGAGGGAAGAACCCATACATAATCCCTTACACATTTAGTGACCCATAAGGAGACTGTGTCTAGCATGAAACGAATGAGGAGGAAGATAGTGGGAGATAACAGTCGGACTATTACATAGGGACTTTTAGGTCATCGTAAGGAACAGAGGGTCACAAATAGCGTTCATGTTACATTTTAAAATTAGACCTAATGAAGAAACAGTTGACATTTGTTGAGTCCTAACCTTCCCTGTTGTCCTGAGCTGCTTGGTGGCAGAGCCCGTGATCAGCACGCTCTGGCTTCTCTGTGCTTGGAAATGTCGGCTGCCTTCCTCTCCTGGTCCCTGTGCGTGGCTCCCTTCTGTGCTCCCTGTCAGGAGGCCAAGGTTGAAGTGGGAAGGCCTGAAGTGGTTTGAGGAAAAGAATCTAAACTTAAGTCTCCTTACGCAGTTAGGAATAGATTGGCTTCTTACTCACAGTTCTTTATGGAGTCAGAGCAGCCTGCACAGGTAGTCTTTTTATCACTGTTCGTTTTTTGGCTGCACTAGGTCTTTGTTGGGGGACACAGGCTCTGTGGGGCTGCACAGTGGCTTCTCTTGCTGCAGAGTGCAGGCTCTCAGGCCTGTGGCTAGTTGTCACATATGGGCTCAGTTTCTCCATGGCATGTGGGATCTTAGTTTCTGGACCAGGGATTGAACCCATGTCCCCTGCAACAACACGCTGATTCTAGCCACTGGACCACCAGGGAAGTCCCATGAGGTTAAGTCTTAAACTAAAGAATCTCATGGCCTTTTGAAGAAGTAGTGCTTTTGTTTTTGTTATTATTTGCTTGTTTTTTCCCTACCTCCAAGCAAATATTTTAGGACGTTATAACGCCTGTTTAAGTTAAAATCTAATGTTTCACTGAAGAACTATGGATGGAGGTTCGTGACATTGTCCAGGAGGCAGTGGTAAGACCATCCCCAAGAAAACGAAATGCAAAAAGTCAAAATGGTTGTCTGAGGAGGCCCTACAAATAGCTGAGAAAAGAAGAGAAGCTGAAGGCAAAGGAGAAAAGGAAAGATATACCCATTGAATGCAGAGTTCCAGTGAACAGCAAGGAGAGATAAGAAAGCCTTCCTCAGTGATCAGTGCAAAGAAACAGAGGAAAACAATAGAATGGGAAAGACTGGAGCTCTCTTCAAGAAAATTAGAGATACCAAGGGAACATTTCATGCAAAGATGGGCTAAATAAAGGACAGAAATGGTATGGACCTAACAGAAACAGAAGGTATTAAGAAGAGGAGGCAGGAATACACAGAAGAACTGTACAAGAAAGATCTTCATAACCCAGATAACCATGATGATCTGATCACTCACCCAGAGCCAGACATCCTGGAATGCAAAGTTAAGTGGGCCTTAGGAAGCATCACTAGGAACAAAGCTAGTGGAGGTGATGAAATTCCAGCTGAGCTATTTCAGATCCTAAAAGATGATGCTGTGAAAGTGCTGCACTTAGTATGTCAGCACATTTGGAAAACTCAGCTGTGTTCATAGGACTGGAGAAGGTCAGTTTTCACATGTATAATATCATACATGAAACGAATCGCCAGTCCAGGTTCGATGCATGATACAGGATGCTTGGGGCTGGCTGGTGCACTGGGATGATCCAGAGGGATGGGAATGGGGTTCAGGATGGGGAACACGTGTACACCCCTGGCGGATTCATGTTGATGTATGGCAAAACCAATACAATATTGTGAAGTAATTAGCCTCCAATTAAAATAAATAAATTTATATTTAAAAAAGTCAGTTTTCATTCCAGTCCCAAAGAAAGGCAATGCCAAAGAATGCTCAAACTATACCACACAGTTGCACTCATCTCACAGGCTAGCAAAGTAATGCTCAAAATTCTCCAAGCGAGGCTTCAAGAGTATGTGAACTGAGAACTTCCAGATGTTCAAGCTGGATTTAGAAAAGGCAGAGGAACCAGAGATCAAATTGCCAACATCCGTTGGATCATAGAAAAAGCAAGAGAGTTCTAGAAAAACATCTACTTCTGCTTTATTGACTATGCCGAAGCCTTTGACTGTGTGGATCACAACAAACTGTGGAAAATTCTTCAAGAGATGAGAAAACCACCAGACCATTTACCGGCCTCCTGAGAAATCTGTGTGCAGGCCAAGAAGCAACAGTTAGAGTTGAACATGGAGCAGTGGACTGGTTCCAGGTTGGGAAAGGAGTGCGTCAAGACAGTGTGCTGTCACCCTGCTTATCTGACATATTTGCAAGCACATCATGTGAAGTGCTGAGCTGGAGGGTGCACAAGCTGGGAGCAAGATTGCTGGGAGAAACACCAGTGAGCTCAGATGCGCGGAACAGAAAACAAAGAACTAGAGATCCTCTGTGAAAGTGAGAGGAGAGCGAAAAAGTTGGCTTAGAGCTCAGCTTCAGCAAACGAGATCATGGCATCTGACCTCATCACTTCATGGCAAACAGATGGGTAAACAGGGACAGACTTTATTTTTGGGGGCTCCAAAATCACTGCAGATGCTGACTGCAGCCATGAAATTAAAAGATGCTTGCTCCTTGGAAGAAAAGCTGTTGATAGCTCATGGTGAATGGTGTCAGATTCTTGATCTCCAAAGATGTAGTTTCAGGACCAGGCTTGATCACTCAAGCGCTTTTGTGTAGCAGAGTTTTATTAAAGTACGAAAAGGGACAGAGAAAGGTTCTGACAGAGACCTCAGAAGGGGATGGAGAATGCCCACCTCACTAGCCATAGCAAGGGAGTTATATACTGTTTTAATTAGCTGTCACAGTAAGTCAAAAGAATGTCTCAAGATGGTAAAGATCTTACTAGACCCACAATTCACGTTTTAAGGTAACAGGATTAGCCAGAAGGTTTTCAGGAAGGAGAAACTGTCCTCAAGCAGGATACAATTGTTTTTATATAATCCTTAGTACAGTTGTTTGTTGTGTAATTATCAGCTCCAGGCTTAAAGAAAAAAAGTTTCTTTCTTTTTAGTTTTCTGTGACTGTGGCTAAGGAATGTAGAGAGAGAGAGAGAAAAAGGAAAAAACAAAGTTGGTCTTTTCCTCCTCCCTGAGAATTCCAGACACCTATCTCCACTTGCAGAGCACCAGACCCTTTTCTCCTCCTCAGGGACCCTGGACTTCTGATCAACCTGCCCAGGAATTGACTCTCTCACTGTGACCCTGGTGGCTCAGAGGATAAAGCGTCTGCCTGCAGTGCAGGAGACCCGGGTTCGACCCCTGGGTGGGAAGATCCCCTGGAGAAGGAAATGGCAACCCACTCCAGTATTCTTGCCTAGAGAATCCCATGGACAGAGGAGCCTGGTGGGCTACAGTCCACGGGGTTGCAAAGAGTCGGTCACGACGATGATGATGACCAACCTAGACAGACTATTCAAAAGCAGAGACATTACTTTGCCAACAAAGTGCTGTCTAGTCAAGGCTATGGTTTTTCCAGTAGTCATATATGGATGTGAGACTTGGACTACAAAGAAAGCTGAGCCCGAAGAACTGATGCTTTTGAACTGTGGTGCTGGAGAAGACTCTTGCGAGTCCCTGTCCTGAATCCTCATTGGAAGGACTGATGCTGAAGCTGAAACTCCAGTACTTTGGCCACCTGATGTGAAGAACTGACTCACTGGAAAAGACCCCGATGCTGGGAAAGATAAGAGGGCAGGAGAAGAAGGGGTTGACAGAGGATGAGATGGTTGGATGGCATCACTGACTCGATGCACATGAGTTTGAGCAGGCTCTGGGTATTGGTGATGGACAGGGAGGCCTGGTGTGCTGCAGTCCGTGGGGTCAGAGTCAAGAATCAGACACCGCCGAGTGACTAACTGAACCCAATGTTTCACCTAAATGTTTCTACTCAGTATTGTCTGCAACATTTTGTTGCAAAGTTATAAATTTGTAACTAATCTTTTCTTTTGTCTTAATGGCTCCATTCACTTTGCTTAGAGAAAGTTTTCTTCCACTTCCAAATAAAGTGGGCCTTTTTCTGAGCATGGACCTTTTTCTGAGCGTCTTTAACTTAAGCAGTGCTGCGGCTGACCCCCACACTGTGGGGTCTGACTTGCCTTTTGTGCGGTGGTCATTTCCCACTGGTGCTACTGTTGTGGGATGTTTTTAATTGTTTGGGTACGGGTGTTTTCTTTTGTCTTTCAAGCTTTTGAATTGACACATGGTGAAAGAGCTAATAGTTTTTGGTTGGCAGATAGTTAAGAAATTGAACCATTTGCTGTCTTTTGGGCTTATGGCATAACATTGTACAAAACAGCTTAATTTTTGAATTGAAGCTCACTGGTGCTGATTTGATTTGTCCTGGTTTGGGAGTGCATGATAATTTCTGAAAAAATTATTTTATAGAAGTTAGTAATGTATAAGTAGTATTGCTTTGTAGATTTCTTCTGTTTGTACATGACTTAAATAGTGTTTCTCTGTTCTCATGCTCAGTGAAACGATTTTATATGTGCAGTGGGCTCTTTACAAACAGTTCCTGAGGGGGTTCTGTGAAGACTCCATGAAGACCCGCTATTACAAGAAGCTTAGGAAAACATTGCTGTTCAGTGCCCTATTGTTTATAGGCCATCGTAAGGAGAGGGAAAATGGGATTATTTGAACTCTTTCAGTTACAAATTTGAAATGAAACTTTTGAATCTAGAGTGGGCATTAGGGCAGGTTTAGTCTTTGATTGGAAGGTAAAACTTTTTAGAAGTTGCTTATTTATAACAACAGATTTTAATATCCTTGGATTAAAAGATGAAGTCTTATAATTTTACAATTAGAGGGGACCTTAGATGTGCTGTCATGACTTGTGTAGTACTTAACAGTTTACTTATGAAAAGTTAAAACCTCAAAAATATGAGCAAAGTGAAAGTGGTCCAGATCAAAGGTGAAGAAGTAGGTATCCATTAACCTGGGCAGATGAGTAAGTCAGCTCTGTTGCTGCCCTTGGCTTTCTCAGCACCAACACAATTGGTCTGTGGTTTTAATTGTTGAATTCCTTTATTTTTTTATTCAGTGCTATCCCTGTATCTTTTTACATTTGACTCTTTGTTAATGACGCACATGGGGTCCTAGTAAATTGTTCAGAAGTGTTACTTGGGAGTTTGGGAAACAGTGACTATAAAGTTGGCATTTAATCTTTTCAGTGCCTTAAAGTGTCTCACATATTTCTCCTTCTCTTTTAGGAAACTGAAAATGGCCCTCCAGCAATGCTAGGTCTATGATGGGAAGTGCCACAGTGCGATATTTCTGTTACGGATGCCTTTTTACATCTGCAGCCTGGACGCTTTTGCTTTTTATTTATTTCAACTTCAGTGAAGTGACTCAGCCACTTAAGAATGTGCCCATCAAGGGGTCTGGGCCCCACAGACCATTCCCCAAAAAATTTTATCCCCGTTTCACTCGAGGTCCAAGTCTAGAATCACAGTTCAAAGCAAACAAAATTGATGATATGATAGATAATCATGTTGAAGATCCAGAAAGAGGCAACGTGAAATTCTCTTCTGAATTGGGTAAGTGTACCTGATATTTGCTAGCAACGTGTCGAAGTATTTCTTTTTTTTTTTGTCTTTTTCTTTTTTTTTATTTTAATTTTGAATTTTATTATTATTGTTATTTCCCTACATTACAATACTGTATTTGTTTTGCCATATATTGACATGCATTGGCCACAGGTGTACCCAACCTCCCAATGCCGAAGCCCCTTCCCACCTCCCACCCCATATCTCCCTGGACGTGTCGAAGTATTTCATCGTGGGAAGTGCAAATATTCTTTAAATCACGTATTGTTCAGAGGACTAGACAGGTGACTTTTTTCTGTACTGATGTATTTTGTTCACGAACTAGCTGGGCTCCTGTGATTTTTGCAGACACAGGGAGTTATATTCTATTTTGTTCAGTTCTGCTTCAATATTTTATGAAGACTTTGGAGAAACTATGAGGTCCAAAATTGGAGGGAGGAGGGAGAGGGCAGAAAGGAAGAAAAATTAAGTGGTTGGAAAGAAAATGGAACCTGTGGGGGAAGATTTTAATTGCTAGCATTATTTAATAAGGGAAGGCAGTGGCTGAGGAGTGACTATTTTAACATATCTTGAAAGGCAAAGTTAAGACCGGGCATAAACCACCGGCTTTAGAATGGAGACTGCTCCTGCTGCCGCTAGGTCAGCTCAGTCGCGTCTGACTCTGTGCGACCCCCTGGACTGCAGCCCACCAGCCTCCTCTGTCCATGGGATTCTCCAGAGTACTGGAGTGGCGTGCTGTTGCCTTGCGACTACTTACATCTGAAAAGATTTCTACTTACAAGAATTATTAAGGTGCTGGAATATATTTATTAAATATAGGAGTTTTTTATTCTTCAAAAATTACATTCTGTTCCGTTTGGAAGCGAGACTGAACACTGAAGTTCTAGAGCCCTGGTTTCAGCAAATTTTATTTAAGGGACATGTGAGCCATTGTGGCTGTCTTTAAAACTTAAGAACTTTGATCTTCACTGAAGAGTCAAATAATGAGTAAAAGCATATAATGAGAGATTCTGAGAGATTGAAAGATCCACAGAATATACAAGAAATGTAAAAACAGATTTCATCAGATTCTAGAATTTAATCATTTCCTAATACAGGAGGTCAAAAGTATTGAAAATTATATGATGAAAAGGAAGCTTTTACTTTATTTTTCATAAAATATACCTTCTATTCATTTTCAAACAGTCATTGGGACCTTTTTAAAAGCATTAATGGAAATTTTTCTAATTTTTTGTTTACAGTAATTTTAATAAAATTTTTATCAAGTTTTAACATTGGGTTTGCCACTTTTAATGGACTTTGCCTTTGAATGTAGTAGAATTGTAGATATTTGAAGTGACAAACTCAAATTACCCATCTGAGACACTAAATTCTTTATAAAAGATCCTAAAGATCACAAAACAATTAGAGCTAATAAATGAATTTAGCAAAGTCGCAGGGTATAAGATCCACACACAGAAGCCAGTTGTATTTCTGGACATTAGTGATGAACAGTCCAAAAGTAAAATTAAGAGAGTAATCTCATTTACAGTGGAATCAGAAAGAAGTACTCAAAAATAAATCTAGCCAAGGAGGGAAGTATAAGATTTGTATATCAGTTGTACTGCAGAGCACAACAGAGAGAAATAAAAATAGACCTAAATAAATAGAAAGATGTCCTAGGTTCATGGATGGAATGCTTAATACTGTTAAAATGTCAGTGCCACCCAAAGCGACTCACATTGAATGTAAACCTTATCAAAATCCCAATGGTCTTTGTTGAAAAGATGGAATAGCTGAGTCTAAAGTTGATAAGGAATTGTCAGGGTGCTCTGAAGTCTTGAAAAAGAACAAAGGTGGAGAACACATACTTCTTTATTTCAAAACTTCCTAACAGTGTGATACTGGCATAAGGAAAGATACATACATCACAGGACAGACTGAGAATCCAAAAATATACCCTCTGACATCTGTGGTCAAGTAGCATCTGTGATAACGCTAAGAACAAGTAACATGTGTGGTCAGTTGGTTTTCAGAAATGGGTGCTTAGAGCAGCTAGTGTGGAGAGGATGGTCTTTTCAGCAAATAGTGCTGGGCCAGTTAGATAGCCCCATGCAAAGGAATGAAGTTGAACCCTTACAGCACATGGTATTAAATTAACTCAGCATGGATCAAAGACCGTAAAACCCTTAGAAAAAAATCTTCAGGATAAATAATAAATTGGGAAAACACTGCAGTCTGTATTTCATCCCCTCACACCTTTGTATCTGTAAAACAGTCAGCATTCTTAAAAACAAAGTCTACTCAACTTTAATTTTTTTCCTGTTATTTGCCCATACCAAAAAAAAAAAAAAAGTGGCAGTGAAAGTGCTGAGTCCTAACCCCTGGACCAACAGGGAACTCCCTTACTTGACTTTTAAAATCTGATGTTTTCCTGAGTATTTGGCTGTGAAATCTTTTTCTTCTTTTTAACCTCTACTAATAAAGGAATGCTCAAAATTCTCCAAGCCCAGCTTCAACAGCAGTACATGAACTGTGAACTTCCAGATGTTCAAGCTAGTTTTAGAAAAGGCAGAGGAACCAGAGATCAAATTGCCAACATGTGCTGGATCATGGAAAAGCAAGAGAGTTCCAGAAAAACATCTATTTCTGCTTTACTGACTATGCCAAAGCCTTTGGCTGTGTGAATCACTATAAACTGTGGAAAATTCTGAAAGAGTTGGGAATACCAGACCACTTGACCTGCCTCTTGAGAAACCTGTATGCAGGTCAGGAAGCAACAGTTAGAACTGGACATGGAACAACAGACTGGTTCCAAATAGGAAAAGGAGTACGTCAAGGCTGTGTATTGTCACCCCGCTTATTTAACTTTTACGCAGAGTACATCATGAGAAACGCTGGACTGGAAGGAACACAAGCTGGAATCAAGATTGCCGGAAGAAATATCAGTCACCTCAGATATGCAGATGACACCACCCTTATGGCAGAAAGTGAAGAGGAACTAAAAAGCCTCTTGATGAAAGTGAAAGAGGAGAGTGAAAAAGTTGGCTTAAAGCTCAACATTTAGAAAACGAAAGTCGTGGCCTCTGGTCCCATCACTTCATGGGAAATAGATGGGGAAACAGTGGAAACAGTGTCAGACTTTATTTTTGGGGGCTCCAAAATCACTGCAGATGGTGACAGCAGCCATGAAATTAAAAGACGATTACTACTTGGAAGAAAAGTTATGACCAACCTAGATGGCATATTCAAAAGCTGAGACATTATTTTGCCAACAAAGGTCCGTCTGGTCAAGGCTATAGTTTTTCCAGTAGTCATGTATGGATGTGAGACTATAAAGAAAGCTGAGCGCCGAAGAATTGATGCTTTTGAGCTGTGGTGTTGGAGAAGACTCTTGAGAGTCCCTTGGACTGCAAGGAGATCCAACCAGTCCATTCTGAAGGAGATCAGCCCTGGGATTTCTTTGGAAGGAATGATGCTGAAGCTGAAACTCCAGTACTTTGGCCACCTCGTGGGAAGAGTTGACTCACTGGAAAAGACCCTGATGCTGGGAGGGATTGGGGGCAGGAGCAGAAGGGGACGACAGAGGATGAGATGGCTGGATGGCATCACTGACTCAGTGGACATGAGTTTGAGTGAACTCTGGGAGTTGGTGATGGACAGGGAGGCCTGGCGTGCTGCAATTCATGGGGTTGCAAAGAGACACAACTGAGCGACTGAACTGAATGTCCAGTGGAATTAGTTTTCCATGACTCGACTTCAGGAAATGCTATTACAGGGGAGTCATTCTGTGAGGAGAGGCTAAATGTTTGATGTGGGGAAGAGAAAGCCAAAGGAGGCTTACTGTTCCAGGTGCAGGTGAGATTTTTGACAGTGTGAGAGCAAAGGTGTTAAATTACAATGATTTTGATTAGCTCTGTGGTGGACCTTCTTGACTCTGATTAAAGTCTGAACTGGAGACTTTTTACAGAAATGATTATCAGTAGTCTTAATTTTCTAGGGGAAGAGTCCATGTAAAAACTTGGGGTAAAAAAATTTTTCTAGAAAACAGAACCAAAAACCCCCGTGCCCAGTTGATTGGGGGTTGTTGAGATCCATATGGGGTTCTGTAATCTGTTGTTTTTATGGTATAAGTCATCACCAGGTGTCTTTTTTTCTTGGTCATAGGTAAGTTTTTTTTTTTTCCTTGAAAATATTCTTAAATTGTGGCTAAGGAGCCATAATTATGGTTAAGATATACTTGCTTATTGAGCTAAACTGAGGAAAATTTGACTTAAACCTTGATATAGTTTTTTGCAAATGGAGACAAACTAGGTTTGAGAAACATGCTGATTACCTATTTATAAGAAGTTAAAGCCAAGATGTTCTTTCTCTTTAAATTTTGTCACTCATTTACTTTCGGGGCTGCGCTGGTGCTTTGTTGGGCTTCCTCTCGTAGGTGGGCGTCTCATTGTGATGGCTCCTCTTGCTGCGGAGCGCAGGCCTAGGCACCTGGGCTTCAGTACTCGCAGCACGTGTGCCCAGTAGCTGGGGCTCACGAACTCGAGTGCACACTCAGTGCTTTGGTGCACGGCTTAGTTGCTCCGTGGCATGTGGGATCTTCCTGGGCCAGGGGTTGAGCCCGTGTTGCCTGCGTTGGCAGGCGGATTCTTATGCACTGCACCACTATGAAAATCCCCAGGATTTTCTTGAGATCATAACAGGAATTGTAGCATTCATTTCTGGATTTAATTCACTGATTGTGACTTCACTCTTCTGCAGGTATGATTTTTAATGAACGTGATCAGGAGTTGAGAGACTTGGGGTATCAGAAACATGCCTTCAATATGCTTATCAGTAACCGCCTGGGCTACCGCAGAGACGTGCCAGATACGAGGAATGCAGCGTACGCTCCGTCTTAGTTTCTGCTCGCCAGTTTAATAGCACAGTGCTTTTAGTGCGGCATAATAAGTCATGGGGGTGGTGTTAATAATCTGCAATTAGGCTTTGTCATT
Source organism: Procapra przewalskii (assembly GCA_006410515.1). Classification (NCBI taxonomy): domain Eukaryota; kingdom Metazoa; phylum Chordata; class Mammalia; order Artiodactyla; family Bovidae; genus Procapra; species Procapra przewalskii. The sequence continues at coordinate 4,016,365 of SJYF01000810.1, read as the reverse complement.
CAGGATACTAGAAAATTTAAGACAGGTTTATTTTCACTCTTACTGTGCTTGAAGCCATGTGGTCTGAGATTGTACCAACAGGGTTCTAGAGCTTGCTGTGCTTCTTTTGAAATGTAAAGTAATGGGAAAAAGGAGGGGGGGTACTAATTGCATATAACTAAGTAACCTTCTGAGTATATATTTATTTTAAATGTTTGTTTATTGGATTCATAACAAAAAGGAATTCACATCAGTGAAGAATTCTACTTGTGATCTCACTTTTCTGTTTTCATTCTTTTTGTTTTTTCAAAGGCTTTTCTTTCATACGGTCCATCAGTCATTCACTCTGCAGATCTGTTTCAGCACCTTCTCTTTGCTGGACCCTCTGTTAGGCCCTGGAAATAAAATAAGACATAGCCCCTCAGTTCACAGGGCTTAGTATCCGTCAGGGGTGGTTGGTAAGGAGAGGGCAGTTCCATAGCAGGAGAACGGCGGCTGTGGCAGGAGCGGGCGAGACCAGGCCCCCCAGAGCCGCCAGGGACGGCGCCAGCGGGACCACGGAGCAGCGCTGCGCCCCGCGGCCTCCCCTGACTGGGAGCAGGCTGAGGCAGGAGACACACTGTTTGTCAAAGGGAGGCTGAGTGTAGGCAGGCCCCAGATGTTGTAAGGCAGAAGAACATGGAATTCCAGATTTTATTTTTTAAGTCAGTGTTGTTTTTTTTTTATTGTGGTCACTTAAAGCCACCTAGCCTTTTTTAAATCAAGGAGTTGCTTACATGGAAGCTCGTCCATTAACCTGATATATGTCATAGTTTACTCAAATCTTTTTATATGACTGAGCAAAAATTAAAATGTTCAAATACAGATATTCATATTTCCTTTTGAAACTTCATTGCAAAGAAACTGAACATCAGCTATTGAGTGCTGCATTAAAAACTTGCAGTGATTTCAGTAAAAACACATTTTTGTGTAACCTCTGTACTAAAGAAGAAAAAATTCAAGTTTTAAAAACTTGACTTAAAAATAAGCAGAGTAGCAGGAAATGGAGGCAGAAATTATTAACAGTTATAAAACTCTTGAATAAGAAGCCACAGTTAATTCCTTAGCCGCTTTTTAGTAAAAATTGTTAATGATGTAAAGAAGAGGCTCAGCAAGGGAGCAGTTAATAGTCAGTGAATGATAACCTAAAACATTGGAGCTTTTTGAAATGTCAGCATTTTCTGATACTCGTCTTTACAGATGTAAAGACAAGTCTTACCCGGCGGATCTGCCAGTCGCGAGCGTTGTTGTTTGCTTCTACAATGAAGCTTTGTCTGCCTTGCTCCGGACGGTGCACAGTGTCCTGGACCGCACACCAGCCCGGCTTCTTCATGAAATTATCCTCGTGGACGATGACAGTGACTTCGGTGAGGAATACTGTAGCTGGCAGTGTGGGATCTCCGCTTTGGTTCACTGTAGTGATGTGCATCGGCCATTCAGTCCCAGAAAGGTCCGAGGGCCCTCACTCACGCACTTGCAGCAGAGCCAGCCACAGTCGCACGCCTGGTCAGAGCATTATCTGTGTAATGTTTTCAAACTGTGCTACCCAAATTAGGCTCTTGAATTTTCCCCTTGGCTTACCTTTTTAAAGCAGTGTTTTATTTTGGAATAATCACAGATTTGCAGTGGGCTACAAAGAGCCCTGCCCCTCCACCCAGCTTCTACCATTGGTCGCGTCGTCATAGAAACAGAGTATTGAACCTGTGAGCATATTTCTGTAGCCACCACTGTGACCAAGGTGCAGACAATACTCCATCACCCCAAAGATCTCCTGCCTGCTGCCACTCTGTGTTCACACGCACCTTTCTCCCCACACATCCTTAACTCCTGGCAACCCTCACTCATCTCTGATTTTGTTTCCATCTCTATGGATTGTCATTGGGTTCTTATATAGACAGAATCACACAGTATGTGACCTTTTAGGATTAGCTTTAACTTGGCAAAATGCTTTGGCTTAGGTTTATCTTGTCAATCTGTTAACATCAGCTGCCTCCAGATAAAGTGGATGGCATTGAGATGGCTCTTAGATGGTCTCTGAATGCTGGTATGCTTTAGTACATACTTCATTCATTTCAGTTCAGTTGCTCAGCCGTGTCTGACTCTGCGACCCCATGAATCACAGCACGCCAGGCCTCCCTGTTCATCACCATCTCCCGGAGTTCACTCAGACTCACGTCCATCGAGTCAGTGATGCCAGCCAGCCATCTCATCCTCGGTCGTCCCCTTCTCCTCCTGCCCCCAACACCTCCCAGCATCAGAGTCTTTTCCAATGAGTCAACTCTTTGCATGAGGTGGCCAAAGTACTGGAGTTTCAGCTTTAGCATCATTCCTTCCAAAGAAATNNCCTTCAGAATGGACTGGTTGGATCTCCTTGCAGTCCAAGGGACTCTCAAGAGTCTTCTCCAACACCACAGTTCAAAAACATCAATTCTTCAGCGCTCAGCTTTCTTCACAGTCTACCTCTCACATCCATACACGACCACTGGAAAAACCATAGCCTTGACTAGACGGACCTTTGTTGGCAAAGTAATGTCTCTGCTTTTTAATATGGTTCTTACCTTTCTTTAATTCAGCATAGACTCTTCCTGAGAGTGATTTCGTGTACACAGCAGGATGGAGGGCAGTCCTCAACCTTGTGAGAGGTGATATGCCCATTTTCCAGAGGGGGAAATAGTAATTTGCTCAAGATGTTACCTGGTAGAGTTGAAATTAGACCCCAGGAATTGCCCTGCCAGTGCAGGAGACTCAGGTTCTGTCCCTGGGTCAGGAAGATCCTCTGGAGAAGGGAATGGCAACCCACTTCAGTATTGTTGCCTGGAAAATCTCACAGACAGAGGAGCCTGGTGAGCTGCAGTCTTTGGGAGTGCAAAAGAACTGGACACGACTGAGTGACGAAACCACCACCATTCAAGCTTTCTGCTCTTTTCATTAACAGTAAGCTGCAGGGACACATTGATACATTATATGCCAGTTATATGTCTTTTCACAACTTGAGTCTTTATTAAGAAGCATTCCTTATATATCAACAATAGAACTGGTATGCCAGTATACTTAAGTATACAAAATGAGTAACTGTATGTTGAGATCAACGGGAGTAAAATTCTCAAACCTTGGTAGACGTTGAAACCTCATAGGAGAAACAGGGAAAAATTGATTAAAAAATAAATGACTAAAAAAAACCTAAGAATTTGAGTCTGGACCAAGTAGAAGATTGGCTGAGTAATATAATTCTAGAATTTATGGTGTTGAATTTATTTTTTTATGTCAGCCTGTGATTTGTTTTTCATTCTGTGGGCATTTTTTTCTAAAAGAGAAAACTCACGATCAGTTACATGTTATATGCTAACTATGGCAAGAATTACTTATTAGATCTTGTATGATCTCTGATGTTATGAAATTTAAAGGTAAATGAGCTAGAATTTATAAAAAATAGTGCCCATGGAATATGCTAAATTATGAATTAGTGTAAGAATGTATTTACTGCTGATATTGCATAATTCTTGGTAGGGCAAAGAAGTTATTTCTCAACTATTCTGAAATGGAGTAGGACTTAAAAATCACTTGGAAAAAAGGCATTTACGTATCAGTTTCTTCTTTAAGTCTGATTTGTATGTAGTCAGCTGAACATTCATCCACTCAGAATACTCATTTTAAACATTCTTTATGCAAAGTGTTGAGTTAGTTGCTGTGGAAATACAAAAGGTCTTCTGTAAGGACTCCTTCAGGCTAGCGCTCCAGCTCTCTGGCCTCATTCTCTTCCTTTCCTTCCTTTCGGGATAAGCTGTGCTCTCCTTCACAGCAAAGCAGGCGGTTCTGTCGCGCTTGCTCGGGCGTCTGTTGCCAGCAGCAGACACAGCTCTAGAGTGCCTAACATACCTGTGCATGTGTCTCACGTGGTCTGAACAATCTTCAATTTTCAGATGATTTGAAAGGAGAACTAGACGAATACATCCAAAAATACCTCCCTGGAAAAGTCAAAATGATAAGAAATCCAAAGCGCGAGGGCTTGATTCGAGGAAGAATGATCGGAGCAGCCCACGCCACAGGTAGGACTTCCTCTTGGCGCTGCTTGCGCGATGAGAGCTCTGCTCTCCTGCCCGGGTGACTCCGCATCGGTCTGTGACAAGTGGAGTCTTAGTGGGCAGTGGTGGCAGGAGATGAGGCTTGTGCAGCTTGGGACGGGCCTTTCCCTAACGGAGCCCCATTGTAACTAGGCCCTGTCGTCCCAGAGCCCGGGCCTCAGGAAGGCGAGCCCTGGAGTCCTCACTGGCCCGCTTCTCTATTTGTTGTCAGCTCCGTCACATCGGTTCAGATTTCTGTTTATGGAAGGTTGGTGCTGGTAATTTTCATTTGTCATCTGGATAAAAGCTTTTCCTTTTTAAAATACACTTATTTAAGTTAAATGAATTTGTTTAAAAATATTAGATGTCTAATATTTCATGTAGTACCTGGAAATATGCCCCCCCCTCCAAAAAAAAATCATGAAGATGACTTTGGAATTCTGAAACTTTGGTGGGGCGTCCCCTTATAGTGAGAAAATCTGCCTTCCCACACACTGACCTCCTCAGGATGCCGGGTCACGGGGGTTCACGGTGGCTGGTGCTGCTGTCTGCCGCCCCTCCTGAACACCCCCTGTCCTGTTTGCGGGTTTTTTTGTGACTTCATTTGTACAGTCTTCCTTCTTCCCTCCTTTGTCGTACACCTGCAGTGAACAGAAGCAGTTACCAAAAAATGAGACGGAGCTCCCCTCCATCCAGTCCACAGTCACATGCGGGTTGAATTCAGGGCTTGTGATTTTTCTTCTGTAGAGTTCTAGTCAAATAAAGACTCTCTGACTTGGCTGTTTTGACTTACAGAATGCACCAGATAGGAAACTGGGGTGTTTGTGGGGTACGGCAAGATCGTGTCACAGAACACTGTACTTTCCCAGTACACTGTTACTGCAAGCTTTTCTTTTTCAGGCAACAGTCGTCATCTAGTTTTTTTCTTTATGTTGTCTTGGTCCTCGTCCAAATATAGTTTGGGATCTGTCAAAAAAAAAAAAGTTTTGGGGAAATCGGTCTCAGGTTCAGTATGACCATGTGTTATCTTCATTTAGTTAAACTGACTTTTATAGAAAAAGTAATATTTTTCAAATTAAAACCTATTAGTAAATTTTCCCCTCAAAGGCACCTTGATAAGAGGTTGAACAGTTTGCCTTTCTGTATTAAATGACGTCTGGTGACCTCGTGAAGGTCGTTCACAGGCGCTGAAGGACACGGCCAAGTCACTGTCATACTGGAGGACTTTCTTGCCGGAGGTTCTGCTGTTGTTAATTGAAATAGGATGTATTGGTTGCTTTATGAAATCCATGTAAAATCTATATCAATACATTTATTTCATAGATAGAGCTTTGGAATAATAATGCTGTCTGAGGACGAGATTCTAAGTTTCTCAGGTGTTCAGGAATGACCATTATCAAAGACACCCTCACCCCTGCTCATATTCATCAAGCCGAGTTAAAAATGCATGAGAAGATCCTCACGATTTTTATTTTACTGACGAGAAGTATATCCTGTGGCCCGTGAGACTGAGGGAATTAGCAAGGACATGTGGGAAATGGAGGGCGAGGCGGTCACATGGCTGTCGGGCGGTGGATCCACGGGAGCGGGGAGCCACGCGGTGGCCGCACGCCGCTCGCTCCCAAGAATCCTGTGTTGTCGAAATAATCAGTAACAGGTCACGTTTATGAGTCACCAGCGAAAGTGAGCTACGTTCTCTAGCCCCGGTTTGCTGAGGCAGGGACCTGTCATGTAGTAAATTCACAAATATATCCGTCACAGTAATTGTAATAAAAATAGGCCCAGCTGACCGCTCCTCTTGCCCTGCTCCACGCCTGGCTGCCAGAGAGCTGGACTGTTCCTGGGAGACTCAGAGTCTTTTTTTTTTTTACTGAGGAGAATATGACTTGTCTGTAAATTTTTTCCAGACTTGCTTTTATGGTCTGTGATATTCTTCGGTCGTGGCAGCACCCCTGAAGCAGGATTTCCTGGCTGACGGGCTCCCAGGACCGATCGGTGGCTGGGGCTGGAAGGGCGGCGGCCCGCTCTCCCGGCGGCCCGGGTGCGCTCTGGAGCTGGGGGCCCTCCTGGATGGCGAGCGGCGCTCCTCAGGGCCTCTGTGGCTTGCCTCCGCAGGAGAAGTCCTGGTGTTCCTGGACAGCCACTGCGAGGTGAACGTGCTGTGGCTGCAGCCCTTGCTGGCCGCCATCCGGGAGGACCGGCGGACCGTCGTGTGCCCGGTGATCGACATCATCAGTGCCGACACGCTGGCCTACAGCTCGTCCCCGGTGGTGCGGGGCGGCTTCAACTGGGGGCTGCACTTCAAGTGGGACCTCGTCCCGCTTTCCGAGCTTGGGGGGCCGGAGGGAGCGACTGCTCCCATAAGGTAAGCTCTTTCCTGTCTGTTGGAAACGTTCCCCGAAGAGAAAACGCAGGCAAAGCTTCGCAGAAGGCACAAGTGTTGGCTGGTTTGTCCACGACACATTTTTTAGTGCTTGCTGAATTTTGTGTACTCTGCCGAGACCTGAGGAAAGGTTTATGGGTAAGAAATTGTCCATGCTCTCAGGATGTATATCTCAGTGAGAAAGGCAGGAGAAGTCAACGATATCCTGGGATGAATGTGTCGGACCTCCTGGAGGGGCCCCCTGTGCTGAGCTGTTTTTACCAGACCCCATGGTTACTGCGTTGGTCATAACACATCTCCAGTTCTCTGCCGATGTGTGGTGCTGTGAAGAGCATTTAGGACATGACTACAGCTAGGATTTTAGGATGGATTCCCACCAGCAGTACATAAAGCCTGGTGGTGGGTTAGTCCCTCAGGTGTGTCCGACTCTTGCGACCCCGTGGACCGTACCCGCCAGGCTCCTCTGTCCGTGGCTTCTCCAGGCAAGGATACTGGAGTGGGTGCCATTTCCCTCTCCAGGGCATCTTCCTGACCCAGGGATCGAAGCCAGCTCTCCTGCACTGCAGGCAGGCTCTGTGCCGACTGAGCCACCAGGGGCCACCGCACAGTCAGAGTATGTGATTTGTTTTCAGCTTCCATCCCTACTCTCGCATATTGCAAATCTGCTCCTGCAATTTCTCCTTATTTCTGTTTTGTTCCAAATTTCTCATGTCAATCTCATGTTTATCTGTATTTATACTTTTTTAAATTCTTGGGTCTGTTCTTTCTTTAAAGAAGTTTTTTTTTTTGTAAAAAATAGCGTATGTAAAAAAGTACACATCTGTGTGTGTGAATATATATGCCTACAATTTAATAAATGATTATAATATGAACACCTGTGGAACTCCTGCCCGGGTCAGGAAATAGGCCCACATGCCCTCTGTGCCCCCTCCTTGCCAGAGCCCCTGGCCTGGTCGCAGAGGCGGCGCTGCCCTGGCCCTCCTTGTCTCGGTGCTCTCCTCTAGTTTCACCACCGAAGTTTGACAAAACAGGGTAATTTAGTCCAGTTTTCCCTGCTCTCAGACCTCTTGAAAATGAAGCTTGACTCATCTTGCTGTTAGTCACATTGCTTTAAAAGCCTGTGTGCTGCATTACACAGCTGTAGTTGACTCATTTTCATTGCTTTTTATAATTATTAGCATATCATAACATCGATCCAGTTACTGTTGGTGGGGCAGTTGGGTTGTTCGCATTTTTTTTCCCCACCTTATACACACTGCTGTTGCCAGCATTCTTTCTAATGTATTCTTTAACTGGAGGAAAGTTGCTTTCCAATGTTGTGTTGGTTTCTGCCATAGAGCGGTACAGGTCAGCCGTAATTATACACGCATCCTCCCTCCCCGTCCCATCCCACCCCTGTGTCATGACTGCCAGGCTGCGCTCGCCGCGTGCTGCCGCAGCTTCTCACCAGGTTGCTTCACACGTGGTGGAGCGCGTGTCGACGCTACCGTCTGCACCCGTTCCACGCCCTCCTTCCCCGCTGTGTCTGCAAGCCCGCTCTCTACACCGCATCCCCAGTTCCTTTCCTGCCCGCGGGTCCATCAGTCCCATGGTGCTTGATTCCATGGTGCTGTTCAGTCACTGAGTCATGTCTGACTCTGTGACCCCATGGGCTGCGTCACAGTAGGCTCTGCTGTCCTCCACTACGTATGTATACACTGTATATACACGAGTGTGTATGTGTGTGTATTTTAATATATATTTGCTTTTCTGACTTCCTTCACTCTGTGTAACAGGCTCTAGGCTCACCCACCACTGGAACTGACTCAGCTCCGTTCTCTTCGTGGCCGAGCGATGGTCCGCTGTATATATGTGCCCCATCTCCTTCACCCGCCCACCCGTCTGTGGATGGGCAGCTCGGTTGCCTCCACTATCCTGGCTGTTGGAGATAGTGTTGCAGTGAACACTGGGGTCATGTGTCTTGGAGTTGGGGCTTTCTTAGGGTATATGCCCAGTCGTGGGGTTGCTGGGTCATATGGTAGATTTATTTCTAGTTTTTTAAGGCACCTCCATACCGTTCTCCATGATGGCTGTATCAGTTTGCATTCCTACAGCAGTGCAGGATGGCTCCCTGTCCTCAGCACTCCCCAGTATGTATTGCTTGTAGCTCTTTGGATGATGGCCATTCTGACTGGTGTGAAGTGATACCTCCGTGCAGCTTTGATTTGCATTTCTCTAGTAATTAGTGACGTTGAGCATCTTTTCATGTGTTTATTGGCCATCTGTATGTCTCTGGAGAAATGTCTGTTTAGGTCTTCTGCCCATTATTTGATGAGGCTGTTTTTCTGATACTGAGCTGTTAGGAGCTGCTTGTGTATTTTGGAGATTAATCTTTTGTCAGTTGTTTCATTTGCAGTCATTCGGAGGGTTGTCTTTTTTCCCCTTTCACTGAGGCTTGTCTTTTACTTGTTTCCTTTGCTGTGTAAACGCTTTTCAGTTTAACTAGACCCCATTTGTTTGTTTCTGTTTTTGTTTCCATTACTCTAGGAGGTGGGTCAGAGAGGACCTTGCTGTCATTTATGTCCAAGCTGTACCGCCTGTGTTTTCCTCTAAGAGCTTTATAGTTTCTGGCTTAAGTGGCACCCACTCCAGTGTTGCCTGGGAAATCCCAAGGATGGAGGAGCCTGGTAGGCTACAGTCCATGGGGTCCCAGAGAGTCAGACATGACTGAGCAACTTCACCTTCACTTCACATTTAAGCCTTTAATCCATTTTTAGTTTATTTTTGTGCATGGTGTTAGAAGTGCTCTAGTTTCATTCTTTTGCATGTAGCGGTCCAGTTTTCCCAGCCCCACTTACTGCAGAGGCTGTGTCCTCTTCATCGTCCTTGCCTCTTCTGTGAGAGGCGCGGTGCCCGCAGGTGCGTGGGCTTGCCTCTGGGCTTCCTGTCTCGCTCCACTGAGCTCTGTTTTCGTGTGGGCACCACACCCTCTTGGTGGCTGGCGCTTTGTAGTGTAGTCTGAAGTCAGGAAGGTTGATTCCTCCAGATCTGGTTTTTCCCCTCAAGATTGCTTTGGCTGTGTGGGGTCTTTTGTGTTTCCATACAAATTGTGAAATTTTTTGTTCTATTATTAATAGTTCTGTGACAGATGCCGTTGGTAGCTTGATAGAAGTTGCACTGAATCTGTAGGTTGCTTTGGGTGCTACAGTCATTTTCACAGCGCTGATTCTTCCAATCCAAGAGCGTGGTATGTTTCTTCAACTGTTTGTCTTTGGTCTCTTTCATCAATGTCTTATAGTTTTCTACAGAAAACTATATATATACTTGTAGGTAGTTTAACCTTGTATGTTGTATAAACTGTATACAGAAAACTATATATACTTGTCTCTTTAAGTAGGTTTATTCCTAGCTATTTATTCTTTTTGTTGCAGTGGCGAATGGGATTGTTTTCTTAACTTCTCTTAATTTTTCATTGTTAGTATGTAAGAATGCAGGGATTTCTGTGTATTAATTTTGTATCCTGTGACCTTACTATATTCATTGATGAGCTCTAATAATTTTCTGGTGGAATCTTTAGAGTTTTCTACGTGCAGTATCATGTCATCTGCAAACTGAGAATTTTACTTCTTTTCCAGTCAGGATTCCTTTGATTTCTTTTTCTTCTGTGATTGCCCTGGCTTCCAAAGCTGTGTCGAATGATAGTGGTGAGTGGGCACCCTTGTCCTGTGCCTGCTCTTCAATACTTTGCTTTTCGCCACTGAGCATAATGTTTGCTCTGCCTTTATTATGTTGCGGTAGGTTCCTTCTGTGCCTGCTTTCTGGAGAATTCTGTCATAAATGGGCGTTGAATTTTGTCACAGCTGTTGTCTGCATCCTGCTTCGTGGCTTCTGGTTTGCGGGAGTGAAGCTGCCCAGTCACAGGCGCGCCTGCCTTCGCGCGGAGTCGAGAACACTTGCCCCACACCTCCCACCCGAATGCCACTGGCTCCTCAGCTGGCCTTCGGGTCTTGCCAGCTTCCTTTCACCCGAAGCCGGCTTGGAGGGGAGGCTGCTGGAGGCCCTGCCAGCTCAGGTTGCTGACCTGAGTCCCTGGCAGGGTGGGGAGTCCTCTGCTCTTAGACTTCGCGGCAGTTTTCTGGGAAGCCCGTGGAGACACGCCCAGCTCTCAGTGCTCTTGGGTCTCCACGGGCTGACAGCCCTTCTTCCTGCCAGGGCGTCCAGCGTGGTGCTCTGCCCACCTCTGCCCTGGCCCCGCAGATGGGAGTCCGGTAGCGAGCGCCTCTCGGGGGAGCGGGGCTGCCCGTGGGCACCGTGTGCCCCGCCTGCGCCCGCCCGCTCTGGGACTGGGGGCCGGCAGGTGCCGCCGCCTCTGTGAGCACTCCTCCGCCGGGGTGAGGAGGTGCCCGAGTCCTCTCCGTGCCCTCTGTCTTCGTTTCAGTGCAGCGGTCAGTTTCTTCATCATCTTCATGGGTGTGTGTTTGCTTAATTTTTGATATCATTTTTAATCGAAAACATGTTTTCACAGTAACATATCACCGTGTAGAACAATTCAGGACGAGAAGTGACCAGCTCTGCCCCTGCCCCCTTTCTCAGCCCTGCCCCCCAGAGGCAGTTCCTTTTAGCCGGTTTCATTTTCTGGCCTGAACTGTAAGTGAGACGTGCAGTCCTCTTCCCAGCACCACGCCAGCTTCAGGCCTGCTCCGCTGGGAAGGGGAAGGCTTGGTGCACTTTACATCACCCAGGCGCTCCTTGCCTCTCCCTCTTGCAGTCTGCTTGTTTCTGTATTGGTTCTTTTTGATGCTTTTTGTTCTG
>SJYF01000810.1:3972692-3984755 GCA_006410515.1 Procapra przewalskii | reverse complement strand
AAAATTCAGCTTCCATTTGGGGTTGTTTTTAAGCAGTTATTCACAGTTATCACAAATTGTAAAAGCACAAAAAACCTGACTGAAGAAGTAGGGATGCAACAATATAATGTGAAAAAATTAGTTTAAGTTACCAAAACGGCTATAAAAGTTGTAGTCATAGCGTACACTCCGTTCTATCAGAAGCAAGGTGTATAAAACAAGTAAGTACTAATAGACTGTCGTTTCCAAAAAGCCCCAAACACTCTAGGTGGAAATTTTGGTTATTACATAATTATAATGGCATATTTAATAACAAAATTATATTGTAACATCCCTATGAACATTTTATAAGCACCCGAGCTGCTGCAGAGCCTGGTAGCATTTGGTCAATAACTATTTTTATACTGTATCTTTTTTTCTCAAAATATTTACATGTTTGTACAAAGTAACAGGGTTTGTTAGTTTTGCAGGTAACAGCAGCAGCTTGGCTTTCTTCTAACTTTTATTTAAAAATAGCTTCATTCACTTATTCAATAATAAATACAAAAAGTTTCTCTTATTTTACAGAAATCAAAAACTACAATAAACTGACTCATGGAATCAAGTATTTAAATGTATTTTAGTGCAAGTTATTGTCCCTTAGCTCTATTCCTAAGGAAGTCATTTCAGTACATTCCTTGTTCAGTGGTGTCTACTTTAGTTTTAAAAAACTCTTAAGTCAGAGGGCCTGCCCCTTTCTCAGATAAGGCCGTGGCCAGCACTTTGGACATCTCCCTCTCGCTGGTGATCTCAGTCTTACATTCATTGGAAGGCCCCGCCCTGGGGCAGGGCAGCCGTCGGCTCTTTGCCCCAGTAAAAGTTTCTCCTTAGTGAGACTCAAGAAACAAGAGGAAACAAAACCCACCCACAGAAAGAAAAAAGAAAGGAAAAGAAAAAAAAAAGTGCTGGACCATTCTGTAAATCTTCGACCTCGGCAGCTCGCTTGGGTCAAGTGGCCTCGGTCGGCTTCCTCCTGGCGCTCCTAAGGTAACTCAAGGACCGAGGAAATCAGGACTCCTAGGAGCTACTTTTCAAAAAAGTCATAAAACAGAAAACAAAAACCTCTTTTCTGTCTGCGAAATTCCAACGGCGCGTGGCCTCGCTGCTTTCGGGACGAGCCGCCCTCCGAGGGCGGGGCCGCGTCAGTTCATCCACTTTCGGCAGTTCACGGCTCCACAGTGGCAGGGGATCTTGTGCTGGTCGTCCTCAAAGTCGAACTTATAGTCGTAGCACAGCTGCCCGCCAAAGACACACAGTGAGAGGCCGCTCCCCGCCCTGGCGCCCCGGGGCCCACGGGGGCCGCTGTCTGGGCCGCGCCGGGCGGCCTCCCCCTGCACCCCGAGCCGGGACGGACGGCGCCCCACAGGAAGCAGCCCTCCCGCCCCGAGGGGCGCCCCGCGGTCCTGGGGGCTCCCCCTCCTCGCAGCACTCCCACCGGCCACAGCTCTCCCCTGAGGACTCAGGGCGGCTGCCTTGCACAAGCAATGAGGCAGAGGCTTGGGCGGCATCAAGGGGGCCCCTGACAACTCGAGCAGGGTGGGGGGCAAGGCCAGGTAGGGGGGCCTCCGCTGTCCCCAGGCCACGCAGCCCACCCGGGGGCACCGGGCTCGGGGCCTCAAATGGGCTCTTCCACATCCAGTGAGTGAGATGTGCAAGACGAGCCTTGGGTCAACTCGATTTAAAAATCCACGTTCCAGTAAGATGACCCCAAAATACAAGCGTCCTCTCAGGGCAGGGCTGGAGGCTCCAACCGAGTGAAGACCCTCGGGTTCCTGACCCCCGTAAAGAGGGGAGGCCCCCACAGAACCGGCCCCGCCGGGCAGCCCCGAGATGTGCTCATCACGCCTGTGCCCAAGTCGGGGAACACCAACGCGGTGCCAGAGTCTGATGGCCATCCTCACGGGCGACACGCGGGGCGGAGGGAAGGGACGACCACCGGAGGAGCCAAACTCCAGAAACCTGCTTGCAGAGAGGCCGGGAGCGGGGCTGGGCCGGAGTGCGGACGAGCTCCGGGGCCACCCGAGGCGCCAGTGCTGTGCGCTGCGTGCCACCAGCTGCCGCAGGCGGAGGGCCCCGCGCCGGGGCGGCAGGGACTGGGCCGCGGGCGGGGAGGGGCGGGGCTTACCTCTTCTCCTTTCTGGATTCTCCGACTGGAGCTGATGATGATCTTGTGGCCGCGCTCGAAGGTCACCACCTCCGCCACGCAGTTGGGCGCACACGAGTGGTTGATGTACCTGCGGGCAGCAGTCCAGAGATGCCTCACGTCCAACAGCCAGGCGGGCCCTTCCCACCTGCCCGCTCACAGCATGCGCGCCCACGGACACAGACAGCGGCGCGGCTGCAGGACCTCAGCGCCCCGGCCGGCCAAGGAGCCCGGCCCTGGCAGTGAAGGTCCTGAGCCCGGACCGCCAGGAAATTCCCAAACGTACAGTAAGAATGTTAAGTAAAACTCCCGCTGTGACTGAAGGGGCCCCCATCCTGGCCCCCGCCTCACCTGGCAGGTCCTCCCGTGAGCGTGGCGTCGATCACGTGGTCACTGTCCATGCGGAACATGTACACGCCTCGGTTCTGAAAGAGAAAGCGCTCAGCACCTGTCCGCGCCCAGGCCGGGAGTGCCCGTCGCCCTGAACCGAAGCAACACCTGGCAGGTCGCCTGTGATGCCAGGCTCACTGATCCCGTTACAGCCTCGCCGACAGAACACATGGGGAAAATACGAGCCTATCCAGGCGTGGTTTCTAGGGTCACAGCCAGCCCAGGCCCCAGGCGCCCAAAGGCTCAGGAGGACGTGAGCTCACCTGGGACTCGTAGAGCTTCTCCTTCCTGTTGGCGACCTCGTTCCGGATGATGGTCCCGATGTACTCGATGACCATGGTGTGCTTCTCGATGTCCCGGGCAGCGTACAGGCCCAGGCCCTGCGGAAACGCGCGCGTGCCTCAGAGCCACTGGCTTCCGGCAACAGGCCCGCGTGCTCCTCCAGCAGAGGTCCTGCCCTCAGGCATAGCAGACACCCCAGGAAGACCCCACCTGAACTCATGTGGCCTCTGTACCAACTTCGCTCTCGTCTGGACCCGTAACACTGGACTCAACCTTTAATTTTTCCACCTGAAGTCATGGCATCACTCCCTTGTTAGTCTTTTTTAACACTAAACCCTGAGGGCATTTTTACAAAGTGTTTCTATCTGGCCATCTTTTCTGGTGGCTCAGCTGGTAAAGAATCCACCTGCAATGCGGGAGACCAGGGTTTGATCCCTGGCTTGGGAAGATCCCCTGGAGAAAGGAAAGGCTACCCACTCCAATATTCTGGCCTAGAGAATTCCATGGACTGTATATGTATAGACAATGGGGTCGCAGAGTTGGACATGACTAAGTGACTTTCACACATCTTCTCCCCCCCAGATCCCACCAACTAAACAGGCTAATGGCTTCTGCTATTAATTTTACCCCACTGTGATTTCTAAAAGGACCTAACAAGCTTATGAAGCAGGAACAGTGCTAACCGTAAGGCACTATCACAGTGTAAGTCTCTGCACTCTCAGCTGAACTGACCACAAGACCCCCACCCCCGCACCGGACACAGTCCTTGTCCTTGTACCATCTGGGAACAGACGGTACGGGGGCTGTTGCTGGGAGACTTTGGGGTGAGAATTAACTTCTGAAAAGAAATACTCATGCGGTTTGTGTGTTCAATTCCAGGTGTGACTCCAACGTGACAAAGCAGGATATACAGAAACCATCTGCATGGGCGTGAGTACAGCTCAGTGTAAGAGACCAGCAGGTCACTGGGAATGAACCGAGAATCCAAAGAGCCAGGCACATGCGAACACTTCGTGAAGGAGCTTGGTGGTATTGAAATTCAGTTTAACACGGATGGGTTATGTATTACTAAATGGTGCCCCCACAACTGGTTATTCAACAGAAGAAAAAAAAAAGTCTTAAAACACAAAAAATAAAATCACTGAAAGAAAAAGAATCTAAGAAACTACATATGCAATCTACAGTCTTAACCAAGAATAGAAGCTATAGAAAATTATATATGTTTGACTGTATAAAAATTAATACTCCTAGAGTAAAAAACATTCCACACTTACTGAGGTATTTTCCCCTAAAAAACATCTTTTGCAAAATAGTACAAGTTCTTATAAATTGAAAAAATGGACAAAGGATATGGACATGCAATGCAGTCCACAGCAAGCAAACATGAATGGAAAACCCAAAAGGCTGCAACTGGGGTGACAACATCAGTCTGTGCTTAAGAGGCTGGCGAAAATATAAAAGGGTCCTAACACTTCAAACGGGAAAACAAGAAAAATTTCATACTCTGCAGGAGAAGAGCATACAATTACAGCCTGTTTAGAAAGCAGGCGATGTCTACAAAAATGAAAAGTACATGTATTTCTATGCAAAAATCTCACCTGGGAGCACACACCCCACAGAAGTTACATGGGTATCTGTACAAGTCCTGACGACAATGCTGTTTTGGGAAAGAACTCCAAGCACAAGAAACGCTCGGCAGTAGTGCAATGGGTTAACCAATCAAAGCTCATCAATTTCACAGAAAGTTAACAGAGCCACTGAAGAACGAATTAGAGCTAGATGTGTCTGAATACCGGCGAGAAAAGGAAGACACAGGGAAGTGTAGATAACATGACCCTGCCTTCCCACACGCACACAGACACGTATGTGCTGTTAAGACAGCAGCATGGGGAAAAACAGGGTCTTTAGCAGGTTGTTAGCATAAGAACCTGGGAGGTGGACCGAAGGGAGGTGACAGAGGGAGGAAGGAAAAGGCGAGCAATCACCAAGAGCCCTCAAAAAAGATGATGGACTGAACACAGGCGGTTAAAAACCCTTCACACGACCGGGAAAGAAACCAACGCTGAGGAGCAGGCAGCGTGAAACGAGCCATTTGGAAACATCTTAAATGGAGAAGCCACTGAGCAGAGGAGGACGCCGGCGCGGCCGGAAGCCCAAGTCGAGCACTGCCGGCCCCAGGAGCCGAGACACTCCTTCAGAGATGAGAGCGCGCGCGCGTGTCTGCAACATGCAAACAAAGTGCCAGAGGAAAAGACAAAGAGGAGAAGGTGCAGACACCACACAGGCATCTCAGGGTCAGGACGAGGAACCCCAAGACAAGGCCACGCAGAGGTCAGAGCCGAGACGGAGTCTTCTCCGGGGGCATGAGGACCATCACGGGCCCAGCTGGGGGGCCAGACCCCGAAGGCCAGGGACCACAAACCTGCAACCCGGGCAGAGCCTTGGGTGATGCTCCTGCTGGGGGCTGGGGCCACACTACGAGACCCCGATCTCAGAGACCCGGTATTTGTGTAGAGAGAAACAGAGGCAGGACTTTGCAGAAGAATCAGCACAGAAACATTTCTTAGACTCAAGGCCTCACTGCTTCAGGCTGAAAGGACTCACCACTGGGGAAAGCAACTGGCCCACTTTGCTAAAACACTGAAATAGTGAGTCAGAAGAAGATCCTAAGAGTTTCCACATGAAGAACATGGATAAACGACGTGTGAAAGCCGCCTTCTTCCTGAGGGACCAGCGTGGCTTGGGACTTGGACTCCACAGGAGGCGTGGGCAGGCCTGCATGGCACCCACAGGTGAGACGGGCGGTCAGAGCAGGTCAGCAGAACTGGGGTGGGTCAGAGCAGGCCTCAGAGCGGAAGAGGCAACAGGCCCCGACGAGGCTGCGGGTCTGTACACTGAGGCCAACGCACAGAGCTGAGTGGTGACCTCACTCAGCAACACAAAGAGCCTGGGGGAGACCTGGGTCCCCGGACCTGCCTTGGCAAGCATGACCCGGGTCCCGGAACCCGCCTTGGCGAGCGCGACCTGGGTCTGGGGACCCGCCTCAGCGTGACATGGATTGCCTCAGAAGTGAGACATGGGTCCCGGGACCCGCCTCAGGACCCGCCTTGGCGAGCGTGACCCGAGTCCTGAGACCTACCTCAGGAAGTGTGACCTGGGTTTTACCTGTTCCACAACCTACCCAAATACACAATGATTTCATGAAAAGAAGGCTTCCAAAATTGGGCACCTTTTGAAAACATTTTCCTTCGTATTTTTCACAAGCGCCTTTAACCCTAGTAAGCTTGCCATGTCTCCCGTGCGTGGAGAATACAACGCTCCCTGCATTCCATGGGGTCTCAGCACAATGTGAAGACGTGTTCAGAGGCCAGCTCCCATTTGGGGAAGAACAGTGTCTGTGTCCCCATATGGCAGATGGAGCGGCTAGTGCCCGGGCGTCAAATGACACCGCCCGACAGGGTGTCTCTCTCCGCGGCCTGCAGCCTCCTGGCTCGCACGCCGGACACCCACCTCTCCCCAGAGTGCCCTGCCCGCCTCTCACCGTCCCGGACAGCCAGTCCCCACTCACCTGAATTCGGGACCGGGCCAGGTACACGTTGGACTTCCACTCGGTCTTCATCTTCCGGTACTGCGATGACTTGGAGTGGACGAACTGCTTGCTGTAGGGCGCACTCAGCTCCCCGGTGACGGTGCTCTGGAAGGACTTGGAGGTGCTGGTGCTGTTCAGGGTGTGAGGCCTGCGGACGGCGGACGCCGACAGGGAGAACACAAGGGGGACTGAAGGCGTCTCCGGGTGGGCCCGGCGGGTCCAGCTGGCGCTGACAGGCACACACACGGGGAGCCGCCGAGCGGGCCGCGCGGCCGGGCCGCGGCGAGCCGCAGACACAGCCAGGGATAGCGGGGTTTGTAAGCAGCAGACGCGCCAAGCACAGACACCACTAGGAGGCCTGGAGACCCCGGGCTGCACTAGGTGAAGTCAAAGCAAAATACCTTAACACAAACCT
The DNA here is from genome assembly GCA_006410515.1 of Procapra przewalskii. Taxonomy (NCBI): domain Eukaryota; kingdom Metazoa; phylum Chordata; class Mammalia; order Artiodactyla; family Bovidae; genus Procapra; species Procapra przewalskii. The sequence goes on along the minus strand of SJYF01000810.1, from coordinate 3,977,918 downwards.
CTTGGCATGGGCACTCATTTTAGGTTCGGACCGGGCACAACCTGTGGGGTTGACGGCCAGCGGCAGCTCCATGAGGGGGTTCCGGCCGTACCGGAAGGTGTAGTTTTCACATGCCTCAACCCCAGGGAGCTGGAGAGAAGCACAGACAGACAGACAGGTAACTCATGTGATCAAGACTGCAGGCAAGACAGACCTACCAGAGCACGCCCCAAACTCAACTCCGTGAAGATAGCATGTCGACGTTCTCAGAACGCCAGCAACATGAGGCTCTGTGCGGACAGAAGCCGCCGCCCTCAGAGCCTGACTGTGTGGCGAGCTCACCGCGGCCGGATCCCGGGAGTCGGGGTGATCTGAGGGCGGCCTGCAGGATCACCTGGGACACAGGCCTTTCCTGCGGCCTGTCTCCTGTGGACCGGGCCCACGAGAGGGGTGACAGAGGCCCAGCATCTGGGGAGGGTGTGGCCGAGGCAAGCAGTGGCATCTGGGGTGTCCTCTGCTCCACAGAAAGCCTGTCAACGGCTTTCTTGAAGACAATGCCTTACAAGCTACACAGTTTTCCACGAGCACTGTGTGTAAACTCATTATCGCATATGTGTGACACGCAGGCGTCAGGGACTCAGGGCTCATGAAATCCAGCCAGGTGCTAGTGACCAACCTGACCCTTGGTGGGAGAGTGAATGTGAACGCTGGGCAACAACCTGCCGCCCCGCAAGAGCAGGGCCTCACCCCACTGCACGGCTGACACCCAGCCCCACAGACCCTGAGCCCCGTGACCTGCCTCAGCACGTCAACACGGACACAGGGGTGACTCACGAAGGCCTGTTTCCTCTCAGGCAGGAGCTCATCCCTGGCCAAGCCACTCCCTGGAAGTGTGGGGACCGTGACTGCCCCGCCTGGTGTTAGGGGACGCTTGTGGTGGGAAAGGAGGGCAGCCCCGCACTCACTGACTCGGCGATCCGTGCCACTGCAGAGACGGTCAGGCCGAACAGGTCCTCCCCTTTCAGATAGGCTGGGAAAAGCTGCAGCATTTCAGATTTTTTCCTTACACAGGCCACGGGCTCCAAAATTTTATCCCAAACACCTACATATGGACAAAAAGACATTTTCTAATAACAAACTTGCTCTCAGGTAAAGAGGAAAAAGGATGCCATATAAAAACAAAAGCAAAATGAAGACCCACCGCTCACAAAGACTTACAGGATCCAAGTAAAGCCCATGGGCAGGTTATCACCTGCTTATTGGATGGCAGTAGTTTTTTATTAAAGACTTTTTATAAAGTTTTGGGGGAATGAACACACTACAGTCAGAGAATTAAACAAATAAAGCTGGAAAGTAAAGTCTAACATAACTGAATTATGCTGGCCATGCAGCGTATCAGATTTTCAAACGATTAATCCACTTAAATAACACCTGCAGATAGATCCTTTCCTCTCAGAGTTAAATCAAAATCTGAAATTGATATTTCATTGGAATTATCTTTGGAGAATTTTCTCTTAAAAAAAAAAAACTAATAAACTTATTAAAAAAAAGGCAGTTCTGCACCACTTTCGACCAAAACTAAGCGACTGATTTCCGGCTCTAAATTTAGTGTCTGATGCTCCTGAGATTAACACAATCTGTACAATATGTTTTATTTTTTCCCACCTTCTAGGTGACGTTAAGAGGGTCCCTAAGGTGACAAGCGACCTCTACCCAGAAGTCACTCTATGTGTCTTATACACTGTTGGCATTTCTAAGTACACCCTGATGTGAGGAAGTCTAGCGAGCGTGTGGCAAAGACAAGGGGGGCACACGAGGAAGCCGAGACCCGCGTTTTTCAGCAGAGAGCCGCCCTGCTGCCCCGAGACACAGCCATGAGCAGACCCGGGGGGTGGCGAACCCTTCCCTGGCCTCAGGCTGCAGGGACGCGCCTGACCTTTGGGCGAGGTGTCGCTCAGGACGAGGTCCTCGTGGCCCTGCTCCACAACCCTGATGAGGAACACGGGGCGGCCGTCCTGCTCCTCAATGGAGCAGAGGTAGCGGCAGCGGCGGTTGGCGTAGCGCGTGCTCCAGTACAGCCGACTGGCCTCGTAGCCCACGGGGAAGAGCGCCGTGGGCGAGTGGAAGGCTGGCATCTGCTGCGGGAGCAGCTGGCCGATGGCGTGGAAGACGAGGCTGCCCACGCGGAAGGTGTGCTCACGCTCGCCGCGCTGCACAATGCTGGCGACCTGCCGCACCTCGTCGCGCTGCACGTACACCCTCCTGAAGACGGCGAAGTAGCTCAGCTCCTGCTCGTGGAGGCCCTTTGGTTTGTGCATGGGACAAAGCATAGTTTTATCTTTAAAAAACATGCATTGTGCTTTAATGGCGCAAGTGAAGTGATAAATGTTGGTGCAGCGGAACCGGTGACAGCCGCCGGTAGCCCCCGTCTTGTGGCAGAAGACGCACTTCATCTGCAGGCCTCTCCGCAGGGCCAGCTCCACATTGATCAGGGCACCAGCCTGGGTCTCGTAGACCTCCGTGGACCACAGCGCACAGTTCAAGTGGACCCACAGGTCCAGGTCGAGGTTGAGCAGCCTCGCCGGCCCGTCCGTCAACCCGTCGCCCTCCTCGTGGCAGAAGCAGCACTTGCGGTAGTCTTTGGGCACAGGGTCGGGCTTCAGGGAGGTGCCCAGCTTCTTCAGAAACTCATCGATCTCCTCCTCGCAGGGGGGCTGGAAGGCCCCCTTGGGGACCACGATGTGTATGCTCCACTTCCTCCACTTCATCCCTCTCCACTTCTTAGGGATCGGCCTGCAGTCTTCAAACCCACCATGGACAGTTCTCAGCCGAGGCTTTAACTTGACTGTGACCTTAAGCTCGTCAGGCTTTGCCTCCACTTTGGCAGCTTCAAAAGCAGGAGGGAAAGAGATGGGAGGGGACGCCGGGGGCGAGGCTCGCTCCTGGAGCTGCGGGAGGCAGCGCACGTCTAGCGAGGAGATGTTGTTGTTGTACTGATGCGGTGCTTTGGGAGGCAGCTCTCTCACAGGTGACTGCGGCAACGAAGGAGTGGATTCCTGCGCAATCGAGAAAGAGACTGAGAGAGTCACCCCAAAGCTCCCAAAGCAATTCTGCCTAAAGCAAGCAGCCAGGCAGTAGTTCTAACAGCGTGTGTGGGTCTGTAAGCGAGTGGTGAGGAAGCACGCTCAGCAGACGTCGACACTGAGCACCCACTGCACCGCGTGCACCTATCAGGTATCGACCAGGGTGGGGAGGGGGGCGGGGGCAAGGGTTTCTCTACAAAGACTTAACTCTAGACAACATTCTGCGCTTAAACTTTCATGGATCCTCCCGTTTCAAATCATCATCAAGCCTGAAAACTCAGTGTTGCCACGGGAGCGAATATAATTTACACAATGAAACAGTGTTCTTTGTGAAACCAAATGAGAACTTAATCTTCTATGAGCTTGTCCTACCCTCTGAAATTCCTGTTTGTTAATCCTAGGCTTAATAAATGGGCATAATGTGAAAGATGGGGAAGACGTCCCCATCAATAAGTTGTATTTAACTTTTGCTCAGAGGCTGCCTGGCTCCCAGTGAGCCTCTGAAGGGGCTGAGCTGAGACAGAAGCCCAGTTAGTTTCTCTTTAGAGATAAAGCATCATAAACGAATCAACAGCAAACCTGCAGGTTCCCCCCATCCAGCACCATTCTGAAAAATGGACAAGCCTCACTGAAAATCCAGCAGCAGGCAGGCACTGTACACCGACATAAGCAACTTCTCCCTTCTAGGCTCATGTATTTTGCAGTCTAAATTTATTTGGCACTTAGCTTGAATGTAATACACCAGGCACTGCTGCTGGTTAGAAAATTAGGCTGGACTGACTGAGACAGTCTGCATCTCACCTTGCTTTCCGAGTTTTTCGCTTGTGCCGTTGATGAATAGAGAATAAAGCAGTTGTTGCTACAGAAGACGATGTCCCTCTCCACTCGGCTGGGGCCGTCTCGGGAGCCCTGGGAAGCAGAGAAGGGTGTGGCAGCTCAGCAAGCCAGAACTCAACAGAGAGGAGATCACACAGAGCACTTTCTGCTGCTGCTCTGAGATGTAGCCAAAAAGTAACTACAAGCCAGTGTTTAGCATCAAATAATTTAGCCACAGAGAAAATACATGAATAAGCTCTCCATATTTCACTCTGTTTAAAAATACGTGCTTCTCCTAGGATTCTACAGAACAGGCTGCTGTAGCTACAAGCACATCAGACATATGCCAACGCTACTTCCAGGGGGAGGCATCCGTGGGGCCGTCAGCGGGCTCCTCTGGACGCGGGAGAGGGTGGGGCAGGGAGGGAGCACCCGAGTACCTGGTTCACGAAGGCCAGCTCTCTGGCCGACTTCCTCACGCCGCTGCCCAGGATGACCACCTTGCAGTGACAGCACCACTGGGGCCTGAGCGCCGCGCGCTCCGCAACGCTGCGGCCGGCATCCTTGTGTCCACAGAGACCTGGGGACAGAGCGTGCGTCAGTGACGAGTGCCAGCGCACGGGGCACGCGGCGCGGCGCCGGCCACCAGGCGCGGCGCGCGGCTCCGGGCCTTCAGCAAGAGCCGTCTTCTCGGCAGTGGTCGCGGGGCATGTGCTCTGTGCAGGACACTGGGGGACAAGGAAAGGAAGCTCTCCTCACACGGCTGGACACAGGGCTGGGAGACGTGCAGAAGGAGCCTGGGACACGCGTGCCATCTCCGGTCTACGTGTGAACCCTGGACACACGCGTGCCATCTCCGGTCTACGTGTGAACCCTGGACACACGTCATCTCCGGTTTATGTGTGAACCCTGGACACACGCATGTCATCTCCGGTCTACATGTGAACCCTGGACACATGCGTGTCATCTCTGGTCTGTATGTGAAGTGAGTTGGGAGGGAGAGTGCTTCTGCTTGAAGGTGAAGATGACATGAAATGTCTCATGGAAAGTGAAGAGGCTCACACACCAGAGTCTCACGTGAGTCCAACAGGAAAGTCACAGGGAGACAAGAGAGATTCCGGGGCCAAGATAAAAACTGGTCAGGACCCGGATTAGAAGGCCCGAGGCCCCTGCAGAGCATAGCACTCGTGTGGCTGCGGAGGTTCATGGGGAGAAGCAGGGCGGACCCGAGTGACCGAGAGGCCAGAGCTGAGGACTCAGCCTCTCCCAGTGAGGCCTGAGCACGGCTGGGCTCAGACGGCAGGTGAGCACGAACTAGACGTAGGAGCCTGGTGAGTGAAGAGACGAG
>SJYF01000810.1:3940571-3963930 GCA_006410515.1 Procapra przewalskii | reverse complement strand
AATCCGTAAGTAGAATATTAGATTTAGGTTGCTTTCTCTCATTCCTATCTATCAGTAAAGACAAAGCCATCCAGTAGCTTTTTGTGTGGTCACGTCTTTGCACCTGCCAGAAAGCTGCATTCCTCCTGCCTGGCTGCCAGATGGTCACAGCTATGCACCGCCTTTCACAGTATCACAGGCACAGGGTGAACCCTAATGTTTTCATCCTTGTGACAGCCCACCGACAGGGAGCATCACTGGTCCTGTCTTACAGGAGAGGGACCCGAGGCACAGAAAGTCTGACCCGCCCAGGCTGCACCCTGGGAAGAGGAAGCATGGACTCAGCGCAAACTGAGGGGGTGGCTGCTGCACGCCAGCAGAGGCTTCGCCCCGGCACCACAAGCAGCAGCGCTCTGTGAGGTAAGACAGTCTCGGCACGGAGGGAGACGGGGCTGTCCAACTACGGCCACAGCAGTGTCGCCTTGAGCGTGCCTAGAAAGTAAATGGATCTCACCGCTGTGAAATGGGAGTAATGACTGTGCCCGCACAGATAACTGTGACTGTTATCTCACGGCAAGTGCCCAGCAGTGTAACCCCTGGAATGTGGTTAAGAAGGCCTCACCCTGGTAACCTAGGGCCCTGCTCCCTGCTGCCTCCCAGATGGACAAACACGCAACACAGTCCAGACCCAGGCACACAAGCTGACCTTGCCCTGGTTCCATCTCAACATCCAGCAGCAGCAGTTTTTAGGTATCATTGCTAGTGGTGTTAGGACAATCTTCCATTCACCGACTACCGCCTCTGTGGCGAGCACTGTGTTAGGTACGGAGGACAGAAGGGGGCTTGGGTGCAGTCTACACCTGTCAGGAGCCACCTGCAGCCAGAGGTACTAGAGACACTGCACGTGAGCACATGGGCACTCACTCGCTAGCTGGGCTGAGACAGTATCTCGGGAAGATGATTTTAGGACTGAGTTTTAGGATTCCCAGGGGCAGAGGAAGCGACAGACTGAGTGGCAAAAGAGCTGCCTCTGGGCTGACAGCAAATACTGCCTCACCAGCACCCAAATCCACAAACTTCATGTCTGAATCTCTGGAATCGGCACTCGGCCTCTACTGAGTCAGACAGAGAGAGAAAGCAGAGCAAGCCAATGCTTGCAGAAGGAAAGGCTCCACGAACAACTGCACACGCGGACAACCAAAGTCACCAGTCCACTCCACTCAGAAAAAGAATATCTAATTTGAGAAGCGCTGTAGGGAATTTATTAAAACAGCAGCAACGGCACTGCAGCTTTTGAAAGGCAAGACAAGTAGATAAACTCCTACGACAGAAAAAAGCTGCTGTGGGAAATATCTCAGGGAAATTCACTGGAATGCAGGAGATGGAATCTTGTAGAGGATTATTTACAAGGGAATTCTGCACACAAATGAAGCAAATCCAGTGTTCTGTAACTTAAAAATAGAAAAATACTGACACATGGAAAACCACAAAGGTAAAGTAACATCTACATGTTAAGACCGTGTGTGTATCACATGAAGTATTAACACTCTGAAACAGAATGTATCCCCAGTATGCATTACAGGGGTGCGTGAGCTACTTTCTGTTATTGCCAAGAGGTTAATGGAAACTGCAGGCAATCTGCAGTTAGGACACACAGACACTTACTTCTCTGCTTGAGTTTGAGCCACTCAACATGGTAATAACCAGCTGATGTTTAGGTATGAAAGATGTTAGGTATGAAAGAACTACCTGACAGATCTCTGATTTTTGAAAAACATAATAAATTATTGCTTGATAATAATTTACGGGTATAAATCACAACATGAAGTCCATGTTAACTTTCCTCCGGAATAAAAAGGTTATACAAGGCTGGCACTAATCTGCTGTAAGCATACGGTGAAATAAGAGGACAAAGGACACCGTGGCTTTCCTGGGCCATACTCACCACCTCAGCTGGGTTCTGCCTCTCAGCCAGTTTGCTGTCCTTTGTAGAATCGTCTTCTGAACAAAAACCACCTTCAGGTTTCTGATTTAAAAGGGAAGATGCCTTATTTTTTTTCAGCAGGTGCTTCAGCAGCTCATTGCCCGAGTCCCCTTTGGTAGCAGGAGCCCCGGCGGGTCGGGGAGGGCTGTGCGCGGGGCAGGCGGTGGAGGCTGTGGCCTGCTCTTCAGCTTGGTCCCCGGGGAGCTGCTCGGCTTCAGGTACCCCCCGGCCCGGGCCCTGCTCCGGCTCGGGGGTCTCCAGTTTTGCCTCTTGGGTGGCGGCAGGGGTCTCCACAGAGAGTTTCTCTGCCTCTGACTCTGCATAGGTCTGCTGATCTGGGGTTCCCTGTGCGAAGTCCCTGCCAGGTAGCTGGGCCTCTGGCTCAGCACACAGCGGGCCTGCTGCCGTGCCGGGTGGGGACGGGCCCGCGGGCTCTGCTGCCTCAGGTCCTGCCAGCTGCGGGGGCTCGCTGGGCACTGGCACGGCGGGCGTAGAGGTAGTTTCGGGGACGCTTGGGGTCGGCGGGGCAGTGATGTCCGAGTGGGGGGTGGACGGTGCCTTGGCTGACTCTGCGTCCTCGTCCTTCTTCTTCTTCCGAGTCCTCTTCTTTTTCCCTTTCTCTTCCGGGATTATGTCAGAATACAGCTGGATGAGCGACTGTGCCGAGCCCGGGTAGCTCTGCCCCTGGGTGATGGCTGGGTCCTGGCCGCCAGGGAGACCGCTGCTGGCTGCGGGGGGCGCTGCAGGGAGAGCAGGTGCGAATGGCGGCCTCGCAGGGGACAGCTGGAAGCCAGGCCCAGGAAGGCCTCCATGACCCTGCTTCCCGGGGTGGAAACTTGGGCTTCCCCCTGGAACAGAGGGAGATTCGGGAACAAAGGAGGGTGGTCCTGTCTGCCTCCGCTCGTTGGTCTGCAGGAAACCTGGGGTTGGGGGTGAGCTGAGAGGCCCCTGCTGCATACCCTGGGGCTGTACCGCCTGCCCCAGCTGGTGCTGTGGAGACGGTGGGAGGGGCCGCGGGGGTGGCACGAAGTCGCGGGGAAGGTCTGAGCCGAAGAACGAGAGCTGAGGCGCGGGTGGCCGGCTGTTCAGCTCCGAGCCCATCAGGCCGTGCTGCTCCAGCTCCAGCCGCTGCTGCAAAGCTCTCTGTCTGTCGACTTCCTGCATGAGCTGGATCCGCTGTCTCTCCTGCTGTTCCCGGAGACGTTCCTTACGTTCTCGTTCTTGAAAACTTTCACTAAATGGGTTATTGTCGTCGAATTCCACCCGAGGTGGCGGTCCACTCTGGGGATTTGCATTTGACACGGCCCCTGGGGCTGGTGTGCAAGTTTTTATTGGTAACTGTGCAACTGGAGGCTGAATCCTAGGAGGGTTGAGAGGGAGGTGAGGAGGAGCACTGGGAGGCTGCCACCCAGGTACGCTGGGCATTCTGGCTGGGCTGCTGTGGCCAGGCATGACTGCAGGGTGCTGCAGCTGGGGGGGCACCATTGGGAAGCTGGGCTGGCTCATGGCAGGTGGGGGGGCACCCGGCACCAGGGGAGGCTGGGGCTGGACACCAGGCAGAACGGCGGGCGGGGGGGCCACTGCACACTGCTGCTGCTGCTGCTGCTTAATCCGGTAATCTTCAATCAACTCGGCATGCTCTTTCTGTTGCTTACGAATCTGGAATCAGAGAAGTCAGTCTTGCTCATTATGTATGTACTACAGGCTTCACACAACACTGGCTGATGATAAAGGTGCAAGTTGCACAGAAGGCAGTTAGATCTTGTAGAGGCAAAATTATTTCACTTATTAGGTGATGGCAAACATCACACCCTCCAAAACACTCATCAACTAAAAACTGCCAATCTTTTTGATAAGATATTTCTAAATATGAAATACCGAAAACAAATTTGAAAAACATTTTTTGATAATAATGTTAAGAAAATCTTACTCTGAAAGTCATAAGCTTTTTAAAGTATTTAAAAAAAGACAAATAGGGGATTCCCCAGCAGTCCAGAGGTTAGGACTCCACACTTTTCACTGCTGTGGCCTGAGTTCAAACCCTCACTGGGGAACTAAAGTCCCACAAACTATGTGTCGTGGACAAAAACCAAACCAAACCAAACCAAACCAAACCATGAACAAAGGTTATACAGGAATCAGCTAACTGTGATGCCTGAGAGGTTACATTAATACATAAGGTTAGACTAACAGATTTAACTCAAACTTTAACCATTTAAATGTTAAGATTTCATTTAAGTATACAAAACTACAACATGTTAAAAAAAAAGATGAATCAGTAGCACACATACCACACCCTCCCATCCATGTTAAAAAGGCTAGATTGGTGAAACTCCTTGAACTTCAATGTACATTTCTGAAATATGGAGACGCTCTGGGGTGGTGTTCTGACCACGTCCTACTAGGCCCCTAACACCGCGGCTGACTTGTGTCAGCGAGCTCATCCCAGGCCCGTGGCGGCCCCGGGGGCAGACGCTCGGGGCGACCTCGGTAAGGATGCAAGCCCTGTCCTGAGGACACACCACCTCACGCAGGGAGCTGGGAGGCAGGGCCGCGAGACGCGCGTGTTCTCCACAAGGCCTGCATTTCCACGTACTGGACTCGTGCACTGACCCAAATGCTGACAGCTTTTCTTTTCAACTTATTATCAACAGGTTCCCAGGCCGACTAGCATACTGTCCACACACATCATTTGGGCCTGTTTCCCACTGGCTGGAAATTCCTACTTGTTCTCTTCTGTCTTCTGACTGGCTTCCTACTAGAACTGAGACGGTCACCACTGGACTTTGGTGAAAGAGAATGAACACACCTCAAGCGCCCAGAACACGATCTGGAATACAGAAGGCACTGAGCCAGGCCTCTCCCGGGACATTTTAGAATTCTCTTAAAAGCACTGTCATTAGTTGCTCATCTTAACAAGATGACACTGGACTGCTGCCAACTATGTAACAGATGATGTGTCCCATTTTCCAGGTATAGCATTGACTTCTAAATAGGATTTGATCCACGTCTATGCAAAAACTAGGCCCCATCATAAAAAATTTATAGAAATATACCAGAAGGCAATCGCAAAGCTAAAAATAATTTATAAAAGAATCCTTAAAAGCTTATTTACTTGCAGTAAAAAACGGCCCCAGAAACTAAACTGAAAGAGAAAAGAACCCTCACTCTGGAAAAGTCTTAGTTTTAAACAAGGGGATCATACTATAATCGCCAAGGGGCGGCAGAGGAGCTGGGAAGATGGCAAACTGACTCAGTGGACGTGAATTTGAGCAAACTCTGGGGGACAGTCAAGGACAGGAGAGCCTGGAACGCTATAGAACACAGGGTTTCAATGAGTTAGTGGCAGATCAACAACAGAGCTTGCAGATAAAATGCCTCTCCTCAGCCATCGCATCTCCACAACGACGCAGCAGATTCTTTATTTGTTGTTGTTCAGTTGCTAAGTGATGTCCGACTCTTTGGGACCCTATGAACTGTAACACACCAGGCTTCCCTGTCCTTCACCATCTCCTGGAGCTTGCTCAAACTTATGTCCATTGAGTCAATGATGCCATCCAACCATCCTCTCTCATCCCCTTTCCTCCTGCCCTCAATCTTTCCTGTGTAAAATGGTGATAATACCCCAGTATTCAGAAGGTTAGGTAAGACAGGGCATGTGACTAAGTTCCCTATGCAGAAAGTTCTTCTGTGATTTTTACCAAGTCAATCAAACTGCTCTTTTCTACTATTAACTTGGAGAATAAAATTTATGTTGACAATCAAAAACAAGATGGACCTTTCTGAGGTATAATTCTATCCATTTCAACACAGGTGAAGACCAGTGTGGCCGCCACCAGAGCCAGGAAACAGGCCACTGCCCCTCTGCAGGCAAATCCTCCTCCCCTAGCTCTAGGCCCTGGCAACCACTAAACCACTGTCCAACTATGTAATTCTGTCATTTCAAGAATTTTCCATAAATGGAATCAATATATAACTTTTTGGGATTAGCTTCTTTCACTCAGCACAATGCTCTTGCTGTATCTACCCCAGCTGTGGTGTATCTCAGCAGTTCCATTCTTTCTGATTGCTGAGTAAGTATTTCATCATTCGAATGTGCCACGCTTTGTCCAAACATTCACCGCTGAAGGATGGCGAGAGGGGCGTGTGGGGGTGGCCCAGGTTTTGGTGACTGTGTTAGAGATGCTGTCCGTATGTGTACGCACAGGTTTTGGATGAACCTACGTTTTTAATTCAGGTAAATACTAAGAGGGTCCCTTAATGCATTTTAAACATTATTACTCTTTTATTTTAAATAAAGAGGTCAAGTTTTACCTCTTTGTTAAGTATAACTGCTATTTCAGTATAAACATTTTGAGAACCATCAGGTCTATAATGGAAGATAATAGCAAACTGGTCTTGTATTTCAGGAATGAGTCCTTTACAGTCAATGTATATTAAGATCAAAATACTGAGAGGGAACACTAATAAAAACAAAGTATGAAAAAAAAAATCCACCAGAATGATTCAAACGCTCCATCTGAAATTCTACTAGAGACTAGGGAACCAAAGACAGGGCGAGGCAAAGGTCAACTCCAAGTACTGACAGGGAACCGAGGCTCTCCCCACGCGCTATCTCCAGGAAAGCTGAAGACTGCACGGCAGCCCCCCAGTTGCCCCAGCTCTACCAGCGCCAGCAGGGTGTCCTACCAGAGCATGGCCACAGTTCCTCCAAGTCAGGACTGGGACGACGCGGCCTGTCAGAGGCGCCTGCGGCAGCATGGCCGTGTGGCCGTGACTCTGGGGCAAGGCCTGGAGCAGCCACTCCCTAGGAGAGGCCTGAGAGCTGCCACTCCTGACAGTGCACTTTTGTGTGCCACTTCAGTCCAGTCCAGTCCAGTCGCTCAGTCGCATCCAACTCTCTGCGACCCCATGAATCTTACCACCAACCAAATCCATTCAGTTAATCAAGAGCAGACTGTGTGGCCAAGCTGTGTATTACCTGCTCCAGCTGCTTCTGAACCATGCTCTGCTGCTCGGTGACGTGCTTGAGCTGCTCGGCGTCCTCCTCGGGGAACTCTCGCCCAGCCTTCTTGGCGGTACGCTGCTTAGCTGAAAGGGCCTTCTTGGATTTCCTGTGCGCGCCGATTTGTTCTTCAAGATATTTCTGCTGCATCTGAAGAAGCTGTTGGGTCTCCTGAAGCCATTCTTCATACTGTTTACGTTGTGAATCATCTGAGGAAAAAAATTAAAATTCATCTGTGTTAATTTTCTAAAGAGTCCAATATAAGACACACAAACCCATTTTATAAGGACAGTTTCACCATGACCTTGTCATAGGCATTTTGAAAACATAATACTAAATATTAGACCATGATGCAACCACTGAAGATTTCAGGAGAATATTAAAGCAAACTAAAGAATGCATATTCTTAGGACACACGCTGAACTCGTACCTATAGATGCTATAAACCCAATCTTTGAGAAGCAGAAGACTTATCTGATAGGATACTTTTAATCTACTAATCATCGAACTCTCTAACCCGGAAGCCACTATTTACTAAAATAAAACTACGTTTGTATTTGATTAACTCAACTTTACAGATTTTGAAGAGACGAAGTAAGACACAGCCTACCAAGGTGCAGAGCATGGATCACGTATCATCTCCCATGCTAATTTTCCAAAGTTTATAAGGTCTCCCCTATTTCTAAATAGTGAAAGCATGTCCTGAACTAACAGGGAAAGAACCTAGAATGCTTTAGAAAGGGCCAATATGCAGTCTGTCTTATAAAGGGAATCTCTAAGTTAGAAAGCTGATGATCTTAGAGAATTTGGTCATTTATATTTCTATAAATAAGCCATTAACCAAGTAAAATCTTTTCCACTTGTATGACTGTCATTAATATCTCCCCAAACAGCTGTATTTGTCTCTCTTCATCCTGTAGCAATATTCCTTATTCTTTGAGGGCACTTTACTTCACTGATGCCAAGTTAAGAAAAAAAAAGTAATCTTATGCTGTGAAATTCAGAATATACCATTTTGACTCACTTTAAGACAAAGAAATGAATAAATACAATTCCAAGAAGGACATTAGCTGAAAAATTACATCAATGATAACAGAATATCGTCATACAATAAGAATCCACCCAAAGTCAATGGGCACAATAAAGCCAGAAAAAGCCAGTTGGTTAGAGTAGTTCACTTGTTTTTAAGGCAAATATGTATTCAAATTATAATCATTAATGAAAGGGGAATTTCAAAAGGTTGGACTTTGGGTTTGTTCTTAAACCCAGAAGTTCCGTCCGTGTATGAACTTGAATCTCGTCTACTAAATTTGCAGGGCATTGTTCTAGAACAGGCTTTTTCACAAGATTTCAGAAGTTCTGCTTCTGGTAGAATGAGACCTACCGCAAGGAAAGCCTTTCTGGTTTCTGGAACCAGGAGAGCAGAGGTGAGCAAAATGAAAAATAACGGTGAAAAAAAAGTTAGCTAGACAGTCTGGAGAGTTCAGAAAGGTTCAGTTTGGGGAGAACTCTAAATGCTATCCTGAAGCACCGTGGGACCCCTGAAGGGAGCTAGGAGGATGTGGTAGCATCCTGCATCCCTGACTTCACACCATGCTGCTAAACCCGGCTCCTCTCTAAGCACACGCCCTTTGCTGTTCCCGTTTCGTGTCCTTGTCACTGACACAGACAGTCATTAGAGAAGAAGTGGTTTTACGCCACAGACTGTGAAGTGCCCAGTCTATAATACAAAAACAGCAGCAGCCCTGGAGAGAGAACGGGGAGATGACTTTTCTGTTTTAAAATACTCATCTCTAACCCTAAGTATTCATGCACAGAAAAAAGAAAAGAAAAGCAATGGAATACATGCCTTGAGGAAGAGGGCCCTAATAGGGCAGCAGTGATGTTTAATAAAAGATTGAGGGCACTTGGACTTCAAATAACACACCTACACTAACTCCAAGATTTTAGAAGAACACAAATATAGTGCAAACCAGCAATCCCCAGAGAACACGTAACTGATTAGATTTATACTTACTGACAAAGCCTGGACCAAAATTTGGAGGATTAGGCCTAGAAATCTGATGTGTTATACTGCCATCCTAAAATAAGTAAAATTTACAAATAGGTTTATTCCACATTTCAGTTAAAGGGGGACAAAAACTTAAAAAAAGGAAAAAGAAGTGGAAGGGAAAAAAACTTCAATTTCTTATGACATCTTTGAAGCTTTCGTTTCGATAAAAAGTAGAATGAATTTTGTGTTGACAACCTACTTTTCGAAAATTTTAAACTACCTCTGAACTATTCTATTTGCTAGGTCTCAGTTGAAAAACAATTATTTTTGAACTAAGAGGTTATTCATCAAAAATATGATAGTAGGGCAAATCAAACAGCGCTCAGCGGAAGACTCACACAGAGCCCTGCTTTGTGATCCCATCCACCTGGTTTCTCCAGCAACTAAGACATAGAAACACGGGTTCCAGATTTACTAAACTCCACTTCACAAAGTTATTTATAAACAAGAACCAGTATCTCTAATAGGCACAAATAATAAAACATATATACACTGATTTAAATATCACTCTCATTTTCTGATTGTCTTATTTTTTCCAGGGAGATTGAATAAATAGTTATCATCTCACAATTCCCTGGTAACAATCTGACAAATAAAATCAACTTTGAAAAAGCATTTACTGAGTTCTCACAAACTCTGCTAGACATAAGCTGCAGACACAGCAGCGACAACAAGCAGCATTAGCGCCCGGAATGCGCCACACGCGAACCACAAAATCCTGCAGAGCAGGTGGCGTGACAGGCGACAGGTCAGAGAACGGAGGCTAAAAGCTTGCCCCCAAATCCAAATAAACTCACAATGGAAATCAGATTAAACTCAGCTATGAAGCCTATGTTTTTTCAACAATGTCAGATGGCTCTTTTTAATGAAAATATAATTATCAGCATAATAAATCTAAAGCAGGGCAAAAAACAAAGTGCCCAAAAGACATGTAGAAAGTAGGTAACTTTCTCTTTTTATTTTCCTAGGCAGAACTTGGTGAAAAGAAAAACTGAAAGCACAATATAAAGTGTAGTTCTAACTTTCCTGGACATCACTTGACACTGAATATTTACACTTAAAGCTGATTATTGTGAATGTTAAGTACTTCAAAATTAAATTATTCCAAGGAATAAATTGCAGCACGTGATTGTATCTAAATAAAATGACTATATTCATTATTTTCTGCAATTTGTAGCAGTTTTACATTTAAATGTAATGACTGAATTCTAAAATGCTGGACGTGAAAACGTCTCCATGGAGTTAAAAGTAAATGAAATCAAACCCTAAGACCCTAAGCACCTGGCTTCCCTCCAAGTGACCTTCTACCCTTAAACATACAGATCCTTTTCAGAAACTGCCAACGTTTTAACCTTAACTTGCCTTGCCCTTAAAAAACCAGTAAAGTGTCTTATTTCTGCCGAGCCGGTAACACACTGGGGCAGTGTTCTAGGACTTCTACTGTTTCCTAGAAGTGGCCTCATTGTAAAGACTAGTGAGACACACAGGAAAGGCACTAGAGTTCGAGAGTGACTGGCTACAGGCGGCAATACCTGAGCAGCTGCCTGTGGCAGGAGGGTCTGGCTGTCCCCGCTCTGTGCCCCGGCCACTGACTGGCCCACGAAGGGGAACCTGCAGAAAGAATAACTGAGCATCAGAGAAACATTTGCAACTAACATCATCTTTATGTCCTGAACCATTTTCTCTTCCAAGGAAGGGGGAGTAACAGCAATGTGTCTCTTGTCAAAAACAGACTTGGGCCCTGTATTTTTGTGCCCCAACCTACTACACGACAGAGAAGGCAATGGCTCCCCACTCCAGTACTCTTGCCTGCAGAATCCTATGGACGGAGGAGCCTAGTGGGCTGCAGTCCATGGGGTCACTAAGAGTCGGGCGTGACTGAGCGACTTCACTCTCACTTTCCACTTTCATGCATTGGAGAAGGAAATGGCAACCCACTCCAGTGTTCTTGCCTGGAGAATCCCAGGGATGGGGGAGCCTGATGGGCTGCCGTCTACGGGGTCGCACAGAGCCGGACACAGCTGAAGTGGCTGTGTCGAGTGTGAACGCTTCCTACTCGCTTTGCCTCTGATGAAAGGGAAGCTCCACGTGATTAACCTTCCCCATAAGTGCCTAGTGTGGCTGCAGCACCGGTGAGGCTGCTTCAGGGTCCACTCGGTTATGTGCCTCATCACACATTCAAATTCATTCAAATCTTTTAGAAAATAATGAAGGCATAGTTTTCTTAGAATTTACACAATCAAACTGTTTATTCTGATCTTTATGTAAAACAAAAGATGTATCTCAAAGAACCTTCATATATCCTTATGTCTAAAGGTTAGAGCAAATCAAACACTGGTCGCTGACTAAGAAAAAGTCCATATGGTTAAAAATATCTGGCAAAATGTTACTTATTCTAGTTAAAAGCTTCAGAAACATCACTGCTTTGAATGAAAACACTGCGTCTAGAGCTACCAAATGCTTCAGCGTGCATCTTCCAAATTATTCATCGAACATTATAATTAATGTCTAAGTAGATAATTATGTCTAACATTATAACTACTGTCTAATCAGAATTTGGAACATATGCTTTTTAATTTTTCACTCAGCTTTCTGACTCATCTGTTGCCCCCTGGCCCCACTACAGCCTGGCGTGGAACGGTCTCTCAGTCCCCAGAGCACCCGCTGTCCGTCACCCGCAGTCAGCTTCCGCCACCACATGGAGGAGGGATCACCGTCTCCGCCTCTTCAAAAGGCCTCAGCAGGAGCGCTAATAACTCACCGCCGACTAGCACGTCAGTGTGTCTAAGAGGTAGGGACTTATGCTGAAGGAGCAGGGGTTCCAACTCTCAGGTCTGTATTTTAAAGTGCAGAATTAAATTTACAATTTCCTTCTATTTTGACTACAGGCAGCAAACTACAGTATTATCAGCAGTACTGTGACTTTTCAAAAACAGAACTTGTTACTTTCATGGCAAAAGTTGTGGCACAAACCTCATCGGTCATTTAGGTTCATCACATCGTTCTTTTGAAGTTATGATAGTTATTAGACCTACTGCCAAATTTATTCATGTATTAGAGAAGCACATATACTGTAACTTTTACATTTAAATAACTGTATTTCAAATATAATTGATCTCCTCTGTAATATTATGTTTTTGGTTTGGCATTAAAATATTCTGAGGAGTTCAAAGGCTTTACTGGAATGTCAGAAAGTCCACGACATAAAAAAGTTAAGAACCCTCATGACAGAGAAACAGTGCTCACAGACGCTGAGCATCAAGTCATTACAGTCTCTTCTTTGATCTCAACAATGCTTCTCAACCATTTCCAAAGTATCCAAAAAAGCACCTTTGAAGAACTGTGTTTAAATTCATGTAGACTTCATATTCAATTTCACGATCACCCACACTCAACAAGCAATTAGTCTAACTTGAGGCTCTATGCCTACTCTATGGACAGAGGTTCTCAAACAGCAATATACACAAGAATCACCCATGGCGTTTGCTAAAACTACAAGCACCATCTCCAGATACTCTGATTCAGTATGTCTGTGGTTGAGTAAAGGAACCTTAAACGAATTTTAAGTAAAGGAATTCTAAAAAAAGCTACCACATAATTCTGATGATGGTCCATGATCAGTACTTAAGAAACCCTTAGGGAGTGTAAATAATTTCAGAAATTCAGAGTCCAATAACTCATAATTTTCTCTAATGTATAATTTTCGCATTTTTTCCTATTAATAGTGAAAAGGCTTACAAAGTTTCAAAGTGCTAACTCTCACACGTCCTCTGATGGAACAGAAAACCTTCAGACTAACATGCTATCTTCTGTTCTCAGCACAGAAGAGTTTAACGCCTGTTCTCCTGCTCACCCTCGCCTACTCAGGATGAAGCATCTCTGTCCCAAGCAGTGTTAGGTCAGCGTCACCTAAACGAGTGTGATGTTGAATCTCCTGCTTAGTCAAGTCACTCTTGCAAACCACTCTATGACGCTTTATTATGTTTACCCTGCAATGAATGAAAACTCAATCTTTACATCCGTACAGCATTCTGCTTTTGATTATATTCAGCTGACATCACGCCCAATTGAAATAATCACCGTTCACTCCTAGGATACAAGTTTTGTGTCACTATACGCTCCTTCTAGTAGCTATCAGTGATGCCGCGCGCTTCTGACGCACAGCAAGCTTGAGAAGCACCGTCACTTACCTGTTCATGACCATTGGCGGCATGCCCATGCTGTTTTGCGCCATTACTTTATTTATGCCCTTAAGGGCCACCATTTTGGCTTTCATTATAGGGTCTGTAATTGCATCAAAATCTAAAGAAGAAACATATTTTAAAGTTACTCATTTCACAGTACTTGGTTCAAGTGACACTAAGAAGAAACGTAACTGTCACAAACATTACATAACTTAGACTCTTATTCCTTGTTATTTAATAATCACTATTATAGGTCTCTATACTAGGTAAAGACGTATGAGAACCTCATCCTGAATTTACTCCCATCTAAGTGATCAACGCATTTAATACCTCAGTCCTGCAAAAATCTAAACAAGGTATTTGCCAAATACTGCTATAAGGGAGATGATAGCAGTAACCTAAAGTGATGCAGTTCTATTCATCTCAGCTTTTACAAGGCTCAGCAGAATGTTCCACCATGATGAGAAGCTGCACTTATCACAAATACTAAGGAATTTTTGCTAATTGGTTATTACTCAAGAGAAAAATGTATCAAGTTCTGATAAGGACAGGCTAAGGGAAAAGACCTCTTTGCATACAGAAATGGGCTAAAATGATGGAACTGGTAATGACCATAGGACAGAAGGTCAATTTTATTGTTTAGAAAAAGCAGCATTAAAAAAAAAAAGAAGGGTCCCTTGGGCATGTGTCCGTTGAGTGCTAGGCCCTTCTCTTAGGGGCGCTCAGGGGTCCCTCTCAGTGCACTGCTGGTTTTTTTTTGGGGGGGAAACGTTCCCTCAAATTAATAAGCTACTAAAATAAGTTAGAGAGCTTTATATGACTAAAAACCTGCCAAGCATTCGTTGTACAAGTGAGAAGTTTCCTCCTAGCATAATTTCCTTAAATTCATCTTTCAATGACTCTGAAAATACTTGGCAATAATGAGAATACATATAAGGAAGGAACCAAATATACAGAAGGAAGGAACCAAAAATGATTTATTTCTATTAAGTCATCCCATAAAAAATAGAATTGAGAACGTCTGAAACTCCAAGAGTTTAATTTCTTGATTTACTGGGGAGGAATCTTGAAACTCTTAGTCAGTTTCATCTCAAAGCTGAAGAAGGAACCGAAATACAACCCTCAGTACTCTAGGCCACATGTAATTTTAATACAGAAAAAAGCTTGTAAGCATACCACATTCCACCCAAAGCCCACGGTAATTATTTTTGAAACTCAGAGGAACGCCTACCGATATTAGGGAAGAATGGCTCAGATCGCTGGCGGATCATGGCTTGCATCTGTCTCTGCTGCTGCTGTTCTTGTCTCTCTTGATCCAAAAGATCCTGAAGGAGTAGAGGCTGCTCTTCCAGAAGAAGGGGCCTCTCTCTGCTCTGCTGGGCTAATGTCTGAGGAATCATTAGCTGCTGGGCTCCAGACATCCCACTGGTCCCAGGCTGACTTGTCAGGGGCACAGGTTGACTGGCAGGTTTGCCTGTCCCAAAAGTGTGGTTTACTGGCGGCTGACCCTGAATGAAGCCTGGATTTACTTGCACACCCTGAGGGAAAGCATGGTTTAGTCGAGGGACAACTGCCACGTTAGAGTTCATGGTATTATCCAAAACATGACCAGGTGGCGTCATCAGAGGGGGAGGCAAACTGGACACGTGGCCGGACGGGGAGGCCGGCAGAGTTGGTGCTGGAGATGCCAATGGCCTCATGTCTGCAGGATCAGGTTTCTCGTTAGCAAGCAGACTCGAGAGAACTGGAGTTGGCCCAGGCATGCCGCACGGGGTGGTGGCATCTTCGGCAGGCAGCTGAGTGGCTCCCCGAGCCGCGCTCGGGTTGGAGCCGGCCGCTTCTTGCGCAGTCCTTTCCTCCAGCAGGTCTGCATCACAGGGCTGCACAGGAGTCTTGTCTCCGTCGCTCCTGTCCAGAGGACCAGAGGCCGCTGGGCAGGGAGGGTCAGCAGTAGCTTTACCATCCTCACTTTTCTCGCTTTCACATTTGGCTTCCCCTTTAGAATTTGGAGACAGCACTTCCGTTTTTATCTCGCTGCTGACAGTGGATTTTTTCCAAGGAGAAGGCTTATCAGAAGGAACCACACTTTTGTTGTCTTGCTCCTTTTTTTCAGGTTCAACAGATACACACTTATTATCTAACTTATCATCAATTGGGACATTGAGGTCCA
The DNA here is from genome assembly GCA_006410515.1 of Procapra przewalskii. NCBI lineage: Eukaryota > Metazoa > Chordata > Mammalia > Artiodactyla > Bovidae > Procapra > Procapra przewalskii. Next base: position 3,948,555 of record SJYF01000810.1, on the reverse strand, counting down.
GTTCCTCATTGAACATGTTCTTCTTGTCTTCCAGGTCAAGTTCTGGGTCTGTATAAGCGATGATATCGAACTCCCCCGACCGTAAGAGATCATCCAGGTTGGGGTCGTTAGCTTCCAAATTCCCCAGAGTATCCAGCTCGTCCCCTTTGCCATCTTCTGTATCCAGGTTTAAATTTTCAAGGTCTTCGTCATCTAAGTCTTTGACTTCAACCCCTTCGAGGTCTTTAACATCGAGTTCTTTGACAGACGGGTCGTCAGAATCAAGCTTTTCTTCGAGACCATCAGAAGACTGGGTGGTTATCTGTAAATTTTCAGATGTCGTTTCAGCTGGCACAGAGGCTGACGAAGGGGCCTCTGAGAACTCACCACCCAAGGGGTGACTCAGAGGCCTCATGACCACAGCAGACGAATGGGCAGCATGGCTCTGCTCCTGCTGAGATGGCGGCACTTGTTCCAAATCTGGGTGCACGGGCAGCTGATGAGGGAGACCTTGGGAGGGCCGTCTCATGGGGTCTGGGTGCCTGGGGCCTGGGAAGTCTGGCCGGGGAATGAAACTTCCATGGCGGGGATGGGAGGGTGCCTCGATGACGTTGCCAGGAGCAGCAGGGAAGGGCAGCCGGGGCCTCCCGTCCGGGGCCCGGTGCCTCAGCTCAATGAAGGCCTGGCCCAGTATGTTATGCTGCTGAACTGGCAGGTTCTGTGCTGGAAACTGTGCAGGAAGCCCACCGGGATTATTCATTGGTGAGTTATTTAAAGGCCTGGGCATATCTACAGATAGAGACCTTCTGAGCTGTGGAGGAATTCCAGATCCTTGCATTTGCTGAGGAGGTACAAGGAAGCGTTCCTGACCTGACAAGGTGCCATGACCACCTCCTGGAAATCCAAACCTAAAAGAAGAAATAAAGAACACACATAGTTAACATAAGGTATTATACTGAATTCAGAGGTCGGTTGATGAAAAGGAAAAGTTTTAGATTAAATACAGATAGGGCTCCCCTGGTGGCTCAGATGTGGGAGACCTGGGTTTGATCCCAGGGTTGGGAAGATCCTCTGGAGAAGAAAATGGCAACCCATCTCCTTCAGTACTTCTGTACTTCTGCCAGGAAAATCCCATGGACAGAGGAGCCTGGTGGGCTGCAGTCCATGAGGTCACAAAGAGCCAGACAGGACTGAGTAAGCACACAAAATGTTGCCAAATGTAATAATGACTTAGTAAAAACAAAATTATCACCATTAGAAAGTATTTATAAAGAATCTATATGAACATACATTTCTGCCACATACTCTACAGTCAATACCATACCCGAGCTCTGATGACATCTAACAGAGATCATAAACGAAGACAAAGGGAAACAAACAGTCAGATGGAATCGGTTGTTTACAAATCAGCATATACTACTGGAGTTGCAAAGAAGGCTATGATATGGAGGAAGCTGATTTAGGGGGACCCTTGAACAGGAGGTCTAATGAATTTTACCAGAGACTTACAGGTCTCCGCACTTAAGAAAACAAAGGCATGATGACTGGACAGATTAACCTATTTGCTTAAAGAATGAGAACCAGGGGTAGTAAGACAAGAATGACAGGCATTATCTGTAAAGACTCAGTAAATGAATGGATTACAGAAAAACTTTTATTTATATTGTACCTCATCCTAGAAAGAAGGAAAGGCAACTTGCAAACAAATATGGGTTTTCCAGGCGGTGCTAGTGGCAAAGAACACGCTTGGCAATGCAGAAGACTTAATAAGAGATGCTGGTTCCAACCCTGGGTGGGGAAGATCCCCTGGAGGAGGGCATGGCAACCCACTCCAATATTCTTGCCTGGAGAATCCCCATGGACAGAGGAGCCTGGAGGGCCACAGTCCACAGGTCATGAGGACTGAAGCGACTTAACACATACAAGTAAACATAAACAGAGTAACAGGCATTAAATAAGAAAAAAGAAAAATAAGGGGAAGACTTTAACAAGACTAAAAAATATACCTGATAAAATGGAAAGCATATGGTAAAGAAATGCCTCCTTATTACAACTCAGGCCCACATTTGGCTCTGACCAGTCTGCTAGTCATTTCCAAAGAGAAAACCACTATTTCACAACCCTATTTCATCATGAGACGTTCCTACAGAAAACCATCCTTTCGATCTGGAAATTTCCACAAATATTTACAGTGTAAATTAAAATTAAAAATCTAAGAAGAAAATAATTCATATCACATATTTGACTGAATATGGCAGTAACACATTAGAGGGTTGATTAGTACGATAAACAATATCATTGCAGCCGTAATGTAATGCTAGTACAGTCAATATTTAATAATGAAGGGAATGTTTTTAGTCTGTAGAGTACTTAAGAGGTTTCGAAAAAAACCTACGACCTCTCATTAGTGGAAAATAACACTGATTTTATCTCAAAGGAATCAAGAAGTAAAACAGAGCGACGAGGTCTTGATTAAGAATCATATCAAAGAATATATGAATTACAAAACACCAAATCACGCTGCTGTACACCTGAAACTAACAGAACATTGCAGAGTAACCGCACTTCAATTAAAAGAGAGTGAAAAGAAGTCCTTTCAGCTGGGCATCCCCTTCTGTTGGCGGTTTACTCTGGTGTGAAATGAAAAGCCTTACCTGAATCCATGCGGCCTCATCCCCATACTGCTGACATCAGGGGGATAGACTCCACGGGCCTCCTTCGGGAAAACGGTGTATCGGGGTCCCAGAGGGGGGACCACGGGAGACCTGATGCTCCCAGGGTAGGGGGGTGGGGGCCGGGCAAACGCCTGGCCGACGCTCTCCGGCTGCCAGTGTGGCGGGGGCCCCAGGTGGGGCACTGCTCCTGGGTCCTGGGCCCCCTTCTCCTGCCGACTGGCCATCTTCTTCTGCTGCTGCTGCTGTAGGATGATCTCACGGAGCTTCTGTCGCTGGACAGAGGGAAACGCAAGGTGACTGGGACTTCCGCTGACCTGTGCCTTTTGCAGCCTCAGTGATTCTAATACTCCACTATAGTACTGTTTGAATCTTAATATTTCAAAGTATAATAAAACATGAGTTACACTTAAATAGTGGGTAGGCTGTAAAAAATAAACATGATTTGCGTCCTTTCCTTTGCCTTATAACCACCACAGAACTGAAGCTTTCATATTTAAGAATTCCCCTACAAACTCATGAAGACTGAAATTAGATAACAAGAACAGGTCCAATTCACTGACGTTGATTCTACCCATTTCACTTTTCTCTGAGGTATGACAAATTCTACTGAAAAGATCCGCTTTGTATGTAAGTTACTCGATAAAACGGCTTTCTTAAACAATACGTTTAAGCCAACTAAGAAGATTCCAGGTGTTTACCTGTCTCAATTTCTCTGTATCAGCCTGGGACATGTTGACAGTGCTCTGCGTGTCGGTGACCCCTGAGGTGGGTATGGGCCCGGGAAGCTGGGAGACGCTGGAGAACTGCTGGCCTTGCGGAGTCATAGGCGTGTTGGAAGGTGCCCCAAAGCTCCCCTCAGACCCAGGCCGTGGCTGATCAGCAACATCATGGGCAACCTGACTTGTTCCAAAAGCATCAGGCTGCGGTCTCGGAGTCATGGGAGGCTGATCGTAGAGGTCACGGGGAGCAGATGGGGAAACACGGCTAAAAGCGTCTGAAAGACCAGGACCAGGCGGCCTGGGAGTCTGGGAACAAGCATCAGGCGGCCTCACCAGAGGGCCAGGTAAGGCTGCTCCTCGATTATGTGCTTGCAGGAAAGGATCCTGGTTTGGCATGAGGGCCGGTCTTGTCGAGGACCTAGCAAAACCCTCTGAAATCCTTGGCCGTGGTGCTGCTGGTGTTTGCGAGTAAGGAACAGACATTCCAGGTCTTGGGGTTCCAGGAGGATGAGCATACGGGTCAGAATGCCTCTGACTGACTGCAGATGTAGCAAACAAGTCTGCTTGTGCAGACGGCCGTGGGGTGGGCGGCTGCTGACTATATGGATCCATCGTGGTGGGCCGGGGAGTTCCAGGAGGTTGAGAATAGGGGTCTGGGTTGGAGCGAGATGTTCCTGGGGGCTGGGAATAGGAATCTACAACAGGTCGTGGAGTTCCTGGAGGCTGGGAATACGGGTCCTGAGATGTCGGCCTTGATACGGGCCCAGGCTGGGAAAAAGCCCTCGAGGGATGGGAGAAAGATTCATTCATTGCCGGATGTGGGGTGAGGGAAGACTGGCTATAGGGATCACTGGACTGGTTATGAGAAAAGCTGTCTACAGGTCGTGGTGTCAACGTGGGCCTTTCATAAGGGTCGATGGACAATCGCCTTGGTGCCTGGGACACTGGCCCGTAAGGATCCTGGGAGGAAGGAGGGGGCTGCATCGGAGCTTTAAAAGGGCCGGAACCACCGTCGAGAGGAGCAGGTGTCAACAAGGATCGAGCATATGGGTCAGGGATCCGCTGTCTCTGAAATGCATCTGCCCGAGATGGTTTGGGGAAGTGGTCACTGGTGCCAGGGGTGAGAGGGCCTTGTGAGGTCTGGTCAGAAAGGGCAGGAGACCGGGGCAGGCCGAGGGGCTTGGGAAATGGTTCTGTCAGCACAGGCCGAGGGGTGTCTGGAGGCTTTGCATAGGGGTCACTGCCGCCGATGGCGGCGGCGCATGCCTCTCGGACCGGCGACGGCCGGTTGGCCACGGCCTCGCCCATCTGAGGCAGCCTGGAGGCTGACGGCAGTGGTCCACAGCTCTCTGCCAGCACAGCGTTTCTTCTGGGAAAGCCGTGGCCCCCAGGAGGTGGCCGTGGGGTACCCACCATTTTCGCGTAAGGGTCCATTGGAGACGGTGGTCGAGAGTTGGACGATCCAGGGGCAAACACCTGTGGGGACGGGGGCTGAGAAGGCTGAGCCTGAGACAGACCCTCCTGCAGGGACAGGCGCGAGGGCGCAGGGGGAGGCGGGGGAGCTTGTGGCTTCACAAACACATCATCTGAGGGGGCGGGGGTGGGGGTGCTGGGCAGCGGCTTTGGAAACAGGTCTTTGTGGAATGACTGGGCGGGAGACAGACTTCCATTGCCGGCCTGCGGGGTCAGGGGGCTCTGGATCCCACTACTGGGCGTGTCTGAGCCGGACTGGCCCATCGCAGGCTGAGAGCCGAGCTGCTGCTGCTGCTGCTGCTGCTGCTGCTGCTGCTGCTGCTGCTCGCTCTTCACCTGCTCCAGCTTCTGCGTGGCTTCGATCTTGGCCTGCTGCTTGCTTTTCTGACGCATTTGCTGTTTAAACAGGAAAACAAACCTATGTTTAAGGAAGAATATAGCCCCCCATGGGGTGAGATGAGGACAACAGAAAATGTGTCTGTTGTCATCAATTTCCAGATTGCTCCCATATTAAATTATAAACCCCTAAAGAGGGGAGACAGTTATTCACCAGAGCATACCTAATGTCCACAGAAGTATACTGTTTATAATATTTACTATAACTTCCCAAAGTCAACATAAATGTATCTTACTGAAAAAAGGAAAGCCTATTTTTAATCATATTTTTATATTCTAGAAAGAACTGTATCTGAAATGATGACATAAATTGCTCTTTTCTCAAAAACCTAAAAAAAAAAAAACTTAAAGAGTCAATTCTTAAAAATGAACAGCAGAGACACACACCTGTCTGAACTTCCACTCCTGTTCATGTTCTGACTCTCTTTGCTTCAGTGGATCTTTAAAAAGATCGGAATCGATGCGAGAGCTGGGATCGGTGCTGTCCTGCTGTTGCTGCCTTTTCATGGAGTCATTTGACATCTGTACTTTATTAATGCGCAAAGCAGCTCTGTTATCTCTGGCTTTTTGCTTTGAAAAAAGGAGAAGAAGATTATCTCCCAGTATATGTTAAAATTAGAAAAACTATGACAAACTTTATCATACCAAAATAAGAAAATGTCAGGTTAAATAGCTGAAATATTATCCTTGAGAACTTACAGCCTCTTACATGAAAAGATCAGACGCTACCCCAACTCCCCCTCTTATAAGGCATGTTTCCATTGAAGACTTGTTTCCATCTCTCTATCTGAACAAGGGTAGAGAACCCAGGTGTAATCTAACATTTTTCAATCCTAATTCTGGTAACAAACTCCTCAAAAATGCAAAGATTAATACCTCTCTAAATTTACAGAAAAGGAGAGTACCAAATCAATTCTCCAAATACAGAATCAGGAATTTGAAGATTAACATTCAAAAATAAACAAATAAAAAACCCACCATTAAGAAACATTAAAAATACCCTGCCATTACCTCTGCCAGTCAAGGGAAAACAAAACAAAGAATCATCACCACATCCCCCCCAAACAGCAATGGTCTGCTTTCTCCAAGCAGTCAGCACCACTGGCAATGCATAGCCTGAAGACCAGAGCACAAGGCAGCTGCATGTCTCATGACAATGATGCAGATCTAAAATGTTTTAAGATGAGAGCCAAGATTTGGATCCAGCTGACAATCTTAACTTGGCTCTTGGAGAGAAAATAGTTCACCATCTGAATGGTGAATCTTATAAAACACCCTAATAATTCTAACAGTTCTAGAACCTTTTAGAACACCCCAAAAAGATGTCCTTTTAATTATAGGGGATTAGAATACAAAAGTAGGAAGTCGAGAAACACCTGGAGTAACAGGCAAATTTGGCCTTGGAATGTGGAATGAAGCAGGGCAAAGACTAATAGAGTTTTGCCAAGAGAACGCACTGGTCATAGGAAACACCCTCTTCCAACAACACAAGAGAAGACTCTACACATGGACATCACCAGATGGTCAACTCCGAAATCAGACTGACTATATTCTTTGCAGCCAAAGATGGAGAAGCTCTATATAGTCAACAAAAACAAGACCAGGAGCTGACTGTGGCTCAGATCATGAACTCCTTATTGCCAAATTCAGACTTAAATCGAAGAAAATAAGGAAAGCCACTAGACCATTCAGTTATGACCTTAATCAAATCCCTTATGATTAAACAGTGGAAGTGAGAAATAGATTTAAGGGACTATATCTGATAGACTGAGTGCCTGATGAACTATGGATGGAGGTTCGTGACACTGTACAGGAGACAGGGATCAAGACCACTCCCATGGGAAAAAAAGGCAAAAAAGCAAAATGGCTGTCTCGGGAGGACTTACAAATAGCTGTGAAAAGAAGCGAAGCAAAAAGCAAAGGAGAAAAGGAAAGATATAACCATCTAAATGCAGAGTTCCAAGAATAGCAAGAAGAGGTAAGAAAGCCTTCCTCGGAGATCAATGCAAAGAAATAGACGAAAACAATAGAATCGGAAAGACTGGAGCTCTCTTCAAGAAAATTAGAGATACCAAGGGAACATTTCATGCAAAGATGGGCTCGATAAAGGACAGAAATGGTATGGACCTAACAGAAGCAGAAGATATTAAGAAGAAGTGGCAAGAATATACAGAAGAACTGTACAAAAAAGATCTTCATGACCCAGATAATCATGATGGTGTGATCACTCACCTAGAGCCAGACATCCTGAAATGTGAAGTTAAGTGGGCCTTAGGAAGCATCACTATGAACAAAGCTAGTGGAGGTGATGGAATTCCAGTTGAGCCATTTCAAATCCTGAAAGATGATGATGTGAAAAGTGCTGCACTCAATATGCCAGCGAATTTGGGAAATTCAGCAGTGGCCATAGGACTGGAAAAGATCAGTTTTCATTCCAATCCCAAAGAAAGGCAATGCCAAAGAATGCTCAAACTACCACACAATGGCACTCATCTCATATGCTAGTAAAGTAATGCTCAAAATTCTCCAAGCCAGGCTTCAGCAATACATGAACCATGAACTTCCAGATGTTCAAGGTGGTTTTCAAAAAGGCAGGGGAACCAGAGATCAAACTGCCAGCATCCGCCGGATCATCAGGAAAGGAAGAGAATTCCAGGAAAACATCTATTTCTGCTTTATTGACTATGCCAAAGCCTTTGACTGTGTGGATCACAATAAACTGTGGACAATTCTGAAAGAGAG
>SJYF01000810.1:3904534-3940512 GCA_006410515.1 Procapra przewalskii | reverse complement strand
AATCAAGATTGCCGGGAGAAATATCAATAACCTCAGATATGCAGATGACACCACCCTTAGGGCAGAAAGTGAAGAGGAGCTAAAGAGCCTCTTGATGAAAGTGAAAGAGGAGAGCGAAAAAGTTGGCTTAAAGCTCAACATTTAGAAAACGAAGATCGTGGCATCTGGTCCCATCACTCCATGGGAAATAGATGGGGAAACAGTGGAAACAGTGGCAGACTTTTATCTTTTGGGGCTCCAAAATCACTGCAGATGGTGATTGCAGCCATGAAATTAAAAGACGCTTACTCCTTGGAAGAAAAGTTATGCCCAACCTAGATAGCACATTCAAAAGCAGAGACATTACTTTGCGGACTAAGGTCCATCTAGTGAAGGCTATGGTTTTTCCAGTGGTCATGTATGGATGTGAGAGTTGGACTGTGAAGAAGGCTAAGCGCCGAAGAATTGATGTTTGGAGAAGACTCTTGAGAGTCCCTTGGACTGCAAGGAGATCCAACCAGTCCATTCTGAAGGAGATCAGCCCTGGGTGTTCTTTGGAAAGAATGACGCTCAAGCTGAAACTCCAGTACTTTGGCCATCTCATGCGAAGAGTTGACTCATTGGAAAAGACTCTGATGCTGGGAGCGATTGGGGGCAGGAGGAAAAGGGGACGACAGAGGATGAGATGGCTGGATGGCATCACGGACTGGATGGACGTGAGTTTGAGTGAACTCCAGGAGTTGGTGATGGACAGGGAGGCCTGAGGTGCTGTGATTCATGGGATCGCAAAGAGCTGGACATGACTGAGCAACTGAACTGACCCGAACTGACCAATTCCTGGCCAATCAACATTTCAAAAAGTCCTTCAAAGTGTCCAGATATGTCTCTTTTAAGATACATAATGGTTTTCTACTAAACTTCTTACGAAAAGGGCTTATTGTGGAAGTAACTGAGGCACATTAATGCAGTTGCAAAATTTAGTACTTTTTTTAAGAGATAAAGCAATTTAAGTGAAAGGAATTAACAACCATGCTCTCAGAGTAAGTGACTTCAAGCTTCAGCATGCTGGCTCTAGTCACCAGCTTGTGAAAATGTCACCCTCTATTTTAAGACATCATGAGTGAGGAAATCACTATAAAACAAAGCTGGTTATTAGTTGTACAAGTATTCGACATAGGTTTTTTCTGCAACGGAAAATTTTTTTTTATTAAACTAAGACAATGAGAGTAAGGTTCAGGTATTCCGTGTAAGGATATAACACACAGCAGCTCTGTAAATACCACATATGGCGCTCTCTCCTGTGAGCTTGCTTTTCTCCACAACTTGGCAATTTGCTTCACTCTGGTCGTCCAGTCTGCAACGAAAGCACACAGCATACACACTTACAGAGCCACGGGAACGACGCGTCTTAATGAAACGGCTGGTAAGCTGCTCACGGTTACATCTGTCTTGCCCTTATTCTCTTAAGTGAGCACTCCTGCATTTAGTTCTCTGTACACTATTGAGCTCCTGGTGCACAACAGGGCAAACATACCTCTGAATGCAGTGCTGCCTCACTAACAATCTCACTGCAGAGCTGAAGATTCTACATCAAAGTTCTAAGCAGCCAAGATAAAGTTAAGCCAGATATGATAAATTCCCTCAACTATGTAAGATGCTACCAGAACCAAAGCTAAAAGTTTTGGAAAACATCTATATACGAGACAAGTCTATCACGTTGACCAAAAGGAAGTAAACAGTATTAAAAATAAGCAGCAATATTTGCTTACATGCAGACAGGAGAAATCAGTGATTTCAACCTGTGTCAGGACAGGCTGAAATCGAAACTGAAGTTTGGGTGTGATCAACAGTCAGCAACACATGTACGAACGGTCCTGTCCATATTTAGAAAGAGAGCGCTTCAACAAAGCCAGTGACAAAGGCAGTCAGCTGAGAGGCCAACAGGCCAACATGATATTTCATGATTTCTAGAATCGCACAGAATATCTAGTAAGGAAAATTACTTTTTAAACAAAACCTATAGCGTCAACCTAAGGACAATTTACATTGATGTTTTAAGTGACTTAACAGACCTTTCTAAGCAGTGAAAGAAAGTGTCATTAAAAAATAACTTGAAGAATGTGTATATTGGTTCACCATTAAACCACCGATTTATCAGCGTAAACCACTGATTTCTATTGTTAGATAAGGTAGCATTTATTTCTATACGTGATGAATAAAGTACTATAAGGCGTCCAAGGCAAAGGGGTCATCCGTAAGGAGATTGGCTTCTAGGCGCCCTTCTAGTAATTTAAAAGTGCTATTATGCTGACAGCTGGGAAACATTTCAAGATACAGCTTAAATGTCCTTTTCAAATCCTGGTTTGTCTTGCAACATTAACTCAAGATAATAAATCAGCATTTGCTTACAAACATTCTGTCAGTGACATTTCGTTAATCCAAATGTTTCGTCCTCCAGTTAATAAGAATGTTCAAAAAAATGGTAACACTGTACCATCTGCTTTTTTCAAACAGGTTGGACAGTTGGGGAGAAGGGGAAATAATGAGTTAGTTTCCATGTGAATAATACTTAGAACTGGGTCTAATTTAGCCTAACTTAATACTTCTGATTAGATAATAAGTTTCTATTCTAGGAAATTTTTTTTTTTAGAACTATGCATGTAACATAATACTGACTTCCACGTATTTAAGATGACTGCTAAGAGCTACAATCATTTCATTAACTGAAATTAACTCTGAGGAAATAGCAAATGGGTACAGGGCTTAGGACGAAGAAAATGCAAAAGATATCTCTAGGTATCTAGGGAATCTTCACGTTGCACAGAATCACGCTAGGTAAGAACTGATGGTGATACCAGGGCCTCTAGTGTAGGGAAGCAAAAACCAAGAGCCTGTCAGAACACGTGTGGGAAAGCCAACCAAACGGAAAGCAGTGACAGACCCATGACTTACCCGGGAATTCTTCCTTCAGGTTGGGGAAATTGATATTTGTGTAGAGAACTGGAGCTACTGTTGCCATTTCACCCAGGGCCTCCTCCTTCTCCCACTTGAGAGTGCTCCTCTGGGCATTTGACATCGTGTCATTCTCTCCCTCCACAGGGGGAGCCGAAGATGTCCATGAGTTGGTAGGATCACCAGCCATTGGATTAAATGCCGGATTTTTATCCCTGCCAAATGATACACAACTTTACTTCATAAACACAGAATAGCTTTCTAAGTACTATGGTCAAGTACACTTTCATTAAACCCACAGCTACAATGTTTGATGGGTTTTAGCAAAGATCACCATGATTTTAAGGCACTAACACTCATCACAGTAAGTCAGGCTGATAAACACCTATGTAACAGAAATGATTTATGTTTCCATATAAAGTCAAGGCTTTTAAATACCTGGTGTCAGCATAGGGGGATTGCGCTACAGCAGAGAAAGTTCCCAGTCCACTTCCGGGAGGTAAAGCATTGTGCGGGAGGTGAGGACTGGGTCCAATGAGGCCGTTCATGAGTGGCATCCGTGAAAAGACATCTTCAAAGAAGAAAGCATATTATTCAAAAACAATTTAAAAGTAGCAGAAATATTTCTAAATAAAAATCTGTAATACTACTCAAAAGTAGAATTTCCCCCCAATATTATACTATAAAATATTGCTTAAAGAGTGACTTTTGGCTATAAAATTTTTAAATAATATTCCTCTATAATTCTGTTTACTTCATCATGGTATGATGGGAGAACCGTGTGTTTTGGAGTCTGATGTCCTAGGCTTGAATCTTCATTCTGCTACTTGTGAGAAAACAGAAATAATCACTATTTCTATAAAATGAAGGCAGAGGAACCAGAGATCAAATTGCCAACATCCGCTGGACCATGGAAAAAGCAAGAGTGTTCCAGAAAAACATCTATTTCTGCTTTATTGACTATGCCAAAGCCTTTGACTGTGTGGATCACAATAAACTGTGGACAATTCTGAAAGAGAGGGGAATACCAGACCACCTGACCTGCCTCTTGAGAAACCTGTATGCAGGTCAGGAAGCAACAGTTCGAACTGGACATGGAACAACAGATTGGTTCCAAATAGGAAAAGGAGTACGTCAAGGCTGTATATTGTTGCCCTGCTTATTTAACTCATATACACAGTACATCATGAGAAACGCTGGACTGGAAGAAACACAAGCTGGAATCAAGATTGCTGGGAGAAATATCAATAACCTCAGGTACGCAGATGACACCACCCTTAGGGCAGAAAGTGAAGAGGAACTAAAAAGCCTCTTGATGAAAGTGAAAGAGGAGAGCGAAAAAGTTGGCTTAAAGCTCAACATTCAGAAAACGAAGATCGTGGCATCTGGTCCCATCACTTCATGGGAAATAGATGGGGAAACAGTGGAAACAGTGTCAGACTTTTATCTTTTGGGGCTCCAAAATCACTGCAGATGGTGATTGCAGCCATGAAATCAGAGGACGCTTACTCCTTGGAAGAAAAGTTATGACCAACTTAGATAGCATATTCAAAAGCAGAGACATTACTTTGCCGACTAAGGTCCATGTAGTCATGGCTATGGTTTTTCCTGTGGTCATGTATGGATGTGAGAGTTGGACTATGAAGAAGGCTGAGCGCCGAAGAATTGATGTTTTTGAACTGTGGTGTTGGAGAAGACTCTTGAGAGTCCCTTGGACTGCAAGGAGATCCAACCAGAAGGAGATCAGCCCTGGGTGTTCTTTGGAAAGAATGATGCTAAAGCTGAAACTCCAGTACTTTGGCCACCTCATGCGAAGAGTTGACTCATTGGAAAAGACTCTGATGCTGGAAGGGATTGGGGGTGGGAGGAGAAGGGGACGACAGAGGATGAGATGGCTGGATGGCATCACCGTCTCTATGAACGTGAATATGGGTGAATTCCAGGAGTTGGTGATGGACAGGGAGGCCTGGCGTGCTGCGATTCATGGGGTCGCAAAGAGCTGGACACAGCTGAGCTGAACTGATTCTGTAATATATGTAACTGGCATACTGTATGTGCAGTTTTCAGCACAGTGTCTACTATGAAGTATCCAGCACATATGAGCTCTAAGAAAAAAAATCAATCTCTAGAAATGATAGCTAGGTTTTATCAAATATTGTTCTTCACTCAAAATTCACGAACAAATATTCCATATGCAAATAAAAACCCCACCTATTATTCTTAAATTAGCACTTTTTTTTCTAAAGTAGTTGGGAACAAGCGTATTGTACCTACCATTATAAATTAGATGATTACTGTTAAAAATATGTAAATTTTGTTACCCTAATTTTCATTACTTGGAGTTTCAGGCACCAAGTCCGTTTTAACTCGCATTCCATCACCTTTATATCGTCTTTCCTCAGAGACATAAGGCAAACTATAATAAGACCACCTTGTGTTTCCCCAAACTCTGCACAAACACAGAACTCCAACCCTTATTGTGATTGTTAACTATCTGGTAGTAAGTCAACTGTCCTTAGCCAAGCAATTTTCCAGCTCCTCCCCCAAAAAAGGCACACACACAAAACACCTTTTTTGGGTGTGTCTTCAAAAATCCCTTCCATAAACTTACAGTGGTAATCATTTCATGATGTAAGGTAAACTGTTATGCTATATACTTGAAACTATAGAGAGCTGTATGTCAATTATCTCTCAATAAAACTTCAAGAGGGGGAGAAAAACCCCTCCAACTTAGAGACACACTTTCAAGTAATAAATACATGGCCTCTACTGATAATTGTAACACTCAGAACAACAATGAAGATCCATACCTGTATCAGCAGTTAGTTATGAAATAAAAATCAGTCACGAGGTTAGCTACTGCTTGGCACCCTTGGCAGAATGACAGAGCACTCCTAACCTGATCACTTGCCAGACGGTTAGAAGCAAGAATAACCAGATGTGCCTTGCCCACAACACACTCTGCACCACAGAATGTCCGGTCAGCTAAACCTGATCCTCATTACAACTCTCAAGTTCCTGTCTGAGGACGCTCGGGCTGAACGTCCACAGATCTTCAGGCTCTGTCTCAAGGGCACTGGTCCTGGAAACACCTGACATCAGGTTACGGCTCCTCCTGCAGAATGGCAGGGCGGCCCACTGGTTTGGGACTCCACAACAGCCAAGTGTCCGAGGACACCGAAATTCACTCCAAGGATTAGATTCAAGGAGCAAGATTTCTGCATTCATTCCAAGTAGAATGCTACCTCTATTTTCATCTTAAGAGAAAAGGAGGTTCCACTAAGCAATGTATTTCACTGAAAAGTATCAAGTGTCTTGCATGTAATTAGGCTAAACCAGAGCTCCCTTTCTGGCCTGAGAACGGGAGCAGTCCCACGGCACTCTACCAGCACTGACGACTGTGCCCACAACACAATCGTACTGGAAGGCCAAGTGCCAACGCCTAGTTGTCCAGACAAAATCTAGCCCCAATGCCACACTTTCTAATTTGGCCTCCTTAAACACTGTCCCTTTTACCTCTCCTCCTCTGCTTCTGGGACGTAGCAGAGCTGCCATTCCTAAATAGGCATATGTCTCCCTACATGTGATCTGACGATATTTTATCCTTAAGTTATCATTCTTTCAAACACAAATGCTGAAATCTCAGAGACTCTTACAGCTCTGCTTGAATTATGCTCACTATAATGGACATGAGTTTGAGCAAACTCTAGGAGATAGCGAAGGACAAGGAAGTCTGACATGCTACAGTCCCTGGGGTTGCAAAGAGACACAACTGAGCGACTGAACCACATCAACAATAATAGAAAATTAGCTGTCTACCTGAAAGTCTATAATACTACAATTATAAACTCTGGTGGGTAGTCAGCCTTAGTCATCTCTGAGTTACATGTAAGCACCTAGCCAAAACCCACCTCCTCTCCAAGTAAACTTCAACCTCCCTAATCCTCAGTATCTTACTAAACATGAGACTGCACATTGAAATGATTTAAACAATGATCATAAAACCTTTTTATAAAGGAATACATCTTTAACTGATTTGATTTTTGAAATACTTCTAGTTTCAGAAAACTTGGAGACAGTTGCTTTTATTTTTATATGCTGTGAAGAGAAACACGGAAGAGTTCTTAATGATTAAGACAGCTTATGGGAACAATTATGTCAAGAAGTGCTTATGAATCTGTTTCATCCAAATGTAAATCACATTTGGTCTAGCAAACATCATGGTAAATTGATGTTTAGCAGCTAAAACTAGTAGAAACTAAAACATTTCAATTATGTGCATTATAGAAACGTTCATGTATACACAAAATTTGTGGCCAAGGTAACATTAAATTATCTGTGCTTTTCAGCACTTACACAAACACAGTGTATGAGCTTATAAAAACATCATCATAAATCATTCAGTTCAGTATAGAATCATGAAGCAGTGACAAGAGGATATAGAGAGAGGACCCGGTACTCAAATTATCAAGAGTACAGTCTGAAGTAGTATCTCCTTACCTATGCCCACAAAATTTTGATCCTAGCCTATCAAATTTCAGCTCTTCAAAAAGAGGGAGAAAGGCAAGCCTAAAATTTGTTCTGCAACTAGTTACAAATAGGCAGAAGAAACTGTGTTGCAAATTTCCTATTTGCCTATAGGAAGTAAGAATTTCAGTCGACAGTGGTGGAAAGGGCACCGATGTACTCTGCAAGAATTTACTGAGGCCATGTTCTGTGGCAGGTATGCAGCAGAAAGCCGCGGCAACTGTAGCCTTCAAGGAGCTCACCATCTGCCAGGAAACCTGTGATGCCCCAAATGGGCATTTATGTTTGCACTGCACACTACGAATGGGAAGCCCAGGGTGAGTGTAGGCGTGGAGACTTGCTGGCCACGGAGGGAGTGGCTGAGACTCAGACCAGATAGATGGGTGAGCCCAAGGCAGCCGGCGAGGGCTGAGCAGTTCTCGGAACAGTGCTGCGGGAGCGACTGAGGAAAGGTGCCGCGGGGCCAGGACGGGGCAGGGAAGGAGGCGGGCACTGTTAACAGGGGCACTGCCAGTGAAGTCGGCAGAAGAATTCTGACCACAGAGTGAGCCGCTGCGTTCCCGGGAAAGGCGGGGAGGTGGGGGTGTGACTGAGGAATTCAGAGGCTGGTCCTACCCCACCACTGCAAAAGAGGACCCTCTTGTCAAGTCTGCATGCGTGGCGGTTGACGCGACGCGAGGGGACAACGCGGCAGGGCCATACTTACGACACTTGTCTAGAGGCGACGTACCCTGGCCGTGCACGGGCAGCAGCTGGGGTGCAGGGGGCGGTGGCGGCTGCGGCACGGGGGGCGGCGGCGCGGCGGCAGGACTGAGCACGGCAGTAAACAAGTCCTCCACGTCCTTGCCCCCGAGCTCTAGGAGACAGGACGACAATGCAAACGGTTAAGAGGCCAGAGAGCCAGAGCACAGGCAGCGCTATTCCCACCACCAAGAGAGCCAGAGCACAGGTACCTGGGATCTTGTACAGCTTGCTGAGAATCGCTCCTAGGATAAAAGGAAGAGACGGGAGGGTTAGCAGCCACCATGTCGATGGCCGGATGCAATGCAGAACCACCAGAACAGAAGTTAACTGGCACGCAGGCATCTCTGAAGATCCTATTACATTTCTGCGCGTCTTTAGAAAGCCCAGATGCAGGGCAAATGCTTTACCGTCTGTGACCATCTTGTCAAGTTCGGGGCTGAGGATGCCATCGAGCTGCTCTTCACTTAGAGGCCGTGAACTCTGACCAACACTTGGCTGAGGCAGAGATGAAGGGTCATCAGCGCCCGGACCAACGTCTATTCCAGCTAGAGGAGCAAGGTATGTATATTAGAAAGTGGATTCTGAACACTCACTCAAAATGCGTTACACTATTTACCTGCATTAACACACAACAACAGGATTAAAACAAAGCAATGGAAAGCCTGTAGTTCTGAATTAATCTAGATTCTTAAACCAGTCCAGGGAGTCAATCAGTAAAAATTAGGCACAATATATTTGTAAACTTAGGTTCTGCTTAAAAAGTTATGGTTTAATCAAGGGAAATACATTTCCTCAGAAACAAAAGAACACTTCTAAACTGCTAATTTCTACACACGAAAAAGCACCATATTATTAAGTTAGGGGTCTCTAAGAAGAATCAATATATAATGTTCAATATACTTTTAACTCAAACTTAGAAACTTGTGGTTTCAAACGCAACTGGTCAACTATCATATGCAGGTTGTAAAACAATTAAGTTTCACACTAACTAATGGAAACCTCAAAAGCTCTTAATGCTTAGTAAAAGTCATCCTCTGGTGAACAATTCCAACTACAGATCTTATTTCTGAAATATTCTGTAGTCAAAAACAAGATGCAGATTATGTTCATCACATGCTGTACCTTACATAAATTGGTTTTTAAGCAAGAGTAACATTTAAAAGTGCTTTATTGTCTATTTTATCACACTTCCTCAATATTACTATCAACAAGTGAAAATTCATCTCTTATTTGAGGTTATACTAGGAACTATCAATATAATGTTTGGGTAATAGTACAGATTACTTTCTAACAAGAATAAAACCATTCATTAAAAAAAAGAAAGACACTACAGAGAAAGTAACCCAAAGCACAGCACAGGTGTACCATGCTTTAGCTGCACACACAGAGAAAACAGAGCTGGATTAGTGACACAGGAGCACTGTAACGAGAACGCATGCAGCTACAGGCTGTTCCAGCTGAAATCGCTACTGGAAAACAGAGCACACTACTGCTGGCCAGCCACCATCCACTGCTGTCTCTTACCAAATGCACAAGGTGAGCTCTCCACCTGGAAAGTGCATAAATCAAGACCTACAAGACCCAAACCAAATGAAACGGATGATTACCACAGGAGCGGGAAGTGGGGGCGGCTCAAATAAAGGAAGAACGAGGTACGTGAGGCAATTAAAAAGACAACAGAAATTACTAATGCGCTATTTCCCCTCTTAAAGCAGGAAAGTCAAGGCAGATCAAATAAAATGATGAGTTTGACGATGTCAGAGAGAAAAAAACTTTTTCCATTTCAATGACTACGCTTGTTTCACACACACACACACACACAAACACACACACACAGCTCTCACTCACATCATAAAATAGACACTGGGCAAATGTACCTGAATGATCAACTGATTTTGCAAGGTCATCTGAAATTATTCCAAGAATGTCATCATCTGTGTTTAAGACTTCAGAAATGTCAGCTAAGGGGTCATCAGCAGCACCTAAGTATAGTAAGTATATTTTCAAAGTGTCACCATTTTCCTAGACATTAAATTCTAAAACTCATTCATTCAACCATTTACCAAATACTGAGAATACAGTAGATACTGAGGTAAGTGGTATAATCATAAAAAGATTACTACTTCTAAAGTAAATTTTTCATAGAAAAGGCACTCCAACATTTGAATAACAAAACATTAAAAAATTAAGACTTTTGTTTTTGTGACTACGGTATATTAACAATGAAATAAATCTTAAAATAAAAACCCATAGGCAGTAAAATAGAATGCTGTAACAAAGCAAAAAAAACCCCCCACACATTCAGAAAAAGGCACCTCTAAAAATGACAGCTAGAAAACACAATAGAAGATAAATATTAAAGACAAACCTACTGCTCAAAGTTCCTTGTAAAGTATAAAGCAGATACCATCGAGTAAAATGCCTACTTCCAGCTTCACTCTTAACACTCATTTTCACTCATTTACTCAAGAAGGTATTTGAGCATCCACAGAATTATGTCTATGGAGGAAGCTAACAGGCACTGGTCCAGCCACTAGAATAGAAAAGGGACTAAGACACAGTTCAGATGCTCCAGAGCTTCCCCTTTCAGAGGAGTAAATAAACCACACCAGTGCAAGTGCTACAGAAACAAACAATAAGGGGGAAGAGGATTAAGAACAACATGGCGGGGGCCGCCAATCCTCCACATACTCACACACCCAAGTCTGACCTACACTTGCCTTCTCTAGCCTCATGTCCAAACTCGCAGATTCAGCCCACCAGAGATCCCAGGACTGCTGTACGTATGAGAAAAAACCCCGCATCTAAGTGGACCCTCGCAGTTCAAACCCCTGTTGCTCCAGGGGCATCTGTAAAACGGGAAACTGTGGGAAGGTTGCTAGAGGAGGGGGTGAGTGATGTCTTAAAGGGGACACACTGGGTGCCAGGTGCAGAATGGACCAAGGTAGATGAGGGCAAGGCGTGCTGGGAGACTGGAGCTGGGTCGGGGAGCAGGAGCGGCTGTGGTCCCCGTGAGAGGCGGTGCCCGCCTGCACAGAGCGGATGGAGGCCGAGGTAGGCAGCCGCTGGCGTGGGATGGCATCTGAAGGCAGAGACAAACTTGCGGGTGTGTGAGATGCGGAACGTGAGACAATCAAGAGCCAGGGAGAGTGACAAGGTTTCTAGCCTCATCAACTAGGAGAATATTTACGCTACTTTTAGCGACTTTATTAGTCATTTAAGGAATATCAGAATTTTTGAATCCGTTTTTGACGGTTTTTACTTAAGAAAAAAAAGAGAAGATGACGTAAAATACTCCAGACTCTAGATCAAGTATTTCTATAAAACAGTCTTGTCCCTTTAAACATATCAGACAGAATTCACACATACATAAAAATACAATTTTTCAAACTGAAAGCCAAAGTAAATTTTGTATGCCCAAATATTTGTAAAGTTTTTAAGAAATAAAATTATTTTAATAATATATTCTCTAGACAACAGTATCCTTGAAAGAAAAAAACAAAAACCAAAAAACAAAAAAATGGGGTAACTGTTTCAGGGTAAGGCTTATTTGATTTTAAATCAGTGGAGGGTTTCCCCTTACAGTCCAGCAGTTGAGACCACACTCCCACTGCAGGGGCGTGGGGTCAATCCCTGGCCAGGGAACTAAGATCCCACAAGTCACAAAGCATCAACAAAACACAAATAAGTAAAGACACTTAAACCAATGGAATTCTATTAAATAACAATCAGTGTTTTTTAAAAGACTGTGTTTTAAAAGTTCTCCTCTACCTGATGACACTTTATATCTTTTTAAGAAATTATTAAAACTGACATAATAGAAAATATTGAATAACTTTTTTTCAAAAAAGGAAGCTATTATTTTTCAATTTCCCATCATAAAGCAAAAGAGTGGTTCAACTGTACAGAACATTACATTCAACCAGATTTTGACATATGTGTTATTCTAGTCCTCTGTATTTTGGCTTTATCACTGAACTATTCTCTCTTCATCAGTTTTTTGGGGAAGATGACTTCAAATAAAGGAAGCAGGAATGAAAAGTGGTATATATCAATGTCCTTCCTGTCACAGTGTCTCCTGCCCAACCCCAGTTTTCTTTCTTATAAAAACTCAAGGACAATTTACTTCTACGGAAGCCTTTAAATGGCTAGGCAAGGTTTTTACAAGGCATCCTTGAAATAGTAAGATATCCTTTGAAGCACTTGCAAGTCTTTCACTATACATTATTTTAACAGCATACTGACAAGGATGAGAACAGGAAAATACTCAAAACAATTGAACTAAAGTAAAAGTAAAATGATCTGTTAACATTAAACAAAGAGTATGGCCTTTAGTTTCATGCTGAATGTGTGCTTTCAAATAACGGGGGGCAAGATTGCTTCTAATTATTTCAAGAAGTTAAAAAAATAATTGTAGCCTGTATTTCAATCCAGGATAATGCCAAGTTAATGAAAATGCAACTCAACATTATCAAAAGTCATCTTTCAGTGGATACTGCTTCAAGATTATTTTCAAAATTGGGTTTATAAAATTAAATGAGTGATAACTGCAATTCAACGACAAAAAGGAAGCCAGTCAAAAGAATAATTTGTTGTTCGTTGTTTAGTTGCTGAATTGTGTCTGACTCTTTGCGACCCCATGGACTGCACAATTGAAAGTAAAACAATAATACAGAAGTGGAAGAAAAACTTTGGGATACCAAGCTAGCTAAACTCTAGAGAGCCTTGCTGATGTTAATATTACTTTATACACATTAAGTTCTTGTATCTTTCTCTGATTCTGAGCAGTCCCTGTATCCCCTGTGTCTAGAGTCTCAATAGAGGACAGGTTTGCAGGGGACATTTGGCAATATCTGGAGACATTTTTTACTATCACAACGTTGTGAGGCTAGAGATGTTGCTGAATATCCTGCAATGCTCCAGATGGCCTCTTTCCATCAACAAGGGTCGATGGCCTAAACTGTCAGCAGTGAGAAACTGACCTAAGGCAATATGCTGCTGCTGCTGCTGCTGCTGCTGAGTCGCTTCAGTTGTGTCCGACCCTGCGCGACTCCACAGACGGCAGCCCACCAGGCTCCCCCATCCCTGGGATTCTCCAGGCAAGAATACTGGAGTGGGTTGCCATTTCCTTCTCCCAAGGCAATATATTCCACGGTATATTAACACAGTGGGTCAGATGGTTTCCAACTACAGTATTCTTTTTTTCTCCTTTGGAATTTCTTGGGGCTATATAATTTTGAACAACATCTTAAGTTGAAGATTACTGTAACTCACCAATCATGGCCTCATTATACTCCCATATGTCGCCTTCAGTCAACTATAAACCAAGCATTTTCCTTTACAACTTGCAAGAGTTGATTTCATGGTAGTAACAAAGATGAATTTATTTGCTAAATCATACAGACCTGGTCCACTTAAAAAATAGTTGCATTTACTGAATGCAAGTTATATTTCAATAAAGGTAAGTTTTATAAGCATTTCAAAGGTCTGACTAAAAGGAAGATGAATGTAATGTGATTAAAAAAATCTTGTCATTTACTCTACATACCGTGAGCTCCAGGTTTTGCTGGCGTTGAGGATGAGCTAAGCAGCGGGTCTAAGGAAGGATCCAAGAAAGTGGTGTTTGTGCTTGTTTTATAAGAAAGCTGGGTTGCGTCTTCTGATAGATTATCCAAACTTAGTTTGTTTTGTCTTGTTGTATCTAGAAGATCTTTTCCAAAGAAAGCTTCCTAAACAAAGAGAAGCACACATGGAAACGACTGACTCAGTTATAAAATTCTAAAATGAGAATACAGATAATTGTCATTTTGATAAGAAGGCAGAAATAACAGAAAAGCTTAGTATTTTAACAATATAAGAATTGAATATAGAAATATGCAAACAACAGAGATATCCTGTTAATTATTTTATGTAAATTCCCTTTTAAAAATAAAGTTTTTTGTGTTTTTTTTAAAATAGAATCAAGTAAAATTAACCAAATAAAACTACCCAATTCTGTCAAATGTTTCTAGCAATCACAGTAATTTGGTAATCCCTAATTAGGCTACAGTGAAATCTAAAAATGGATAAATTTACAATACTATGGCATCTTAATTCATATTATAAGAAAAACTAAAACTTTGTGAATATTACTAACATTCGTAGATGACCTATAGAGGTTAGCCTCAAGGGTTTGATCTACAACTTTAATATCTGTACACTTCACAGATTTAGCAATCTCCCACTGATGCATATAACCACATTAAAGACTTCACACATTATAAATCTAAAAGAGGGTTTTTACAGTCATTTTAAACAAACTAAGTGTACAAAATTTACCACCATTGAAAGCCTTGGCATTTTATCCAGTTACTCATGCTGACTTTTCTCCATTTCAATAGACTTTCTTGTAGAGACCACTGTTTCAAGCCTGGCCGCCTTGCAACTCCAGGATCTATCCCCAACTTCTCCAGCATCAATAAGGAGAACAATAGGAAGCGCTGGGGATCCCCTTCACCTACTTCTATTCCAAAATTCTATTTTCTATAATGTGGTCTGTCTGGAAAGGGGAGGGCAATTTTGCAGTAACTACCCACATTTAATACACTCTTGGCAAAGATACATAAACAAAAGAGGTTCGCTGCATTATTTTTTAGTTATATCCCCCCAAAATGAAAACAGTCTCAATGTCTGTCAGAAAGCATGACTAAATAAATTATAAACATCCATACTGTAAAATACATAAATTTTTTAAAAGGATGTAGGACTATGCTGTCAAAAATAAAGCTCTAAAATATAGTTCTATTAAAAGAAAGCAATCTGAATGATACGTCCAGTAAAACATAAAATACAAACCAAGACTGTAACACTGTGCAAAAATAAATTATTTAAAAAGTTCTCAAAGGAGAAATGCCATGCAGTTAACTTGTGAAAAGGGACAGGGGAGGATAGTCTGTGAAGTCTGAAAACCCACAAAGATAAGAGCACTGGGCAGGAGATGACTGGCCTCTTTACACCAGCAATGCTTGTATCACTAAGAAAAATGTTGAATAGTAGAAAGCATCTTGGAACATTATAGATTATTTACTTAATGCCTTCAGTATAAATCTGAGAGATCTGAGAACACCGTTAGCTAAAATTGTTTCTTTGTATGGCTCATGATGAATTTAGCGGTATTTATGAACCATCTGGTATTAACAGACCACAAAACTATTTCTACTGGGTAGATTATACAATTATTTATACCTTATCTTGACACTGCTATGATTAATAAAGAAAAACTAGAAAAAAAAACTGTTTATGAATTCCTCATGGATTTTCATCACTAGTCACTGTATTTCCCACTCTACTCCAGAAAAGCAGTGAAAAAAAATAATTACAATTGCTATCACAAGATGTCCAAGTAACAGTACCATTACAAGTTTCCTTCATATCAAAAAGTTGTAAATTACTGACAAACACTAGGGGAATTACACCTGTTCACCAAAAGAAATAATCTAGATTAAGATTATGACTACAGCAGTAATCAGGAAATCCGATCCACTATTTTTAAAGGCTCTTTTGTGCAAGTATGGAATGATCAGTTTTCATACTTCTAGAATGAATGGGTACAAGGGTGCTAAGTCACTTCAGTCATGTCTGACTCTGTGACCCTATGGACTGTAGCCCACCAGGCTACAGTCCTAGGATTCTCCAGGCAAGAATGCTGAAAGAAGGGTGCCATGCCCTTCTCCAGGGATCAAACCCAAGTTTCTCATGTCTCCTGCATTGGTAAGTGGGTTCTTTACCACTATTACTACCTGGGAAGCCCCTAAAGGTGGCAAGTGTTATTATAGCTATAACTCTGGCTGCTAAAAAACCATCTTCATTCGGTGAACATAATTACTTATAACCAGTGCTGGCAAAGGGAGCCCACCAGACGTGGGTCTGCAGAGCACAATGGCGTGCCTGGTTTGCAAGGATGAGCCTTTCCCAGACGAAGAGTTTTTACATGTCTTCTGAAATTTAGAAGTAAAAAACGGATAAAAAAAGAACTCTGTGAAAAGTATCGAAGCACAAAAAGGATAAATATAATTTTAAGGGCCCTTAGAAGGTAAAAATAACATTTGGGATGACAAAAACAGAAAACTATTTTTCAAAACTCAAGACATCACTTCACATTTCTTTCCTTAACAAATACATTATATAAAGCAAAATATTACTTGTAAATAGGCAGGGAAAATTTCTTCCAGCTTATTTTTCCTTTTTCGGTATCTCTTCTTTATTTTTTCAGTGTTTTCATTAACAGAAATAGATTCATCAACTAAGGTATCTGGTAACTGCTCACTCCAGCCTGAAACAACAATCATACTTATAAATATGTGGTATTTAAAATTTTCAGATAAACCCACCAAAGTAATAATAAATTATAACTAACTTACTAACATACACACAGACAAGTGTTATCTTTATTCTTTCAGTTTTATTGAGATATAACTGACATACAGCTGTCTAAATTTAACATATACACAATGACTTGACAAATAAAAAATTTTCACAAAAAGATCTCAAAGTAAATTAAGTATCATAAAATTGCATTTCATGTCTACTTAGTACCAGCATGCTTCCTACTGTGTCTTAATGAGTATTTTCTTACAAAGCACAAATTTGTTTTTATGTAAATGGTGACATCTTGTTAAAGGTAAAAAAAAAATATTCAATGCTAATGAGTATGGAGAAATGGCTACTCACAAACAACTAAAAGGAATTTAGCAGTACTTCCAACCTTTAGGTAGAGTTTATTGGAACTATCCAGCAAAAGTCTTTTAAAAAATGTGCACCCCTCAATCCAGCAATTCTAGGTTTGGGGATTGATTGCAAACTAGGCATCTGTAGCACATACATACGGTGATAATGTATGACTGTCTGTGAATCTGCTCATAAAAATGTTTTGAATGCTCAAATTTAAAATAAATGCAAAAATCTGAAATGTTGGACTAATAAACAAGAATACCACTTAGAGCAGGTGAGCAAAGAATCAAATGATACTCTCAGACACTTTAAGCAAAAGACACATACATGCCTTCTGAAAATCAATGTGGGCACTTATGATGCCAGACTACATAGGTTGAATAAAAAGTACTAAATATAGTGGATAAACATTTTAAACAATTTTTAATTTACCAGTAATCTAACCAGAAAATATAGAATTCTCTAAGACCAAAAATTAAGGTCAAACAGGAACCACAAAAATAAGCAAAGAACGAAATAAAGCTCTCTGAAATGCTGCTAAAACCTAGTGGCCTTGAACTCCAGTTTTCAGAGCACTGTGAGGAATGGGGTATAGAGGACAAAGCCTGCAGCCTCTTCCCAAGGTGGCGAGATCAACCAGGTACCTGCTAGCAAGGAGGGACCCAGGGCTCCCCAGCCAGGGCTGGGTGAACACGGAGCACACCCTCCCGCTCCCTGAGTCCTCCTCTCATCACTCACCACCATCCCCACCCCAACGGCAAAGAAAACTGTCACTGAATAATATGGTGCTGGAGAGAAAGGCAAAACAAATGAACATCCTCCCTAAGAGTTCATAAACTCAATACAGCCCTGATGTGTAAGAAACCTGGGTTTTTATAACATAGGTGGACCAAAAACCTTTACGCTAACACTTAGCTGAAAGGAGTCCTGGGGTAGTAGCACCCCATGCTCCTGGCAGCAACAAATGCAGATCTTTTCTGAAGGAGCCAACCTTTAACTCAGTTCTCAGAAACTTCAGAGAATGCTTACATAATATGAGCTCACAGTTAAAAAGAATTTTGTTGCTGTTTAATATATATGCATGTCTATCTCACACAATGAATACCATCAAATGAGGCAGCAGGGCACAGGAGAGACAGTGCAGAACCTGACGTGCAGAGGTTTGAAAATATTTGACTAAATCAACTGCAACTAGAGCAGTAAGTTGTATGAAGAAACTACAGTGTTAAAATATCTAAAAAGTAGTTAGGAAAAGGAAAATATGCACGATCAATTAAAAACTCAATGGATGACAAATGAAGAAAAACACTAAATGATGAAACTTAAATTATTTATAAGACAATAGAGATAAACGTGGAAAATACAAAAAATAGTTTCATTGAATGTATCACATTTCTTAATTGGGGCTTATTATAGTCACAGTCAGTAATATCAGAAACTTCTTTAAAACCATTACAGTGCTTCCTTTTAAAATGTACAGCAATTAAAAAAAATTAATTCACAGGCCAAAAGCCTACCACAATGTAATGAAAAACTTTATTCAAAAAACATAATAAAAACATATCATTTTTCTTTACATTCTATATACAATATTTAAAATATAGAAAATGTACAGATCAAGACCATATGGATCTCAAAGTCTTCATTAGAACCAATTCTTAAGCTATGGCTTTAGCAATGACTTAGCTTTCTTTGAAACTCTAAGAAAAGATGACAGAATATTAATTGGAAGATACATTTCTAAAACAGCATACAATTTTGTTATAAATTACTGGGGTATCCTGTCACTTTCAGATACAGGTCTACGAAGTTTCAGATTTTACGCCAAGTACGTAAGGCAGGCAAAGAACGGCCTGCTGTGAGAGGACCACAAAGTGCCAGATGCGTCTCTGTGATCAAGTCCCTAGACTGCTTATATTTAACAGAGGGAAAAAATACAACAAAAACATGTGTTAAAAATCTCAAAGCAACATAATCTACTGGGTTTAAATAATTTCTTATCAAACCTACTACACTGCAGATATGAACTGCACAGGCCCCTTACAGATCGCTAAGCAGCAGTAAGGTGGTAACCGTAGCATTATTTCCAATAGCTGTTTTCAACGGGAATGTCAAGACAAGACAGTAAAATCAATCAAAATCAGGACCATACCATCATCTCTGCTGGGTAACTGCTCAGAAATGGAGCCTGAGGAATCCTTTCTGATCACAGATCTTTTGGTTTTTCCTTGCCCAGTTCGACTTCTTTGTCGTACCATAAATCCACCAATACCTATTCAAAATAGAAATTGAGGAATCCTGTAAATAACTAACTTCTCCCTGTATTTCCTCCAGAAGCAGGATGAAAATATTTAGTCTCACAAGTGAGGAATATCTCAAATTCAAATGGGCTAATTTAAATCAATAATCTCATTTTAGTGCAAAATACAAGAGTTTGGAAATAAGACGTCTAAGTTATTGTTATCTTATTACTAATCAAACAGGAATAAAAATCCACTGAAATACAGAAGACTGCATGTACTTCTAAACAATGCCAGAGTAAACATTATCGTATATCATGCTTGTTTCCTTAATGCCAGTAGCTCACAGATCATCATTCAAATTATCTGTACGTTAGTTGAGGGAGAGCAGACACAACATACAAACTAAACTAGATGATCCCAAAGAAAACCAGCATGGCTTTTGGGGAAGTGTGTCCAGGTACCCCCAGTAAAGCTCAAGACACGAGACGCAGGCAGCCCCAGTGAGGGCACAGAGTTTGGCACCAAGCTGTGCCATTCTGGTTACTGGCAGACTTCAGGCAAGCTATTTACCTTTTCACTGCCTCAGTTCTCGCACAGGCAAAACAGGGGTAATGTAAAGCATCTCCTACATGCAGGTTATAAGCACTAAGTAAGTGAACACATAAAGTGCTGAGACTACCACCTAACATACAGCAGCACTGACAGCTTTTATCACTAACAATATACTTTGTGACCTAATGGGCCCCTCACATGGGTCCCTGACACGGATGACTTACTTCAAGGCAGATAAGGAAAACAACAAATAAAATCCCTCAACATTTAACTCTTAAGTTCCTGAAGGAATTCAGACATGTCTAAAAAAGTAAGTGCCTTATAAGCCTCATGATTACAAAGAAATGAAGTCATTTTCATCCAATGGATGAAACTCATCTAGGCATGAGTTACAGATGTGGCCCATCTGGAAGGAAAATCTAGTGGAAAACAAACACAAAGTTTTTCCTTACACATCAAAAGGCATTTAGATCATTCTTATCAATAAAATAGTAGCAATCAGAAGAATAAAGATTGGACTGATTCAATATACCTCATGGCAAGAGTGGGTGGGACCGAGGATCCAGGGGAGGGGATAAACATATACTTACAGCTGATTCACACTGCTGTACAGCAGAGACTAACATACCCTTGTAAAGCAATTATACTCCAATTAAAAAATATACTTTAAAAATTTATGCTTTAAAAAAAGCAAAAAATTTTCATAAGCAAACTGCCTAAAAAGAGCCTAGAAGTGAATATGTTAATACTTTTTTTCATTAAGGCAAAAAAAGTTTGACAAAAGGGACAGCTTTTCTCTCCCCTCCCCTGAGGCAGAGAGGAAATAAGAGTTCTTAACAGTCACATTATTACCAAACTGTAAATTCTAGGAAACATAAGAACTCTGTCACATCACCTTCATATTGTACACTTACTGGCTGGTACTCCTGCGCAAAAAATGCAGTAAATTAAAAAATATAAATATCAGAAAGTGAATGCTAAATCATGAAAGAATTAACAGAGGTTCACATCAAGGGAAACATACGCTTTATGGTGAGTCAGCGACATGCCCACTAAGGCACTCATCGCCCACAAAGTGCATTACAGTGGTCTGGCTCTGTCATCTGTGCATGCCAGTTTCAGCTTAGAGTTGTTAAGGAGCCATATTTCGCCCTGATTGTTCCACTGTAATTGAAGCCCCGCTGCCTTTCTCTTGCAGTCACTAGCTCTGATCATGGCTGGCGTGTCCAGCTAAGGCACCCCACCTGGTCTGTATGGCTTCCTTTTTCTCTTTTTGACGCCTTCTGTTCCTTCGACCCCCTTAGTTTCATCATCCACAGCTTCTCGTTCAGGACTAGATTCTGATTTTCCATCACAATCCATGAGTTCTCCTTCTGGAAAAAAGTAAGTGTACAGATAGAAAACTGAAAAAACTGCCAAATGCACAGCTCCTGTGAGAGAGGAAAGACAAAGCACAGTGGCTGCTGAGCCACTCTAATTTTGCCTCCCAACTGACAGGGAAAGTACAGACGGAGACGGGAAAGGGCCCCGACGGCCGAGAAGTCTTGCTCCTCAGTGCACCGTTCTCAGGAAACGCAGCACGAGGCTCAAGGAAGGGGAACAGAGCGGATGCTTGGAAGGACAATTATAAATCAAGTTGCATGTACCTATCACTCCTTGCTATTAACTATGTCTTCAGGTCCAGGATCCAAAGGCTGTCTCTCTAGCCTAGAACTCTCCTGAGTTGCAACTAATCTGTAATTAGACATTACCCAGTTACTGAAAACTCTACATACAAAATTGAACTACTAATTTGAAATGAACTTCCTCCCTTCCTCGGGATTTGCCTGTCATCAAAGAGCAAAGAAATGTACCCTGCAGAAGCCAGACTCCCGGGAGACAGTCTTGACAATGCCTCATTTCTTTTTTCACACCATCGGGGCTCCTCAGCATCTCTCAAAGGCGTTTTACTTTTCTCAACTGTCATCTCAGTCCTATCTCAACTTACTGCCATTCCCTCCCCTCCTATCCCTCTCCTTGTCTCCAAGCTTACCTTCCTCTCTAATCAGTTCTTTAAACTGCATCCTAAATGATCTTCCTATAAATACCTATCAATTTTCTGCTTAAGAACCCTTTAATGTCTTCCCAGTAGCCTGCGAATGAGATTCACACTGTAAGGCCCAGGTGACGTGTCCTGTGAGCGCCGCAGCCTCACCGCCTCCCAACCAACTCACACTCAGTTCACTGTGCTCATCAAGCTCTCCCTCCCTGCCTGTCCCTACGCCCACCCCCCCATCTCGCAGGATTTCTTTCCTAGAGAATCCCCACAGCTACATGTTCCTGTACATTAACACTGGGCATCATTTGAATTGGTTCTCTTAATGTCCATTTCCTTGCTAGACTACATTCTCCTTAAAAACAGGTATCAAGATTCTTATTAAGAGCTGCATCCTTAAGCATGGATGCTATGTAATATGTGTTCAATAATTTTCTCACAGAATGATGTAATCAATGAAATTAAGTAATGCACACAAAAGGTCAGTTCTTAAGGGAGGAACACTTTTAAAACCATGGTAATCAAAGCTTTTCAAATTATGCTTTATGCTGTGCTGCAGGGGGGAAAAGTTATCAAATACATTTAAGAATAAACTGTTAACACTGTTCTTTAATATTTTAAGTATTATGCATAACATTTCTATTATACCATTAGCACTGTGCTTTTTCAGTAATATTAATATTAGGTCAATGTTTGAGGTCAATTCTATAATTATTCTGATAATTGCTTTCTACAGCTAAAATTAAACCATGAAAATTTATTTACTGAAACTTAGCAAACATCAAAGAAAACAAAACAGTGTAACTACTTACCTTAAAATAAACTCACTGAAATATATATGAGAAGGAATTTAGGGTTAGATGGTAGACTAAAATTTAACTTCACTCTCCCGAAACCCTACACAGAGTAAAACAACTTATTAAAAAAAAAAAAACAAAAAAAACCTATGGAGAGAGAGAAAACAGGAAAGAAGAAAAGCCATAACTTGGGAAGGAGAAAGCCGAACGACGGAAGACAACTGAGCTAAACGCAAATTCTCATTTAAACGTGGAGAAACCAAAAAAAGAATCCAGCTTATATCACAATCTTCAAAAGGGTGAGGAACTGGCAGAACCAGGCACCTTTGGAAATGGGTAGCAGGAAGCTAAAACACAGAACTTTATTTTTTATTAACTACAGAAGCCATAATCCCTACGACCGTCCCAACTCCACACACTAGGAGGCTGCCAAGCACACCCAGAGGGCTTGGGACTCGTGGGACACTTTTAAACTGCACACTGGGGCAATGTTCTAAGAACAGGATTAAGTGACTCCAGGCAGGTTAAATTATGGCACTCTCATCTGAGGTTCTCTCCCCACGAAACTCCCAGCAGAAGGTCAGAAGCTGAGCCTCTATGCCCCAAGAGGAGACAGGATGTCCTCCTGGGAACCGAGCCAGTCCCAGGGAGATGCCTAAAGGCGCTGGCACCGAGGGATCCTCCAAATAGGGAGCTGAGGGCGCAACAGCCCAGCCAGCACACACCACCACAGACCGGAAGCTCCTCCCCAAGGCTTTAATCCGCCATTCTGTTTCTAGAAAACTATTTGTTTATCCAGTCACCACTTTTAGCCTTCACTTTTAACCATGCGTGGACAACCAAGAATTATCAATGAAAGGCAGAGACCTGAGACCATAAAAGTCAACTGGGAATTGAAAGACTATGTAGGAAAAAGGAAAAAAAAAAACTTTAACATAAGATAAAACACAGATGAATCAAGAATAGGATGCTATGCAAAGGAACATTCAAAGGCAGAAAGCCCTTGGAAATTAATGCATGATATTTAAGAACAAAAGGAAAATGAGAATCAGTAAAGGGACAGAAAGCTAAAATAAGAAAATTTACTTTAGAGTAAAACGCGAAGACCTGAGCTGGAAAGGAGCAGAGACAAGACAGGGAGCACGGGCTGAGTGGGTGAGGCACCGAAGGGGGGAAGCATCAGGGGTTTCCAGAGCGTTCCTAGCGCTGAGGGGCGCGGGATGAGGGGCCACTCCATGCCCGAGCAACAAGACGAAGACATATAAGAGAATGAAGCAGGCGCATCTTCATGAAATTTCAGAACATTGCGGACAAGCAACGTCCTAAGATCCAAACAGAATCCAGAGACAACACGGACCATACCAAGTTCCCTAAACGCTAGAAACTAAAAGACGCTGGATCAATGACTTCAAAATACTCAAGGAAAACGGAATTCCAACCTGGAAACAGTCAGGGAGGTAGGTACATTTTCAGAAATACATAACCTCTCAAATTTGCCTTCCATGCACTCTCTAGAAACTCAGGAAGTTTCTCAAGAAGACATGTCCACCAAATGAGAAATATACGAAACCTCAAGACCCTTAGAGTAGACTAGAAAAAAAAAGGGGGGGGGGAAAAACACCAAAGAAACAAAAAAAAACCCTAGAGGCCTCTCAAAATGGGGACTGAGTTATTTACAGCCATACAAAGGAATATGAAAAATGAAGAATGGTACAAAGGCAAGGAAAAGAACATTAAGAACAAAAAAGTGCACACCCCGAGAGCTTGGACATGAATCAAAACACCAATACAAGGACACACTGAATGGCTGCTGCTGGAGAACTGAGCCGGCCAGACATGGAAGAGGAACACTCTTATTCTTGTTTTTAAAACGTGAATATACTATTGGTCCAAAAACAAAAGTTAAAGAGTCGAGGGAATGAGCACGAACAAATCGCAAGCCTACCCACCCAGCCGCTTTCTCTGGTCTGCGCTGGCCCCTCTGCACCTACCCTCACCCTCCCTGCTGCAGACAGAGTGCATCCCTCTGCATCCCGATGCCCCCACCGTGTTGTGAGGGGCCCCCGGGGCAGCAACCAAGAGGGAAGCATTGTGATCCCACTCTTGAGGCACAGACTCTGTAGACTGGAGGCGGTCTCTATTAACAGGGTACTCCGATTTCAGCAGGCGAATTAGAAAGAAGCCTGCTTTTACTGGACAAGGAGTTTGTTTCTGATATGCTAAGGTGATTGTTTATGACTTATTTCCCTCAAGAAACACTCATCAGTAGAGTTAAAAATTAACCCCACAAAGATGGGTATTGCTGCCGTGTTTCAGGAGCATCACAAGCTCACGTGGACTTTGTCCTGCATGTGAGGTATGATGCACGGCATTGCTTCTAACGGGATGTCTCTGCTGGCAACCTCAATTCGGAGACTGTGCAAGTGCAGAAGTATCCACCATTTCTCACAGCACTGTTTCCCAGAATAGTAGTCACTGGGAAAGCCATACAGTCTTTTTTTTTATTGATGCTTTAAGAGGCTTTATAATCTCATACTTTGGGAATTAATGTGTACTATCAAGAAACCTCTCAAATTCTGTGAAATGCAGCAGATTTAAGTTAGGACTATGAAACCACTTTTCAGGAATTTTCTAATGGCCTCAGAAGTGAGTTTTTCACCATACTCTGGGTGATGGACATCGGGTCCATTCCTCCCAGAAACACAGACTACTTCTTTACAAGCCCCCACCCACTTAAAAACTTCAAAATGCACTTCTGTTCCATGGTACATGAAAAGGGACATCCTGGGCGCAGGTCTTGGCAGGGAATCTTACACAGAAGCATCAGAACGCTTTTCTCCCAACCACACAGACCCAAAACTACACTACTGCATAAGAAATATCAGAATAAACAGGAGCACACACAGACCCACTCTAAGCCATGAGACTCTCTCATCTGACAGCTGCAACAGCCTCCTGCCTAAACTACTTGCCACAGCTCTTGTACTTAAAAACTGTTTACACTGCAGCAGAGTGCTCTTTTAAAAACTTAAATAAGCTCATGCCTCCCTTCTCATCAGAAGCCTCCAACAACCTCCCCTTCCATTTACAGTGAATCCTTAGGCAACACTCCGCAGTCCTAGGGGACCTACTGAGTCACCCCCCTTTCTTTACACCTCTGCTCTCATCGCTGCCCTTTGACCTTCTGCTCACCCTGCTGGACGCACAACAAACGTGCCAGCGCTCCGCACCCAGGGTCTGTGCACTGGCATTCTCTTTTCTCAGGTAAGAGCAGGTCAGGTCACCTGAGCCCTCACCCCCACTGTCTGCATTCCCAATTCCTCTCAACAGCACTTGCCAAACACATTTTTATCAATTTATGCTCTCATATATTTTTAATGATCCTTTTTTTCTAATATTAAAATGAAAGTTCCATGAGCAAAGACGCTTATCTGCTTTGTTCACTGACAGGACTTCCAACAACTGGCGCACAGCAGGCATTCACTAGGTACCGGTAAATGAATTCTTTATTTTTGAATCACCTGAAAAGAAACAACCACTCTCTAAAGATAAACAAGCCAATGGTGAGCTTCTTGAGAGGTAAGCAGAAACAAACCTCATTGAATTTAATGGGCTTCCCTGATGGTTCAGCTGGTAAAGAATCTGCTTGCAATGTGGGAGACCTAGGTTCGATCCCTGGGTTGGGAAGATCCCCTGGAGAAGGGAAAGGCTACCCACTCCAGTATTCTGACCTGGAGAATTCCACGGACTATACAGTCATCAGGTTGCAAAGAGTTGGACATGAGCAATTTTCACTCAAAGTTACTTTTTCATCACAAGAATTCAGCTAAAAAACAAATGTATGTATTTTAACCGAGAAAATGTTTACAAACAGATGTTTTATAATAACCATCTGTGAATGTAAGCTTACACTTGAAAAAATGATGGTTTTTCATTTCTAGAATGCATGGATGGGGTTCTACTTAAACTTAGCCATGGAATTTAAGCTCACACCCATCTGAGGAGGCTTTCACTGCCATCTAGCAAATCCTGAATTTTCAGATTTGTGATCTTCAAACATACAATGCGCCTGGAAATTTCTCTAAGTTTATTCTATAAGGATACATGAAAGGAAGAGAACCCAAAAAGGCAAGACGACCACTCTCTTAGGACAGGGTCACACCAAGGGTTATCCTCTAAGTCAGCAGGATTTTGCTGCTCTTTAGTGGATAAGTCATGTCTGACTCTCTGCAAACTCACAGATTGTATCCTGCCAGGCTCCTGGGTCCATGGGATCACCCAGGCAAGAATACTGGAGTGAGTAGCCATTTCCTCCTCCAGGAAATTTTTTGGACCCAGGGATCGAACCTGTATCTCCTGCTTTAGCAGACAGATTCTTACCACTGAGCCACCTGGGAAGCCCCCAGCAGGATTTACCCTCGGGTAAATCACATCCTTTAAAAGATCTTTTAGTCTTTTGCAAATGTATTCCATGGAAAATTTGTTAAGTATTACCTCGACTATCGTCCATTTCGCAAATGTATTCCACGGAAAATTTGTTAAGTATTACCTCGACTATCGTCCATTTCGCCGTCCCTGGAATGCTCTGACTGGATGTCTGGAGGGGTCTGAAGGACAGCCACGCTATTTTGATTTATGATCTTCAACTTCAACTTTGGTTTTGACCGTTTTCTTCTTGGAACAGTAACTGTGAGGCTCTGTAACTGAGTCATCCCTGATTCGGTCAAACACACACCATCCTGGGTGTAGGTCTTGGGTGGATCTAAAATTACAATATCCCAAGGAAACAAATTAAAATTCTCCTCTTAATTTTGATTGATAAGTTGATTACTGTCCAATAAGGCCCATGTCAAGGCAATGTGACTTCTATAAACAAATTACCAATGAAATGCACAATTAGCAGTATTCAATTAAAAGTAATAGTTGGCCAAACTTCCTTGAATTATAGACAGACGTAAATTTTTTTTAAAAATGGTCTTCCTGGCACTTCTATCTTCATGTATCAATATAGGAATTTAAAAAGCAAGCACTGAAGCTAAAAAGCAGTGCTTCACCCACTCAAGCATGAGTTTTTTCCTAGAGTAGACTTTCAGTGTAAAGGGTGAGGATGAATTTACACAAGAGAAGTAAGAATACTCCAGAAGCCCATTTGGAAATCAAAGTATCAGTATAATCACCTACAAGGAGAGGTAGTAAATAACCAGAAATCCTGCAGAATTTGAAGTATACAAAGCTGCTGCTCATTAGACAATTTCTGTGCTATCCGAATATTTTTGTATCAAATGAAATCAAACAGAACTATGCCAAAGAATGACAGTTTAAGAGCATTCTGTTAATCACTATTCTAGGCTGACCTATTACAGAAGAATAAACTCTGAAGAGATCTCTGTCTGCTAACTAAGCTTCACTGTTTAACTAAACACAATAATGTATCAATGAAATCAAAGCGAGTATGTAGTTAGCAGTTATTTCAAAAGTGGTTATTTTCACAGCCAATTTGCTGAGATTTGTAGGAATACTGTCACACTAAAGCTGGAAAAGACAGGCATTTTGTATATTATTAGAGAAATGATTATCAACAACAGGGACTTCACACTGAGAATGATTAAGGCAGGAGTCATGTAACAAGTCAGTTTCATAAAAACCGAGCGTCTCTCTGCGTCAAGGAGGCATTTCAGACTTACCTAGTTCTTTCACTTTTGTGACGATTTGTGCTGCAAGTGAAGATTCACAGCAGTCTGAGGAAGGCACTGAAATTAAGAAAAAAAACCTCATGATTTAAAAAAAAAATTTAGAATGTATTTAAAGATTTACACATGGCTAAAGTTTCTACTGCTGCACCCATTTTAGTGAAATAAATGCTTGAATACTAAGCAGAATTAAAAGCTCTCTTGAAAACAACAGAACAACAGGGAGAAATAGTGGAGGAAATACATACTACATAGAAGAAAAACTGATAAAGAATCGATGTTTAAAAAAAAAGGATCGATGTACTGGGTTTCTACATATGCCTAATAATTACAAGATTATGAGTCTTGAAAGCTACACTTACATCTTAGAGCTAAAATATATTCTTATTTTACTTCCCTTAATGTAAGTAGATCGTTTTAATATATTAAGTTGAGGTAATAAGAGTTAATTTAAAACAAAAAGTAACTTATTTTTCATAAAACGCTTTCCAAATAACAGCTTCACAAAAAGAGAAAAAGGAGCAGCGTTGAGCCCACTCGTGGTTCAGGACGACAAGCACAGATAAGCTGTACGAGAGAGGAGACTCACCACTCCGATCACCTCTTACCATTTGATGTAGGCATATAGGGTCTGCACAGGCTACAATCGAAACCAATGTCTGCTACATTCTCCACTTCCTCTTCAGTACTGAAGTTCTGACAAACTGCATGCATCCACCTAAAAAGACCACATTCGTATTTTTGAAAAAAGAATACACTAAGGATGGTTTCCTTTTAAAAACTGCAAGAGTAGCTAACAGCCTGAAACCATGAAGCCCCTAAGTCTCACGTGCTCCTCCCATCCAGCCCCCGTTTCTGTCTCTCCTAACCACCCCTGCCGGCCCACATAAACCATCAGAGCTGAAAGAAAAAAGGAAAGGGAACAAGTAGCAGGAAAGAAAGAAGCAGAAGCAATTCATCTGAGGAGGACTGGACAATCACTTTGTAATCTATCACAGACAGCTAGGACGTTGGCTCAAAGTGAAATGTCCGTCACTCAATCACATCCGACTCTCTGCCACCCCACGGACTGCAATCCGCCAAGCTCCTCTGTCCATGGAATTCTCTGGGCAAGCGTACTCGAGTGGGTGGCAATACCCTTCTCCAGGGGATCTTCCCACCCCAAGGACTGAACCTGGGTCTCCTGCGTTGCAGGCAGATTCTTTATGGTCTGCGCCACAAAGGAAGCTGGTCAGGGCAAGCAGAAAGGAACGGACAAGACTGCGCATGGTGGAGCATGCAAGGGTTCCAGGTGACACGTCTCGTGTGCGGTGGACAGAGCTCACGGGAGGGAATGGTCAGTGGGAAATGAGAGCTGCCATTCTGCCTTACAACAGAGAACTGGTAGGCAGAGTCCTGAGAATTCTACGCTACTGACGAGATGCTACGCTGACCACCACTAAGCGAGCAGTGCTGACACAGCACAGCGACAGGCCGCTGCAATCAGCCCTCAGGAGACGCCAAGTGAAGCATGCTGAGCCTGGAACTGAGAGTATGAAGAGGAAGACTTCAGTTTCTAGCCAACTAAAAAACCTGGAAAGGAAAGATCGTAACTTCTTAAATTCAAGAGAGAAGAGCATTCCTTTTTCAGTTTTCTTTTGCTGTATTTGAGGGAGAGAAGCTCGCAGAACAAGAGGGGAGAGAGGAGAGCGCAGTCAGTACCTGTCGCACTGCCTGCACTGCAGAATCAGGTCCTCGTCTCGGTAGTTCCGGTGGCAGACGGGGCAGGAGGACAAGCTGGCGCAGGGGGCACACTGGGTGTAGTTGTTCTGCCACTCGCATCTCGGGCCTGCAGACGTGGCTCCACAGTGTCTGCACCACACACACCTGCAACCCAACACCCACAGGCCTCAGCCCAACGCACTCGAGCTATGGCGTGGCTAAAATTCACAGAGCCACACACGAACAGGATGGGGGGAGGCAGTCAATGTAGGCTGGAAATACTTCCTGAGGAGCGATGCCTATCATCGTTAACGCCTATCATACAATTAAGCAGATGTGGCTAATCTGTGAAAACTACAGTGATGTGGCTCGGTTCTGAACTTAAACGTCTAATGAGGAAATCAAAGTCCCAGGGTACCATTTGCATTTCCAGCCTCCTTTGGGAACGGTCTGCAGGGGAGGGTCGAGGCAGTAGGTGTGGTAGCTTATGTCACAGTCGTCGCACAGCAGGAGCCGTCCTGGGTCGGTCGCCTTCCCACAGGCCTCACACACGGTGCACTCAAGGCACCGCCAGCCCTTGCTCAGAACCACTTTAGTGATCTGCAAAGGAAACGACCAAGCCATGTGACTCATGCATTAGCCTGCGCCTCACACACAGAGGATCAAGTGCACCCTACACATGGATACGGCGCTGCCAGGCCCGGGAGCAGGAGAGGGCCAGGTGCGAGCGCTCCCTGTGGCCGGTCCCGCGTGGCCACCGGTCTGCGCTCTCAAGAGTCTGCCTAGTGGGCACAGTACCTGACATTTTCATGCCTCGATTTATATGACTGGTGTGCTCTGGAGTTTATGGATTTTTAAGAAATCAAGTAAATTACCCCATAATTGTTTCTTTTATTATTATTTATTTGGCGGTGACAGGATCTTTAGTTGCAACATGTGAACTTTCAGTTGTTTGTGAAACTTAAGTTTCCTGACCAGGAATCCAACCCGGGTCCCCTGCACTGGGAGTGTGGAGTTTTAGCCACTGGACCACCAGGGAAGTCACCCCATGATTTTTAACACAGGACTTGAAAATGTATTGATACGGTTTCAATCTATGACATTTCATGAATTCATGATTCTAAAAGTTGTGTACATCACGTAAGGACTTGTATATTAAAATCAACATTAAGAAAGCAAAACTCTTAAGGTAAAACATGAATTCCCAAGGTTATTTCATGGTTTTGGAAGATTTTAGGCTATGAACCTAGGACCTTTAAAGTTCACATTCACTCCTCTCTTTATTCTCCTTTCCTTCAAGGGCCTAAGTTAGTAGAGAAGTTTGAGAACCTCAATTCCTCAAAGCAGCCACATACATTATGCAATATTAAGAATCTGGAACCAACTGAAGAAATCTAGTAAGATTAGAGTCTATGTATAAAAAGGAACAGCAAAGAATCTGTATAATAATAGTGATCAAGATAGAGAATAAAAATTCAGACCATAAGGAGGCTACACGGGAGGAAAAGAAAAGTGAAATAAATGAACTGTCAAAATAGCACCAAACTTTCTAACTTCAGATCCTAAAACAGACTAACAGTTTTCCATTCTACAGGAAAATACTTTCCAATCCTTAACCTAGCTAAACCAGCAATTAACTGTTAAACTGAAAAGCCTTTTAGACATACAAAGACTCAAACTTCAGCTCCTGGGTACTCTCTCTAATGAAGTTAGCGATAAGAGGAACGAAGTGAGGGCGTATACCAAGAAAAAGGAAGACATGGGATCCTCAAGGCAATGATCCTGACGTCAGTCCAGAGATATTAAGGATGAGAACTGAGCAACAGACCTAGAAGGTTCCAGCCCAGCTCAGAACAGAGAATAACAGAGTATAGAAGGGGTGGGCCTTTCCCAGAAAAGCAGGTACTTGCTGAAGTAATGTGCTATCATACTCCTACAGCAGGTAAAAACAAACGACAAAAACTAATGGAAAATCATCAACCATTATTTTCTTCTTGCTATAAAAAACTCCACGAAAAACAAACTGAACTCATAACATACTATTTAGGTCTCCAGTGAACATTTATGGAGTCATAACCAACCTGAAATTAAAAGACATTTGCTACTGGGAAGGAAAGCTATGACAAACCTAGACAGCATATTAAAAAGCAAAGACATCACATTGCTGACAAAGGTGCGTATAATTAAAGGCATGGTTTTTCCAGTAGTCATGTACGGATATAAGAATTGAACAATAAAGAAGGCTGAGTGCCAAAGAATTCATGCTTTCAAACTGTGGTCCTGGAAAAGAATCGAGAGTCCCTTCGACCGCAAAGAGATAAAAAACCAGTCAATCCTAAAGAAAATCAACCCTGAATAGTCACTGGAAGAACTGAAGCTGAAGCTCCAATACTTTAGTCAGCTGATGCAAAGAGTCAACTCACTGGAAAAGACCCTGATGCTGGGAAAAATTGAAGGCAAAAGGAGAAGGGGACAGCAGAGGGCAAGATGGTCAGATAGCATCACCAACTAAATGGACATGAGTTTGAGCAAACTCTGGGAGATAATGAAGGATTGGCAAGCCTGGTGAGCTGCAGTTCATGAGGTCACAAAGAATTGGACACAACACAGTGTCTGAACAACAACAAAGTGTTCTTAAAGTTGGAGATGGGCCACCCCAGAGTGAAGGCTCTGTGGACTCACCTTAAAGCTTAAAAAGAAGTTTCAAAAGGTTCAAACAACTGCCTGCACAACAACAAAAACTCAATCCTTTTTTTAATGGAACCAAATCCAGACTTTCAACAATATGCTAACACAATGCACAATGTCCATGTGCAATCAAAAAGTACTAGTTGCTAAAAAAGGTTGAAAAACATATCCTATTTAGGAGAAAAAATAGTTAATATAATGTGACAGGTATGATAGAAGCAGCAGACAATTATAGACTTTTCAAGGACTTGTGAGGGTGTGAAGTGGAGGGTGGAAGTTGGACAGTAGGTTGGTGAACCAAAACATGTGCTCCAAATTTGATGAAAACTATCAATCCACTAATCCGGGTAAAAGAAAATGTCCTTTTGCATATGAATGAGGGTTTGGTGAAAGTGCAGAGTGAGCAGGGTGAAATAATGAGTTTTTACTACATATTCTAGTACACAACTTTTATGATCAATAGACAGAATCAATCAACTTCATGCCTTACCAAAAAATAGTATAAAGTATCTTTGAAAATTAAATGTATGCATTTGTTGTTATACTTTTTCAAGGCAAAGGATAATTACCACAAATTAAGATCATGGATCTATAGGAGTTTCTTGAGGTAACACTTTAAAGGCAATATTTAAAGTACATACTTAAATATTGTCACATATGTATAATAATCCTAACAAACAATAATTGATTAATTATAAGAACTGGAGTTAGCACGATACTCCTCAGTTCAAATCTTAATATTTATATGTAAGTGTATTTACCTTAATACTGACACAGTATGGATGGTAACACTGACCACACTGAGAACAGGCAAGTAATCTTCCCTCTGCTCCTTGGCCAAAACTGCCACAAACTACACACATATCCTGAAATTAAGAACACAATAACATATTTTAAATCCAAGACCAAACTAAGAATATGCTAACATGCTAATTTTACAATTTGTATAAATCATCTTCTTCGTTGATATAGCTCTAGAGCTACATAATCAGTTGGCCAAAAAATTTGTTAGGGTTTTCCCGTAAGATGCTATGGAAAAACCTAACAAACCTTTTGGCTGATCCAATATCAAGATGACACCAATGTCAGTGCGACTGAGATGAATTAGAAACAGATAAGGAGGAATGCAAAAGTGGAGGACAAATAATTTAGTTCAAACCTGATGCAGAGTGAACTTGTCACTACTAGAAAACAACACAACTGTATTGTGCATAGCGTTTTCTTCTTCATCCTTATTTGATGAAATATCTGCAGCAGACACCTATAAAAAAGCAAAATACACAAAACGCGAAGTCATACTTCTCACCTGTATTATACCTGGTTGGAAAGTTTAAGAAGATTCATATTTAAAATGTAACTTTTTTGCCAGAGATCACACTAACAAGTCTAAATTAGACTATTATTGCCGAGATAATATTATAAAGTATGGCATTTTTTATTCACTTAATTGTTTCTTTATAGAGCTACAAGTCTCACAGATCAGCAAGTAATGAGAAGACAAATCTGTCTTTACGAAGACTTGATTAACCAGAAATTCTAATCAAGAAACAGAGAGTGTATTATTTATGTGTACACAAACACACACATATGTATGTATCATTCTATTTCAGTGACTCTTAAAGCCTGCAATGGGTGCACTCCAAACTGAGATGTATAAAGATATAAATACAAAATACACATCAGATTTTAAAGACTTAGTAACAAACAAAAAATAATGTAGATATAGCTTATAAATAATTTTGTGTTTTATAAAATTACATG
Organism: Procapra przewalskii; assembly: GCA_006410515.1. Classification (NCBI taxonomy): domain Eukaryota; kingdom Metazoa; phylum Chordata; class Mammalia; order Artiodactyla; family Bovidae; genus Procapra; species Procapra przewalskii. The sequence continues at coordinate 3,906,134 of SJYF01000810.1, read as the reverse complement.
TTGATATGATGCTATTTTGCACATACTGAATCAAAAAGTTACATTAAAATTAAATTTCATTGTTCCTTTTTTTTTTTTTTTTTTGGATGTAGCTACTAAAAAGGTTTTCTTGTTTTAGTAGGTAGAGGGTAGGTTTTGGCCAAGCTGCATGGCTTGCTAGATCTTATTTCCCTGACAAGGGACTGAACCCAGGCCCCTTGGCAGTGAGTCAGGGTGGAATCCTAACCAATGGACCTCCAGGAAATTCCCTAGAAAGTTATAAGTTGCATATATAGGTCACACAGGGCTTCCCTAGTGGTTCAGGTGGTAAAGAATCTGTCTGCAAGGCAAGAGACCAGGGTTCAATCCCTAGGTCAAGAAGATTCCCTGGAAAAGGGAATGGTTACCCATTCCACTGTTCTTGACTGGAGAATCTCATGGACAGAGGAGCCTGGTGGGCTACAGTCCATGGGGTTACAAAGAGTTGGACATGACTGAGCGACTAATATCTTAGTACCTTATGGGTCACCTATTTCTTTTTGGGCAGCAATGCTTCAGAATATAATCATTTTGAGTAACTTGTCAAAATTTCAGTATTAGCCAAAGGATTATCAACCACAGTCATTAAGTTATGGACTTAGTTAAATTTGACCAAATCAACTAAGTACACACTGGCTTGTTAATAATTATTTCCAGAGTGCTTATCATGAAAAAAGCTCTGAACTGGATGTTAAAAAAAGAGGATAAGAAAACCAATGCCAAAATTATATACCCTGTTTGCTTTAAAAGCTTACAATCTAGTGTGGAAGAATTGAGCTGAAACACAAAGTAAAAATAGAATTACTGTTCTTGACAAATGACTGACAAAAGAGTAACTAAATAGAAGAAATATGTTACAGTAATAAAATTTTTCAATATACATGAGTTTAAATGCAGTTTTAATGGACATTTCTACTGTTTCACAATGTCAACAATAAAAACAATTTACAGTCACAAAGGCCTAAAGATAACAAGGGAAAAGTGTAAACAACCCAATTAGTCGAGTCAGCAAGAGGGAATGACTAAAACTACAAAAAAATCCAAACTTATGAAGAATTATGCAGTATTTAAAAAAATAGCAAGGTAGGAAGCTATATGGATTTTCATATAGAAAGTCATCACACTACACTGCTGAGTTGAAAAATAAGCTGCAGACAACTACGGGAGCTGCAGCGCCATGGCATCAAACACAGCAAAACGGCTATGTGTCTGCCCGTGGACACACAGCACAGGCTCAAGCATAAGGGGTTGCTGGTTCTGCCAGTCAAAGGCGGCTCAATGCTGGCAATCTCATATGAATCAGCCTAAAATGTAAACGCCCAAATCAGGTGAAAGTGAGAGAATTAGGACTCAGGAGGGAGCAGCGATAGAAACACTCTGATCTATTTATCATGTTTAAAATTTTTTAAATGAGGAAAGATAGCTGATAAAAACAACTGATGTAACTCCCTTATCAACAAACAAGCTACATGATCATCTCTACAAATGCCAAAAAAAAAAAAAATCCAAAAAACTGACAGAATCTATTTTCTGATATCTACTCCTGATTTAAAAAATATCACAGAGAACTATGAATATGAAA